>VFFE01009229.1:3924136-3963542 GCA_008921705.1 Burhinus oedicnemus
TCCTTTTTTTTTTTTTTTTTTTTTTTTTTTTTTTTGTGTCACATCCATTTGTATTTGGCCTTAAGTGTCTTGGCTTAGTATGCAAGAAATGTATTATTTTGGTAGGTGTTTGTTCTAAGTGTTTGTCATGCTAACATGGAAAGCCAAGTAATGTGAATTTAAAAAATCAAATCTTTTTTTGATATACAGCTGCTGTTGTAGCTTGCCAAACTGACTCACCCTGCAGCTGTACAATCACTAGCTGTAATACATAAGAGAGGCAATAACAGTGCTTGGGATGGGGAAAAGGTGGAAACTCCTTTTTGTAGGCAGCCAACAGTTAGACTGTTTTCAGTGTAGTACAGAACGTGTACTACAGGTCAAGGTGTGAAGACAAATGATCTGTCAAAAAGTCAGTAGTGTGGACCTAGTCCTGCAAGGGCTTGAGTGGTGCAGTATGAGGTTGCAGTATGAATTTTGAGACCTCTGGAGATCTTAGAACAAGTGACCTGTGTGTGTTTTCTCAATCTGAGGAGGTCCACATGTGTTACAGAATCGGTAGTTAACAAAGTGTGAAGGACAGTTGTTTGTACCATCACAGGGTGAGAGGCTGCAGGCCAAAATAAAGGTATGTTGGCAGAGTTCGGTTGGTTTTGAATGACTGGTCTGAACTGTACCAGTACAATTCCAGAGGGACTGGATTTGTGGGATTTTGTAGATCACTCGTGAAATGTGCAGGTAATATTTGTAAAGTTTGCACAGGGAGTGTGGCCTGCCTTCTCTGTTCAGCGCGTATCAGGGATCGTAGTTGAATGGTAGTGGATCGAGGGTTTGATAGAGTTGAGTTCTGTTGATTTGCTGCAGAATATTAATCCAGGTGAAATAAGACCTTATACACAAAGGGGAATTCAGTTATATGATATTTTTACGTCTGGAAATGTCTTTAGCTAAGTTACCTCACTAAGGGGTTGTTTGTTTATTAAATCTTTAAATCCAATTTCCAAAGACAGTGTAAAAGTGTTTTATTCCATAATTTCAGTGGTGGAAGTCTGCCTTGTGGGCATGGAGACTATGTTGCTGGTATTAGCTGCCACAACATATGTAATCTCCTGCCATAAAACTTAAAAAATAAGCTCTTTATTATTTGTTAATAAGTGCTATTGAATTTGGTACAATGATGATGATGAAAGGATTTCTTTTGCAAAGCTACTCTGTAGCTGTACAGTCAAACATGTGAATTAAGATACTTTTTGGTTCTGCTTCAGTTGATGAATTGGGTTTCAGTGACTTGTGAAGTTTGGCAGAAAGCTGCTGATTATGGCAGCTGAACAGAAACATTTACAGTACAGAGCAGTTGGGGCATTTCCTGGAGAGAAAGAAGGATCAATATCTGAAAAGCAGTGAGAAGTTACTCAGGAACAGGCTCATTCCTCACTGATCAGTGCAATTTAAAGATTGTTTGTCTTGAGTACATTAGGAGTTAATATCTTTACTCCCTTCTTGCACTGTACAATGAAAATCTGAGTGGAGTTATTTAACTGGTGTTGATTCCCTGTGGGTTTTATTTCGGTAAAAGTCTGCATGACACACACCTGCTTTCTCAAGGCTGATGAGGTGCTGTCATGTTTTCACCGGATCCAATTAAAACAATCTGGTTGTAGTTTCCCAATTAGGGAGGGTTAAAAAATGAGGAGGGGGCTATGAAGTGCAAGAACAGCAACACCCAAGCCAATTTTTTCTTCCTGCTTGTAACTGAGTTAATATGGATGAGACAGGGAATGTGCAGCTTCAAGGTTGAGACCTAGTCATAGCAGCATTGTACGTGTCACCAAAGGGGGTGGCATTGGAAAGGAATCCAAAATAATCACGTGATTTGGAACATAAATTCTCACTCAGCACATACTTGATTTATCATCCTGTTCTTGAGTTGATTTCTGCTCCTGCCATAGTTTGTATTCTGAGTGAAGAGTAATAAAGGGCAAATTGTTTTGATTTTGTAATTGTCGTCAAGCTGAAATGCATCTCTAATCCATATCGTCTAATCCAGAGCCTGGGATTTTCTAAGAGCTTCTTAAACCACACTTAGGACTGCTTGCTTGACTACTTGGGTGAAGCCACACTTACGGCGAAGTGTGATTGTCATGTTGAATGCTGAACAACTGTGCTGCAGGTCAGAGCAGGAAGTGAAGTAACCTGTGGGACGTCTGAGAGAGGTTAGAACAGGCAGAACATACTGGTGTTTATCCGGGGTGTCATGTTCTGATGGGAAGAAATGATAGGTCTCGGATGATAATTAGGTATAACGATAATCTGTTGTATAACAGCTGTGGAAAAACTGCTTCTCAAACCACTATACTAAGGATTTCATTCAGTGATATCTGAAAACAAGAATATCAGCTAATGGATTGTCAGTGTCTCTTCCAGTCTCACCTTGACTTTTTGTTCTGATGTGTCTGTTCTGATTACTGATGAGACATGTGCCTGCTCCGATCTGAACTGTGACAGTATGCAAGCTTGTGATAAATAAGGCTTCTGGCTGTAATCATAGCTGGTACAATGGGCTCAGCTCCTCAAGATCCTTTCTGTGGTGCCTAGCGTAGTGGTGTATTTGTGTTCTGCTTCTTTCTACAGAGAAGGGAGAAACTGGAATTGGAGAAATAATTTTTCTCCAAACTACTTTGTATGGTACTTTAAGCAGACCCAATATCCCCCGGGCAATTTGAAGTATAGCACACTCTGCTGTTTGGTGACAAAGGACTGAAAGTTTGATCAGCTGTTTGAGAAGTCTCACTGAAGACACTATATCTGAGCTTCTTTTGGAAACAGGATGATGTGTTCATGGTGCCATCTGGTCACTGGAGAGGAAATGGCAACTGAAAAGCTTATGTCCTCTACTAGCATATTTCAAAGAAGCCTGACTTGGGATAGGAGATAGTAACAAGTCCAGTTTCTCTGGCATTGTGAATGATGGATTGCTTTCTTCTGTACACATTGCTCTCTTCTGTTTCTTAAAGCTCTTCTGTGTGGCAAAAGGCTGTCCCATCTGGGAAAAGCCACAGAGAATCAGGGTTGGCCTGTTGGGAGGTTGAATTACATCATAATTGGTCAGTCTTTGATGATTCCCATGCTCTCTAGCACATAGAGCTGTCCCAAACAGCCTCTACTGTTGGAAGTTAGTTTCAGAACATACAGAGTTCTTGTTGTCACATTTTCTGTTTATAGCATTTTTTTCTAGAATATAAAAATGAAATCAACTTCACTAGTTTGTATGATCACTTTGAAAAATACAGTTGCAAGTAATTCCATTTTATTTTCTAGCCTGAGAAGTCCAGACTCGGTGTACGCTGCCAAAATACTATGTTATTGTACCTGGACTTGTATCTGAAGTATAGTTTGTGTCTAACACTTTGAGAGCTGTGCTATACCCTATTTTAGTGTAGGCATCAAGGAATATGTTAACTAGTATAAATAATTAAGAATGTATTTTTTTAAATTAAAATTGACTTAGGACATGTAAGCTTGCAAAAATGCAAAATTATCATAATGACTGCAATAGATTAAATTTCCCTATATTAATGCAAAAATTCCTCAGTGATCATACACAATCATGAGCATTCTGTTGATGACTAGATCCCATCTGGCAGTACGCCTAGTTCATGAAAGCTGAAGTGAACTGAAAAAGTGCATGAAAAATGCCACTGACAAAAGCTGAGGGAAAAACTTATCTCAGAGCATGCATCTTCTTCATGTTCTGGTAATGACAATTAGTAAATCGTGCTCTGAGTTTGAATGGTAGACATACTCTGTTTAAAATCAGTTTCTTATATTTTTCAGAGCTCTGCTGGCTGGTGGAGGCTTTTCCACGTGGACTTACCGGCAAGGCTATGATGTCAGTATTCCCGTTTACAGCCCATTGTCGGGGGAAGTGGACCTGCCAGAAAGAGGACCGGGGTAAAGCAATTCCTATGAATTGGGGAAAGTATATTCAATATCATATTTAATATTGATGCTGATAAAATATAAATATAGCTACTAACATGATGGTAGGCTTGGGCACTTTTATAAGAATTGCTTTTAATAGTGCTTGCTATTAAAATATATGATGACTGCAATACTAATGGCCTTGGCTTATCTGCCAACATGTGGTTTAGCTATGAACTGAGAATTTTCTTGGAGTGATTCTGTTTTTCCCACTCCAGAAACTGAACTATGAAATACGAGAGCATGACAGTGTTTCTAGTAGAATTAGATTCAATATTTCCAGTGAGCTGACAAGGTATTTTGGATATCAATAAAAGGGGCTGTTAATATGTTTGGTTTCTTTAAAGTGTAAGTAAAGCAGGGCAGTAATTCAAAGCAATATAGATTGCCTAATAAATGATCGCTTCAAACAATTTATTTTAGGATACTTAAAAGTAAAGTAATGGCAAAAGATCACTATTGCAAAGATAAAGGAAGTGTACTGTACAGCCGTTGCGACTTTAAAGCGATAGAAGGGATCATGGGGATCAACACGAGTGCCTCAGTAGTATCAGCCAGTATAAACTTTGAATGAGTAACAGGAAAATAGGAGCGAGGATGTGATCTTTGCCTCTGTATGTCTTACGGATACATTCTTTGTAAATCAGTTTAGATGTTGTGGTGGTTCTGAACTCCTTTCAAAATGATGTTGAGAATTTCAAACAGGGGAAGCCTGTAAATACATCTGTGAAGGAAAGAAGTTCTTGCAGAATGAATCTTAAGGAAGGTAGTGCGGTTAGCTCCTGAAAAAGAATGAGAACTGATTTGATTATGGCAATAGTTACATCCTGGGCTTAGAATACTGATTCTATTTTTTTCTTTTTTAAAGTAATGGAGTTAGACATAAACACAACCAACCTTCCCAACCTAGTAGTTGAAAGTAAAGCAAGACAAGTGGGAAATAAAGCACTAATTTTAGCAGGGAATGTAATTAACCATTAAAATGAGCTACCTTAATCCATTCATGTCTTCAGAACAAGAGTAGGTAGAAGTCTGGAAGACATGTTTTAATTGATAATGGAAGATCTTTCAGTATTTGGTAAGCCTCTTAATTACACAGCTGAAAACATTTCACTATGGCAAGGCCTTACCTCTGTTACAGTTTAAAAGATGGTCAGACTGAGGCAGTGGGGGTACATAGCATGTCCGCTGATTGTGAAGATCAAGTTTAGAAATGCAGAACCTTTAGGTCCTTTTTTCTGACAGTATCCTGTAGAGAATCTGAATTATTAAAGTTGAAAAATGTGATTGAAAGGATGCTGCCACTGTTGGACACAAAAAGTTATTGTACTTTGGCTTTGATTGTCTTCTCTGGTAAGGGCAATGCTCTTGCTGTTGCTCTGGGCTGCTCCAAGTAAGATAACGCAGTCAATTACAGGACAAACTTGTGCAGCAGTGGTTTGCTTTGCTCACACCCTATATGTTCCTGCTTGTAATGCTTCTGGACCAGACCAGCGTACAACATCTGTTTCCATCCCAATTGATTCTTCATAGATCTGAACTATTACTACAGTCCGACGCAGAGTGAAAGCGGGCATTGTATCTCTGTCTGGAAAGCATGAACGTGATAATAGGCTTCAGCACGTATAGAATCAATTGTAAAGAGAGATGCAGTCATTGTTCATATCCATATAGTCAGCTAAATGCTATGCCTGGTTTTAGGTAAGATAAGAGGAACTGTCATGTGGGAGCTGATGCAATGCATGAGTCTGCGTTCAGTGAATGTGTTGGAGCTTCCATGTTCTCAAAGTTGGGGGTTTTTATAAGGAACATACTGTAGTCTCCCGAGTACCATCTAGTGGCCAGTTAGCATTACTAATTAAAACGCATTTGCACGTTCGATTGGTTTATGCAGGAGGAGTGTGACAAGGGAACGATGCTCAGAATTCGTGCTTGCTTGGGATAAATTTCTACACTCTACTACACTAGTGTGTTATTTCCTGGGAGCTGGGACGCACTTTGTTTTATAGCTAGATTTTGAGTGTTGTAGGATGATGACAGTTTCAAAACAAAATTTGGATTTAAACATATACGCAAACAAATCTGCATAATTTTTAGCTGTTTATAGGCATTATCGCTCATCTGCAGCAGTATTTTTTTTAAGGCAAATCCTTTTTTATTCCTCTTACAGAGCTGAACTGAGAGGTTTTGATTTACTTTCCTTTTTAGTTGGATAGTTTAAAATATTTTAAATTCACCTCTGCTAGAAATATGTATTCTATAGAGCTGCTGGTAGCAAGTTGGTAGCATCTGGAGGCTTGGGGAAAAAAGAATGTTTAAAAAAAATTCTACGCAAGTCTCATCTGTTAATTGGAGCAACTAAAGTGACCAGCATGAAAACGAACAGAAGAGGTGACAAGAGCAGCAGGAGAGGTCTGACTTTATAAAGTGTGTGTTTGTATGTGTTTTCAGAGCTGTAAATTAAAGATAGCATCACATGGAGTAGAACTGGAATCCTAAGTGCAGGCCTCGTGTTTCCAGAGTTCTTTTGGCAGTGTGAGGGCAGGCACTCGCTGTGTGTTCCTTTCGGTGGGGAGTGGTGGAGCAGTCTGACTTAGCTGAACCGTTTAAAAAGGAAACCAAAGTAGATGAGAATGAGTATAACAATTATATGACATGCTGTTTTCCAACATTAGCATAACTTTTTAAAGCTGTGGGCCTAATTTGAGACTGTATTCCTTTGTGTTTTACCTCCCGTGTTAATTAGTGTCTTGAAACACTTCAGTATTCATAGAATTGTGGAATAGTTTGGACCATAGAATGGAAGGGACCTTTAAAGGTAATCTAGTCCAACCCCCCTGCAATAAGCAGGGACATCTTCAACTAGATCATGTTGCTCTGGCCAACCCAACCTTGAATGTTTCCAGGGATGGGGCGTCTGCCACCTCTCTGGGCAACCTGTTACAGTGTTTCACCACCCTCATCGTAAAAAATTTCTTCCTTATATCTAGTCTGAATTAATATCTAGTATTAAGGCACATTTTAAATATTCGTGGTTTTGGGAACGTGGTAGGAGTTGAGAGTGAATGAGATAATGGGCCTTCAACTTTGTCCTGGAAATGTTGCTTTATGTTGCCCAAAAGAGACAGAACTGAATCACAGCTAATGAGATGAGCTTATCCTGTTGTTGCTGTCACCATATCAAGACTCAATAAGCACAGGGCAGCTGAGTTGTCAGTTCAGCATCTTTTTTCAATTAAAATTGATGAGAAAATACATGGGAGGAGAAACTAGCAGCAGCATTCAGTGTCCTATCTACTTTGTTTTACCACACAAACACCAAACAGAAGAACAAACGATCCTGGCATGAGTAGCAAGCTGTTTTAATATCTAGCCAAATAATGTTTATTTCAGTTTATAATAGAGATTATAATGCAAGTGCATATTCTAATGTAAGAAGCGCTCTTTCCAAGTAAAAACATATTTGAAGTTGTAAATGATGCTGAGCCACTTACTATCCAAGATTTAATTACATTGCGAAATTATCCTTTCCAGCATTGTCTGAATATATGGTCTTGCCAGTGGGTCTACATTTAGTTGATCTTGCTCTGTTCTGTTTTGGGTTTTTCTTTTTCCATGTTTTCTAGAGCATCTTGGAAGTAAACTCACAGTGCTGTCAGGTAACCTGGCTGTGTTTTTTTTCAGTCCTCGCAGGTATTTCATTCTGTCATCTCAAATATCTCTGCACCCAGAATACCGGTCTGAGTTGGAAGCTCTTCAAGCTGAGAATGGAGAATCAGTGTTGATCCTAGACAAATGTACAAATCTGTCAGATGGGGTCCCTGCTGTTCAGAAACGCTGTCACAAGAATCAAGTCTTTGATTATCCTCAAGTGCTTCAGGTAAAGCTGTCTCTCCTGCAAACTTCTCTCCCCCTTGGTGACTGTCTTAGCTGTGGAGCTGTTCCTGTTTAGAACTGGTAGGGTACTTCCTTGTATTTAGTTAACTTGATGGCTGTGTTTTGAAACTGCATCATTCATTATGTTAGCTCTGATATTATACCCTAACGTTATTCTTATTTTTAAGAGGGCCGAGAACTGTGTACTCAAACTGATATGCAGATTATGCTGCAATTTGAAAACACTGCTTGTGTATAACAACTTCATGAGATTGGTCATGATGGTCTTCTAGTAACACATGATGACATCACATAAACTTAAAAAATTATATGAAGATACTGTCAAATCCAGCAGCTATGGGAGGAGAAACTTTTGGAGGCCAGACAAAATTGCTCACTTCAGAATTGGGAATGAACGTTGGAATCGAGACCCTCCAGAATAACTGGCAAAATGACCTTCAGCAGCCATGAATTTGGAATTGATTTCTCACATACGACAGTCCAGGCCTTGCTAGGTGAAGCGTGGAACAGAGGATGGCTTTGTCAATTAGAGGGAAGATTAAAATGAACTTTAAGGAGTTTATGTGTGGATTTATTTGGGGGCAAAAAAGAGTGCTACATTTAAGGAGAGTTGATCAGATTATAATTTTTGTATGCAGCTTAGTAGTTAAACCATACAAAATTCTCTATATAGATATGACAGACTGAGCTAGAAGACTTGTCAGCATGCAGCTATGAAAACATCTAGGTGAAATGTGTTTCATGGCCTTGGCCCAACTTCCAGAGGCTTTTTGATGTGTCAGTGAAGATAAAACTAGATAGCGTTCTCAGACCCCTGTGTCTCTTGGCAACTCACTAACAGAGAGGTGCTGTGGCATGCAGTGTGGTGGAGTTATGCCACAGGCCACTGTGCTCTGTCTGTGGCCACCAGCAGCAATCTGTCTTTGAACTTCAGCAAATGATGATAAAATAACAAACAAGCTCAGGAAAGGCAAAGTTTCCACCCCTCCTGTTATGTTTTGTAGGAAATATGTTTAAAATTCCTTGTGGAGGAGGGGGAGAGGGAGGAAAGGGTCACCCTGAGTCCTAAACTTTCAGCCAAAGGAAAAAAAAAATTGTTTGCTTTATTTCTTTAAAAACAGACTGGATTGCTCAAGGATAGCAAGTTGGGGAATCTATGTCTATGTCTTGCTATATATGATTTTATAACTCAGAAGAGAGCTGGCACATGCAGAGATCGTTAAAATACTTTCCTTTGCAGAGCCCTGCATCTCCCTTTGGAATGTCTGGCTGATAACAGTGATGATGCGAGGAGATGTATTTATAGTAACCTTTGTCTAGACAGGAAAAATGGTTATCTGGGCAGATGAGCATGTGTGTCCACATCTGGGCACTTTTTTTTTTTCTCTCCCAGACCTTACTAGAGTCTTTTCCACCTGCTGCTGCGTGATCTAGTGAGTCAGTGGTTAATATGTGTGTTCATTCTCTCCACTCCTTCCATTCCCTGCACCCTTCTTTTCCTTCTCTTCCTGTCTGAGAGTGGGGGAAGGGGGGCTACAATCACAGTTCATCCTTTCCAGCACTGCCTTTACAGACTTCCTACTAGACAGGCTCTTGGGCTTCTGGGTTGCTAATGCTTCCTGTTTGCAGTCTTCCCTTGGATGAGATTTTCAAGGCTTTTAGTACTCTATGGGTATGAGCACAGGTCTTATGATTGCGTTAGGAAACAAGTGAAGAGCCAGCAACCCCCCTTGTATTTCCTAGTTCGTTTTGATGTTTTGCTGCCCTGCTGAGCCTCCTGGCTCCTTTTTCTCAGGCCACAGAACGCAAGCTGGAAAGATGTTTTCTTGTCTGTGGGAGCCCCTGTATCAACTTTATAATTTTTCTTTCTTAGACTTAGGGATAATACTGACTTGGGCTTTTTCCTTGTTTGTGTAGCTGAACTCTAGAAGCATTTATTTTGTCATCTTGAATCTGTAGAAAGATTCCTCAGTGTCAGTGAGAACTAAACTCCCTATTTACAGATTGAGTGCAGCATAGTCAAGAAGCCTTCTCTGCTGCAGTTTAAACTCACGGCTTTTTGCCTTGTGTGTTGTGGACATGAGTAAGTGGATTATGTTATTTGTTTTTGCAGCAACTTTTTATATATTTGAAGCTCCCCTTAGCCATCTTCCTCCTGCCCTCACCCCTTCAGAGTAAGTAGTATTGATATAGTCAGTCTTTCATTGCAGATCATACTTTCAAGGTAAGTGATTATCCTGTTTTTTTACAAGGGGGATGACAGGAAAGCATAATGCATACATACACACACACATAATACAAATCTAACGCTTCCTTTTTTTCCTCATCTGTTTGATCCATTTGTTGACAGGAGTCTACGTTCTGTGTTGTTCTACGTGGTGCCCGTCTGGGACAGGCTGTGCTAAGCGATGTTCTTCAAGCTGGCTGTGTCCCAGTCATCATTGCTGACTCCTACATTTTACCTTTCTCTGAGGTTCTGGACTGGAAGAGGTCTGTATCCTCAGTTTTGTACATCGAACCACTGCATAAGAGACTTCTTTGCATTCAGTGATGTGAATAAAGTCTGTGTGATGAGTCAAGTGTACTGGGGGTTACAGGGAATAGAATACAGGATAAGATACATGCAGTTTTTGCCCGTGGTATATTATGCATCAAAAACAGGAGAGGAAAACAAATGAGACAGAGATGACAGAGCACTTAGTTAACCTGTAGCCAATGATGTTTTTTCTGAAACAGACTTGCTTTATTATCTTGTGCTTGAATTTAGTGAGGACTGGTCTGTATTCAGGCTCTTTTAAGAAAAGTATATGCTAAAAGTTGGATCACGTAAATGCTAAATTATCTATATTCTATCATGATTCCTAAGTTGTTCTGAGACCGAAACATATAATTATTTTGTAGCTGAGTACATGTGTTAAGAGTGTAGATTATTTTTCCATGCATGCACTATGCCCAGTTATGTGATCTTAGGTTAATATGTATAGAAATGACTAGTTTGTATATATAACACTGTATGTGCTATTACTGTTTCATCACTCCAAAAATCTCAGCTGACAGCAAGTTAGTGGCAATCCAGGGAGGAGAATTCAGGATTTCTGGTTCTGTGTCTCTTCCATATTTATTAGATTGTCTGTACAGATCAGTTCATAGACTTTGTGGCATTAACTGTGGGCAGATTGGCTGGTGTTGCAAAGAAACTGCTACAGAATAATTAATTATGCTGAGAGAAGACTGTTTCTTTCTGCTAATGTCTTCCGAACATGTCTTATTAGAATAGGACAAGACTCTGGGTTGGAAAAGCTGTTGACATCTCTTAATGTAGAGCTGCTTTCTTCTCCTCTTACCATTTGTTTTCTGGGTTTTTGCTTATAGGGCCTCTGTTGTCATCCCTGAAGAAAAGATGCCTGAAATGTACAGTATTCTGCAAAGTGTCCCCCAGCGACAGATTGAAGAGATGCAAAGACAGGTAAAATAATATACTGTGTTTAAATTAGTTTTCTTTATTTATGGTTGGGGTGTAGGTTCATACACCTGCCCTACTGTGAAATGTGTTGGAATGCAGACGCATCCATTGTACTCTTATGTTAATATTTTGATTATTCATTCCTCTTCTTTCTTTATGCTAAACATACTCATTCACCGTTACTTTTCAGTGTTGTGTCTCTACCCATCACTGGTGCAGCTAAATGTGATGAACAGCAGCTGTTGATCAGTACTACATTACCCATGAGGTCAGGAAGTTAAGAATATTGCATATGATTGCAATTGCAGAAGAATACTTCAGTAGGCAGGCTTCAGTTACTCAGTGGATTTTCTCCAGCCTCCCGTGTTAATGTACGTGCTGTTGTGCAATATATTATAGGATCTTTAGCATCCACAGTGATCAAAGCCTCCCCATCCTGGGTTGCAGCAGATCTGTTGAAGTGTGGAAGTGAAATTTTGACTATTTGCTTTTTCACGTAAAGGTCACGTGGTATTTACCATGAGTAGACAACTTGTTTCTACTAATGTAGTCAAACTCCATGTTTGTTCATTTCACATTTTCTTGTGTCCCCTCTGCTTTCTTAATGTACCCTCAGATGGAAGCTCTCCCTGAATGCAGGTGTACTACGTACTCATGTATTAACATATTTCTGATGAAATCACAGTGTATATTTGTTTCTTTTTCTCCATGGTATTTAAATTGTATTAAAGAAGTTCAGGAGGCTGTCTTTATCTCCAGAGAAGCTTTGGTTTGTAGATAAATTTTAATCATTCAAAAAGTGAGAGAAGCATTAAGTGCAAAAAGTTTTAAATATTTTAACTAAGTTGACAATTCCTCTGAGAGGGAAATTTTACTTCCTTGGTGACTGGAAGAGCTGAGATTGTGAACTGTCCAAACTCATGAATGAAGTCTGTGTGGGCTGGGTATATAGTCAAATGGAAGTGTCGTCTAATTCACTCTAGTTGATGCTGATTTCTGTTTATTAGCTTTGCTGTTATGGACATTGTCACCATTAGTTGCTTTAATTCTAGAGCTCACACATAAAGTTCAAGCTCAACAGGTAAGGATTGTTAGCCCTATGAAGATTGTCACAAAGTGTGAAGAGTTTTCTTGTCAGATTAGGGGATAGGATTTAACCACGTTGTTCTTCTGGTGGTTGGATTATTTTTCTGGGCCAGTGACGAAATAAGATGTTAACATATATTGTAAACTTGTATCTAGGATCTTTCATCCTTGTCACCTTATTATACCTGAGCATATACTGTTATAAGGTAGAGAGATACTGTTGTCGTTGCTTTTCCTGATGAGGAACTGAGGCATACAGAGAGGAAGAGCTAGGTACGTACAGAAAAAGTAAACTATCTGATCTCAGGTGACTTTTAAAGATGCACAGGATTTCTGTAGTTGAATTTCTTCAAGAATTGTGAAGACATCTTTCTGGAATTCCCTTACACAACCTTAGTGACAAAGTCCTCTTTTGTGTGGTCCTTGTAAAAAGTGACCCAAGGCATGGTTTTCTGTGTGTAGCCTGCAACACTCTAGTTATTTATACCTAGACAGTGCTAAAAGTTGCACAATATATATTAATACTGGATATGTGTGGAGAAAATAGGTTCTCAAATTTAGCAGTAAATCTTTTCATGCCTGAATTCTGTTGCCAGTTTCACTTCATTCTCTGTACAGAGGGTCTGCAAATATCACAGCAGCCGTCAGGGGTCTCCTTTCTCTTTAGTCCCTTCACACAAATGAACCATTTCGGTTGGGCCCACTGGCAGCACCAAGTTGCCACCAGGGATGTCAGGTGAAAAAGTAGCTTTGTTGTTACAGGTCCTGGAAACAAGATTTTGTTTTATTTTCTTTTTTCTCTGACATGAATGTAGAGATGTTAACACTAGGGAGTTTTGCCAAGTAAAACTTTAAAACTGACATTAATAGTCTGTTAAAGTGTGCATTGATTTTTCTTGGTTTCCATTTTACTAATGTCATAAAATAATCATTTAGGATAGTGTTCTCCTTCTACAGAGAATGCAGTTGATGAGAAAAGAAAAACAAAAAAACCCAAACAAAACAAAAAAAATCCCCCAAATGTTCACAGTGAAACAAACCAACAACCCCCACCTTGATTCAGATGATCTATAGCTTATCTATATCATCTATAACTCCATAAAATTAAGTTAAAATAGAAGATATTTTAATACCCAGAATGCAATTCTAGTTTGTGTCTGGAGTGAATTTTGTTGGATTATAGATGGTTTGTAGTAGTCATTGTCATTGGGTCCAAAGTATCACTGAACATGATGGAAAATGTGATTCTATTGACTGAAGGTGGGAAGTATGTTTTTTCTAAAGCTTCCTCTTACATCTTGATGCTTTTGTTGAGGATATAGTTGTACGTTTTGATAGTAGGAGTATCAGGATGAAATTACAAGGTCTGTCTTTCTCTTGTCTCTGTGAATTTATTTCTGTCTGCGTATTGAGGATACTTAAACATGTTAGCTCCATACATTTCATGTCTTGTCAGCCTTATTTACAAGGTGAAGTCCCAGCATAAGCATCTGTGAAATTCCCTTGTTGATACATGTTCTATGTTCTAGCTACCTCATATGGTGAAAAAGTACTTAGTGACTGATACTGTGTGGATTACCAGTAACCTGACTGCTTTTCCTCGTTGATAAATATGCAGTAATATTCCGCCTGTGCTACAGATTTTTGTTTCCTTCCTCCTCCTCAGTCTCATCGCTAGGGAGCAGCTGCACACTTGCTGTCTTTTGATTTCAGTGGCTTGGGAAAGCATCTTAGGACTTTTTGGCTAGCCAAAATGTCTTCCCGTTTTTTTCAGCATCTTCACTTCAGCAACAATTTACAGGAATAAATGAATAAAAATTCACAAAACAAAGCTAAAGTGATGATAGGAGAAGAGACAATTTGAAGTTGGAACAAACCTTTTGAAGAGGCTGGTGCTAAGAGTAGTTCAGAAGCAAAGTGAATTTGTCATAAGTGCTCTATTTTGTTTCTTGGGCAAGGAACTACTAAAATGAAACTCAACTAATACCCATTTATAGAATGAATCTGCAAAGGAACTGAAGTGATTTATGCATGTTTTCAAATGTGATCTATAGCAGTTGTTTATTCTGCTTAGCCATGGAAAGGCAACAAAAGCTTCGAAATATTCTGGTTTTGCAAGTAACCCATATTTCTCAGTAACATTTAAACAACTTTATTTTGCTGCTTCAACTTCAAGGGGTAATAACGCTTGATATACAATATTTTGATGCTTGTTTTTTGTCAAGTAGCAGAGGACTGACTGAAACTGGTCTTGTGGTATGTTTGGTTTTTTTCCAGTCCATTCTAGTTTCCACTGAGCATTGCTGTTATCTAGATGGAAAAAAAGATAGTTAGATCACAATGATCGTGTTCTTTCTTGTTTTTACATTGTGTAACACTTGGAGTTTGATATATGGTTACAAAAAGATTGGTTCATAACTGATGTTAAAATGAGGAAAAAGTGATCTTTGCAAAGAGCTTTTATTAAAATTGGTATGAAAATTGTTTTACAACATCCCACTGTTTCCTTTGCAGTTAGGATGTGCTTAGGTTTTATTTCAGAGACTGGTTTTCTGGCACATAAAATTCCACTAGGGGAGACAATATGTTTTTGATAGGCTTGTGAAACATGCTTTGCCAGTGCCTGCCAATTAACATACTTTTTCAGTAAATTAAGAAGCCAGTTGACATATTCTGACATGAGTATGATTGAGATCATCCTTTTTTTAGCCAAACAGAACAAATCCTTAATCTAACTTTCTCCTGGTTTTTAGTAGGATGAAGCATGCACTCATCGTACCTGTCAGACTTTCTGGGTCTAATAACTTTTGTGGGATTGGAGCCTTGCTGTCCGACTACTTTGATTTCAGTGATTGTCTTGATTATGACATAATTCTTATCCTTAGTTGGAAAACCTCATAATTAAAACAAATTTTATTGTAAATGTTAGCTTGCCAGTTTTCGTTGTTGATTACATACTTTTTTTTTGCAGTATTTTATTGCAGTTGATCTCTGGAGATCATGCATCAAGGTTTATATATATACACATATACATGCACACACATATATGTATATATAATTTTTTTTCAAGTTGAAATAGATTGTCTGTTTTTAATGAGTAAACTTTTCTCTATGCTTAATTTTTGCTTTGTTTCTGGAAGTACTTCTAGCCACGCATCTGCTGGAGAAGAGATGAAGGATCTTGAAGAGAAGTCATTACTTTTAAAATACATAAAAACCCGTATTTGAAAATATTTTCTTATAGTTTGTACACTGATCATGTGTCACACAATACTGTCATGAAGAGGATAAAATACAGGTGCTTTAGCTTTGGAGTTGTCATCTGCTGGGATCTATGGCTGGTATGACCTGGGCTGTGATTTCCTATAATACAACTTTGTTTTACTCAATTGTTTTACCAGACAGTACACAGTATAAACCAGGAAAGAGGTTTATTGGTTTGAGCAGAAAGTGTGGGAAATCAGAATTAATTTCTACTGTCCTGCATTATACCTGATTGTGCTGAGATCTCTGGAGATTAGCTGTATTAACTTACGCTGTTATTGTTCAAACTTGAAGAACATTTTGCCCTCAGCAATTCCTGGTTCAGTTTCCTGACTTTCCTCACAAACGGGAATAGGTTCTGTGCTCACAGCTACACTGTTGTGAAAAATTGTTACGTTATTTTCAATACTACGTGTATTGCCTATGTCCATGAGAACTGGAGACTAGCATGTGATAGCTCTTATAAACTCCAACATATTGATGATCAAAAAGAGGCTCTGCTAGATGAGCTGCTAAAATTAATAGCAGTCTGGATGGAACTTATGCATCTCTGGGATTGCTGTCTTGTCTGCTTTCTACAGTAATGTTGTCATTCTCATTTTCTTTGAAGCTTCCTTGAACCATCCCCCTCTCACAAATAGTTCCATATGGAGTCTGAAACACTGGCAGAAGTGCCCAGAGGCAAGTCGATAAGCAGCTCAGCTGCACAGCTACTAGTCCAGCAGACTTGATGCTGCATCCTTATGGTTTCACTTTCTGTGCACCACAAACCAGCAGCCAGGTGATAGCAAAGTTGTAGAAGTGGAGGGGCAAGAAATAGAAGTCAATGTAATAGACATGTATGATAGAGAGTGAAAACTGAAATTTCCTCTTGCTCCTGAAGAAGAGTAAAATAGATAAAGAAAACAAAACAAAACAAGACTTTGCTGGTATCTGCTTATCCCATGCCTTGTATAGTTTCCCTTCCAACAGAGTTTTTCTAGTGTTTTGATTGAAAGCCTGTTAATCTCTAGAAATGTATTTCACCACTGTGGTTGATACATAAGTGTCTTTAACTTGTATGAAAGTTTTGCACAACTTACATTTGAGGCTCTGTGCTTTTTTCCCTTCTTTTTGTGAGATTACTCTCTCTATCTGAATATACAGACATTTTGTAAATGTTTTTCCTCACTAAATATCAACAACTTGGAAGTCTTTTAACACAGATAGGCTCATTAAGGCATAGGATCAGAATGTGAAAGTACTCTGCAATGTGAATAGAAGAGTCTCTTTATTTAGGCATTCTTTCTCACTGAACGGATTTTAGGTAAGGAGTTTGTTTTCAAAAGAAGGCTTTGCGTGCCTGTTCTTTTTTGAATTTATAACACACCCCACCTCCCGAAAATAAGCATTTTGAATTAATATCTAGTCTGGAAGACTGGGTGACTTTGTGAGCTCTAATGATAGAAGAATGAAGAGCTAGTGTTCTTGAGTACAGGAATTATTTTAATCCTGGTTTCCTAGGAAAACAAGGGTATGATGACATACAATGTGCATGCTGATTTCTCTTTTGATTTCTGTTATTGTCTAGTTTCAACCAAATTTGAGAGGTGGAGATCTTGGAGATAAGAAATTCCATAAAGTTAGGTAACTGTGTAGAAGATGAGCACCCGAGAAGAACGTGGCCTTTAAGGAAAAACTTGCAGCTCAAGCTAACAGTAATAGAAAAAACCCTTGCAGCTACCCCTTATGATTGATTCTGCTTTGGGAAAGGTTTTATGTGGAACTGGCACATCTTAGGCCAAAGAAATTCAGGTATAGCATGATCAAACGATAAAGTGACAAACAAAATTCACTATGGATTAAAGAAAGGGGATATGTGAAAGGAAAAACAGCCTCCATATGCAGGGATGGCCTGTCAGCTACCTGCAGTCACTTGGAAAACAGTTCTTAGAGCTGTAATAAATAGTTACGTGAAAATAGAAATTTCATGGTCAGTCATGGTCAAAAAAAGTAATATGAAGAATTTTTATAAAACAGAACAAAATGGAAAATACCGTGCCACTGCGTAAATCTGTTGTGTGTCTGCACCCTGAATGCGGTTCATAGTTATGGTTCTCCCATCTTAAAAAGGATATAATAGAACAAGCGTGATCAAAGGTTTCAAGCGAAGAGTGATTAAACACGAATGCTATTTATCTTGAAGGTGAATGATTGGGGATAAGATGAGGAGCAAGAATATAATACAGAACTATAAAATAAGAAGGTCATGAAGAAAGTGAATGGACATGACTGTACATTGTTTGGTACAGTTTCACTTGATGTTCCCTAGGACTTGTATTATTGGGAATCTGGTCTAAAAAATAAAAAAGATTATGATCTTTTCCAAGAACTAGTAGGTAGTCCATGGGACTCACTGCTTCAGCATTTTGTGTGGGTGAAGGGTTTTTATTGGCATAAAGGGTGAATGAAGAAATCCAGAGAAGGAAAATCTGTCAGAGATGAATGCGAAGTTATACCCTCTGGCTTAGGAAGTTCCTGAGTTGCAGACTTCTGGAGGCCGGAGAGTAGTTTGGGGAAGTGGTGGCTTAAGCTTGCTGTGTCCATGTTGGGGAGGTACCTGCTGCGGACCATTGTCAGGGACAGAATGCAGGAGCAGAAGGCCATTTGGTCAGACTTGGTGCGGTCGCAGTGATGCAACTTCAGGGCTCGGGTTTGCAGGAGACCTTGGTGTTGTAATGCCTTGTGTAATAACCTTGTCAGATCATCAGTGTTTTTTTTAAATGCATTGTAACTTCACTGGCTGCCAAAAAGTTCAGTGAGAGAATATTGGCTGTGATGTATAGTTTCCTCCTTTGTATGAACAGATAATTTACTTTCCTGAAGCCCCACAAAATACTTTCTCCCATAGTGGCCACGCAACATTCTTTATTTTTATTAATTAAAGTTTTATATAATCACAACCTCTTATTTTTCAGCCCGTGTGGACAACTACAAGCTAAAAAGGAATGTAAAGTCAGTTTAAAAAATGTGGACAGAAAACATGTAGTTTGCAATGTTTGTTCCCACAGTCAGAATACCTGGACAAGCTGTTGTGGTTTTTCTAGTGCATATCCCATGTGCCTCAGCCCTGACCTGAAGAAAAGTTCAGACTTGAGGTCAAATAGAGCTGAAGACACATGCATAAATCAATGACTTGTTTTAGTGCCACGTTAAAACAACATGAGTGGCTGGCTTTTCTGACCCCTCCTCCCTTTCATTTAATGTGCTTCATTGGCTCTTCTTTAAAGAGGGCTCTGTAGAGTAATTTCAACTCTTATCAGCTTGCTGACAGCTATATGAGCCTTTCTCCTGGCTCCAGGCAATCACTGCCGGCGTGTGAAACATCCCATTCTTGCAGTGAAACGGTCCTGGATAGAGTTAAAGCAAATGGGTGGTGGAGTTTTCCTGTGGGTGGTACAACTCACGTAAAAGAGATGGGATTTAGTTCTTGTTAGCCAATTAAACAGAACTTCATTTCAATATCTGGACATTGGAAGCTCTTTGAGCATAGTTTGATTTTTACAACTCCTTTTAATGAGAATATTCAACTTCCAGCTTCAGTTCTTTCCCTGACAGGGGACAGCTTCTGTCTCGAGGTTCTTTGGACTCATCATTATCAAATTTAAACGAACTTTCATCTGTCTGCCATTTGTAGCATTTTAAGGAGTGTGATTGGAGAGGCTAACCCTGCTTTAATCCTCCCAGAGTGCTTCAGTGGAGCTCCGGGTCCCTCATAAATGTCAGGCCTGGACAATTTGCCATCTTATCAGATGCAGTGAAGTTAGAGTTCCAGCCCTCTCACCCCTCCCCCAGAGGAAAGATTTGTTGCTGCAAACAGCAGAGGAAAGAGAAAACGTTTTCCTGGCTTATTGCCAGGATCACCAGGGGAGTTGTAGAATCCTTGGCATTTATATATGAGACTTTCATTGCTTTCCCCTCCCCGCTTTATTTGTTGCAGAGAATATCCTTATCCTAGACTTTTTTTTTTCCTGTTGTCTGTCCTGCCCTGTTGCTTTCCAGAATGAAGAGAACTGCTTTCATGCGTGTTGTATTACAGAGTGATCTTCGTGGCATCTCTGAGAAGGCACTCAGAAATTTGAGAGCAATCAGCACCTCAATGAATAATTTTTATAGGATGCAGTTTTGCTGCCTTTGCATCTAGGTTTGCAACCTCTAAACAACAAATGTTAAACTTCAACTCTAAGGGGGAAATTATGCTATTTTAAGACAATATTATTTTTTGTTTTTTAAGATTAGATTTTAAGAGTCTGTATTTTAAGAGTGTGTGTGTTGTTGCAAAGTGGACTTTTGGTACTTATCCTTTGTAGATTGCTATACACAGCTTGGATAGACTACAGATAAACCCAGATGATCCAAAAATTGTAAAGGCATGTACTTCTTTTAGAAAGAATATTTGAAAATATTTTGTGTCATGCACAGAAGCAGTTAGCTGCAGATAAATGGATGATTAAGCACGTCTCCTGGTGTTTCACTCATTCTTTTTTACTCTGTTCTCTCCCTCTGCTGCTGCTTAGTCTGTACCGTATCACACTTCTTTATCAAATTCACTTGCTTCACTTACCCTTTCATTGTTGGAAGTGTTACAACTTTAGCATTTACCTATATCGTATAATACAGTGCATTGTTGTAGTAATTTGCGTGTAAGTATATTAAATACTAGTAGTAAATACACCTTGGTCTTGTATCCATTTTACTGATGAGTATATGGAGGCATAAATAACTTGTACAAGGTCAAATCACAATATTAGCAATGGAATTTAGAAGTCCTGGATCATATTTTAATGACTAAATCAAATGTATCTTACAACACAGTAGGAATGTTTGTCTTTCAAGTTAAAGGTTTCTGTGTGTTCTATAGAAACAATCTGCTGCCAGATAATCTTTAGGTGGCTTTTGCTTCAGTCTTTGCCTGTTAATTGTACAGATATCTAACAGTTTCTTAGATGCCTGTATATAGGAAAATTATGTATCTTTGTTACCAATGGAAAAGCGGGCTGTGCTAGGAGTATACTGTAATGTGCTTCGGCTTGCAAATGGTGTAACTTGTATCTGGGGGTTGGCTCCGTCCTTTCCTCTCTGCTCCTCTTTATTTATTTTAATCTTTTTTCTTTTTCCATTAGCAGACAATTTTGAATGCTTTTTAGAAATGAAAATGGCAACTGGAATTAGTTGTCTTTGAATACATATTCTATCCTGTACAGATGAAATCTGTACAGGTGCTCTGGAGAGGAGGATTATAGAGGGTGTGCATGTTCCAGGATACTAACAGTGGAGTAGGAATCATGGATAGAAGTTGTTAGATTATGGTTAAGCTTAAGAAAGACAGTTTCCTGCAACTGCACTCAGCTGGTAATGGAATTCTCATCCCAGGGGGTCCACAGAATACTTAATCTTGGTTCCCCCACACAGCACAGTCTACCATAAAATGCTTCCCAACACTGTAGCAAACAAAAGCAAAAAATACCAATGGTGTCTGTTGAGGCATTGGGAAAAACTTTCTTGATCTTGAATCTGGTGATTAGGTTAAGACTGAGCATGAATACAACACCCATTAACCAGCTGTCTGAAATGCTTTGGTAAGCTTGCAGTGCCAAGCCCAGGCTCTGCGCTTTTCCTCTCACAGTTTATTCTGTTTCTGATCTGTTGCTACCTGTGTTTAGTAGCCAGTGCTTCAGGGAGTCTCCCGAGACGTGAGGTCTGTCTGTTGCAGAGGCCATGTTATACATGTATCGAGGGGAGAGGGAAAACAACTCCTTCCTCATGTTTTTTTATTATTCAAGTGAAGCAAAAGTTTGATACAGAACAAATATGCAAACTCTAGTGAGTGGTGTATTTTCCATCTTTTTTGGGGTAGCAAGGACTTCTGTAATAAGCTTTAATGTTTATCTTTGAGTTTACTTCTTTTTTTTACAAAATTTGGCTTCGGGCAGTAAAGTGTATTCCTCTTTAGCATGCTATTTCAGATGTTTGCCAAGAAATAAATAACACTTGTTGATGTCTATCAATTATTTTGTCCATGTAGAATTATTTTCAACCCTGTTCCTTTTGCAGTGTGACCATCACATGGTATTATCACAACCAGCAATTATTATCAACTAACCTATTTCATCAGACAGCCATACAGCCGTGCACAGTTTGAGTCATGAAGGATGAGATATTATATAGCTTGAGCTAACATCAGTTATTTTTAAAGTGCAGAGGAAAAAAGCAGCACTGTGTCCTAAACTGAATTTTTCCCGTACATACAGAAAAAAACCTAAGTGACTGCCAGTCCTTCAGCTTTTATCCTTATAGAAGTCAGTAAGATATATCTGTATTGAAGCAGTGCTGGCAGTAATGTCTGTGGTTGAAGTTGTCCAATGTTGAGAACTGTGTGTATGGGAATATGTGTAAGTTTGTGCTTCTATAAAATAGAACTATATAACTTAGAGGAAATTGAGCAAAACATATCTTCATCAAAAGGGCAAGTTCTTCCTGGTATATAGAGCTTAAGTTCTGAAATGGAGGTATGTGCTGATTTTTGACTGCTACAATATGATGGTAACCCTACCTAGATTTTTTTTTCTTCCTTCAAAAAGCTGTCCTTTCATGTGTGTGATTGGCACTAGGCTTGCTTTGTGTTTAACTTCTCTAATCAAGGGAATTTAAGCTTCTATTCTCCCAGCATTAGTAGAGGAGTCATGGGAAATCTCAAACAAGACAGATCTTGTTGCAGCAGTTGACACAAATAAAAGCAGTTGTGCTTTTATTTATTTATTTTTGATGCTGGATGCTGATTAAAAGTTTCCAAGCATCCTTTAACCATGTTATAAAGCCAACCAGCAGAGAGCAGGGCAGCTGCTGAGGAGGGGAGATGCTAGTGGACATAGGACAAGATCACAGTGGGAAGCATCAGTCTGTGTAACTCAGAAAGCTGGGAAAGGTGTAAACAGATCCCCAATTTATCTGTAGAGTGGGCTCTCCAAACACTGTTTTATTGGCCGGTGGCTCCTGCTTTAGTAACCTCTAACCTCTGCAATACTCAGAGGTGCTGCCCACCAGCCAGCCTTGTCTTTGAACCTCCCTTGGCTCCTGCCACCTCAAAGGCTTGCAGTCAGATTCCTGTGTTTTGCTTGGGACCTCACCTCTCAGCAGGATGCCTGCAGCAGGGAAAACCGATCTACCCTGAGAACATAGACATATTTGAAGGCAATACCCCTGGGACTAGAAACCTATTGCTTTCAGTTTCAGGAGCTGTCCATCATTTGTCAAGAAATGTGGCTAAAACATCCCTCCCCACCCCCCCCAACTTGTGGTCATACAGTAATTGAATGTTCCCTGCAATTACATACACATATTTGTTTTCTGTTATTTTCTAGACTGCTGTCGAATCAATGGTAGTGTAAGTCTAGCTCACTGTAGGTCTGGTTTCATGTTGTTAACAGGAAGTGTGCAAAGGACGAACTTATCATAAAGATGATACAGATCCAAGTAATTTTGACAGCTCCTCAGGTTAGGTGTGCCTGCCCCTTCACAGTAACAGCCTGGTGAAATTGGAGTAATTAGGGAGCCCTGGGAACTGGACGGAAGAGAGTGGGCTATTTTTTGTGTCTTTACATCATTATCAGTGATGATTATGTAGATATGACTATCTGGGAGCCAGAGTAGGATCTGTATTACTCTCTTACAGCTCTGTTATTTCTGTGGTGTCAAGACAACGTCATTCTTCATAGGCAGACAGAACTGAAAGCCCTTTGGGAGCAACGGGGATTCAGTAAATGGTAGCCGTTTTTACATATTACGTGTTTTTAAAGCTCTAAGTGCTTTATGAAACTTTGCTTTTTTTCCTCATCCTGCTGCTTTCTTTGCTGGCTTTGTCTCCATGCTTTGCGGCTGTATTCCCAGCCACAGCTGAGAACAGGGTCGGTGGTTCCTTGCTCGTAGTGCTGATACCTATTTGTTGGCTCCATAACTGAAATGTATTTTGGCAGTGGATTTGTAGGGTGCCAGGGCAGTACGTCAGGTTTCCTGGCTGGTGCAACATTGCCTTCTGCAACAGAGTTGTGAAGTTGACATACTCATTAATCAAAGAAGCAAGTTTGAGGTGCAGAAGTATATGGAGGGAGGGGAGAATGCCAGTGCCAAGTGGTGTTTTTATCTATTCATCTTGTGTTCTTGTTATTTTTAAAACTAAGTTACTATCACTAGGACAAGAAATAGCAGAAACCTCTATTTTAGGGGTCAAGATAATGCAGGATTTCAAAACTATATAAAATGTTACCATTTCACAAGAGAGAATGAGGACTATTCTGTTAAAAATAGCTTCTTCTGTGTCATGTATTTGAGCCAGATTTTAAGCAGAACAAGGCTCTTTTTTATAATAGAAGATGAAAGCTTTAAAAAAAACAACAAAAGAAAACAAAAAACCCACCCTGAAACAAACAAAAAAACAAAACCACAAATTATCTGAAAGTATGGAAGCAAGACTCAAAAATGTTAACTTCAACAGATATGTTTCAAAGAACCATTCTCGTAGATGCACGTATGTTGTATATATGGATTACTATAATTGATATAAGTGATTCTTTTCAAAGCACCAAAGAGGAGAATCTGAGGAAGGCTGCAGTGCAAAAGCTTAAGATTAATATCTGAGCTTGCACTAACATTTTCCTTTACCCTTAGCTCTTATGAGTCAGCATTTGTCAAGTAGTTTACAGCAGTAAAACTGAAAGCCGGTAGAAGTGAGTTACTCCCAAGTGGCTGATGTCTGAAGAGTAAGACTAGCATTTTGAACTCTGACCTCTGTCCCCTTATGAATGGGCAGCTTCAAAAAGAAAAAGAAAAAAGAAGCTTCTGTAGTGGAAAGATTTAGTTTTTACTGTCCATTGTATCTTAAGTAGGCAAATGTGCTTGTTTCATGGCTGAAATTACTACAGTGGAGAATATTGAGCCAGGTGATTAAATCCACCTACTGCTTCACTTTTGAAGAGATACTTTTTGAGACTGAATTGCAATAAAAACCAGCACCACAAAATGTCTATCTAGAATCTCTTTGTTAAAATGTAGGACTGTAATGATACAAATTATTGTTTTGCTTGCTCATCCTGTGCAGGGGGAAAATGAGAAGGGCCAAAGCCCAAGCAGAACTCAGCTTGGCCACTGCGGTTCAGGGTAATAAGAAGAGGTTCTTTCAGTATATCAATAGAAAAAGGAAGAGTAGGGAAAATGTAGGCCCACTGATGACTGAGATGGGCACCCTAGGGGCGGAAGACATAGAGAAGGCGGAGTACTGAATGCTTTCTTTTCTTCGGTCTTCACTGCTAAAGCTGTCCCTCATGAATCCCGGACCCTGGAGGCAAGGGGGAAGGTCTGGAGAGAGGAAGACTTTCCCTCAGTTGAGGAGGACCGGGTTAGAGACCACTTGGCCAACCTGGACACCCATAAGTCCATGGGCCCTGGTGGGATGCAGCCGTGAGTGTTGAGAGAGCTGGCAGATGTTATTGCTAGACCACTCTCCATCATCTTTGGAAGGTCATGGGGAACAGGAGAGGTGCCGGAGGACTGGAAGAAGGCCGACATCGCTCCAATCTTCAAAAAGGGCAAGAAGGAGGACCCAGGGAGCTACAGGCCGGTCAGTCTCACCTCTGTCCCTGGGAAGGTAATGGAGAGACTTGTTCTAGATGTCATCTCCAAACACGCTGAAGAACAGGAAGTTATTGGAAGTGGTCAACACAGATTTACCAAGGGTAAATCGTGCTTGACCAATCTGATAGCCTTCTATGATGTTATAACTGGTTGGCTGGATGAGGGGAGAGCAGTAGACGTCATCTGCCTTGACTTCAGCAAGGCTTTTGACACTGTCTCCCATAACATCCTCATTAGGAAGCTGAGGAAGTGCGGGCTAGATGAGGAGACAGCGAGGTGGATTGAGAGCTGGCTGTGTGACAGAACTCAGAGGGTTGTGATTAATGGAGCAGTGTCAAGTTGGAGGCCTGTAACCAGTGGTGTCCCCCAGGGGTCAATACTCGGTCCAGTCTTGTTCAATATATTCATCAATGACCTGGATGAGGGGACAGAGTGTATCCTCAGCAAGTTCACTGATGATACCAAACTGGGAGGGGTGGCTGACACTCCAGAGGGCCGCGCTGCCATCCGGCGTGACCTGGACAGGCTGGAGTGCTGGGCAGAGAAGAACCTAATGAGGTTCAACAAGAGCAAGTGTAGGGTCCTGCACCTGGGGAGGAAGAATGCTAGGCACCAATGTAGGCTAGGGGTGTATCTGCTGGAAAGCAGTTCTGAGGAGAAGGATCTGGGTGTCCTGGTAGATAGTGAATTATCCATGAGCCAGCAATGTGCCCTTGTCGCCAGGAAGGCCAATGGAATCCTGGGCTGCATAGGGAAGAGTGTGGCCAGTAGGTCGAGGGAGGACATTCTCCCTCTCTACTCGGCACTGGTGAGGCCTCAACTGGAATACTGTGTCCAGTTCTGGGCTCCCCACCTCAAGCGGGACAGGGAACTACTGGAGAGAGTCCAACGTAGGGCAACAAAGATGACTGGGGAATTGGAGCACCTCCCTTATGAGGAAACACTGAGAGAGCTGGGACTCTTTAGCCTGGAGAAGAGAAGGCTGAGGGGAGACCTTCTTCTTGCTTAGAAGTATCTAAAGGGTGGGTTGAAGGAGGATGGAGGCAGACTCTTTTCAGTGGTTCCCAGTGACAGGACGAGGGCCAACGGGCACAAGTTGGAACACAGGAAGTTCCATTCAAACCTAAGAAAAAACTTCTTTATGGTGAGGGTGACAGAGCACTGGAACAGGCTGCCCAGGGAGGCTGTGGAGTCCCCTTCTCTGGAGATTTTCAAGACGTGCCTGGATGCAGTCCTGAGTAATGCGCTCTAGGCATTGCTGCGTCAGCAGGGGAGTTGGACTAGATGATCTCTAGACGTCCCTTCCAACTCTGAATATTCCATGATTCCATGATCCTGCAGAAGTGTCTTGTAATTAAGGAACATTCCTCTATAGGCCACTCATATAAGTTGTGTAAGTTAAATAGATATTTTCAGGGGTTTACTTGGGAATCTTGCATAGCTCAGAAACAAAAGTTGAAAGATGGAATGAACATTCAGAAACAGTATTAAAAGAATGTTGTTGTGTTCCATTAGAAGCAAACCTTAGCTCAACTGGAAACAACTGTATGTGCCCTGCATTGTTCTACTGCTCATTCCTCTTTTTCCTTTCTGGAGAAACTTCTGATTTGAGCTTTGGGAAAACCCAGTGTTGAATTATGGGATTAGTCTTTATCTCAAGTGATCAGACACCCCCAAAAGTGCAATTCCTTGCTACCCCCATTTGTTAGCCTTGAAAGTGGCATGCTGATTTTATGAGCACTCTTTATATAAAGCCTACGCTACTGCTTTTCTTGTATAGGTCATTGTTGACAAATAGACACAACATAAGCACCTTAGGTCAAATTTGAAAGGTGCTTTTAATCTGATCTTCTGTAAAACATGAAAATAATTTGGAAAGATTTTCATTTTTGGGCAAGTTAGCATGATTTTACCAGTATTGCATTGATTTAATGGATTAACTCTTAAAATTCCTATATAGTAGTCTGTGTATGGGGACAAGAATCTTAATTTTTACTTTCAGATTGTGATTTGTAAAGAGGTTACCTACTGTTTTGGGTAATTGTACTGGCACCCCAAAAGTAAGCCAGCTTTTCAAAGCATGGCTCTTACGTTTTTCCGTAGCCTGAAACACATGAATTATTTTTTAAAAAATATACTGTATGTTGTTGTTTGTTCTCATTTCAAATCTTTATACCTCTCTGGGAGCATTTTTGAAGATAGGGCTTTAAGGTGAAGAAGGACCATGGCCCACAGCTGGTCACTTACTCTGTCCTCTCATGCTCCCTTAATAAGAGGAGAACAAATTGTTCAGGAGGTATTTAAGGTACCAGAGCTCTAAATTTCTCTCTGAATGACCCTATTTTTTCCCCCACTGATTGCAGAGAGAAGATTGAGCCAGCCAGCTTTAGGTGTGTTGAACTTGATTGTGTGATATTGCTAAGGGTCTAAACCAAATAAGCACTTTTTTTAACCCAAATTCTTGCCGCTTTCTAGAAACAACAAATAACTATCTAATTCTTCATAGTATTAAGTCTTCTGAGGGTTTCTCATAAGCCTGTGTAAAGAAACAAAGATGGCACTGGTTCTAGCTGGCCCAGGTGGTGTCGTCCTTGCTGAAAAACTGCATACTAAAAGTGATATGTGTGATCAGCAAGGAAGTTGTTGGAATGGGGAACGAGCTGTAGAAACAGTAAGGCAGTCCAGAAAGAGGGGGAAGATTACAATTCATAGGCAGAAAAATGTGGGAAGTTGGGTTTATAGGGTTCTCAGTCTGAACGCAAAATTTGTCTTGGGAAACTTTTTATAAAATGCTTGTTTTTCTCTCTTCAGTCCCATTTTATCTTTTGGGGGGAGGAGGGGACTTGAGAGCTCAAGCTTGCTATCTGATTGTTATGTATCATAAACTATCCCCATATGCATCTTTAGTATGGGACAGATAAATAATAATTCAGTTTATCTTGAACCTCAGTAGCTTATCTAATCCTACTACACCATGGCAAGAGTTTGCAGGGGTGGGCGGGATTGCCCGTGACCAATTATAGTAGCTTGCTTGATGGGCAATAACTTGTTAGGTCCTAGTAACTTAAACATTTGATTATATTACAGTATCACATGTAACTTAAGAGCCTGAAGGTCTTAGTGGACAAACTTCCATGCCCAGAGCTGTAGATACACAGCAGAACTGTAGGTATTTCTTATAATATCTTTTATATCTTTGCTGAAGGTACACATTTTAGCAAAGGATTGCCACAGTCAATTGGTAGCATTGGTTAGCTAAATATTAATTTTATTAGTTTAAGCTTTCTTTTTACAAATAATAAGAGAGAATAAAGTTAACTTTTTTTTTCTGTTCTTCTATTGACTCCAAAATTTGAAAGGTCTAGAATGGTTAAGTCTCACAACATCTTTGCTAGGTGAATATTACACATACTGCTGAGAGGCTGGAGTAGAAGCAAGTGATCAAATGAATGTCAAGCATTTATCTGTGAGTAAGAGACAGAATCAGCTTTAAAAGTAAGATCACCAAGCATCCAGGCCAATGCTGCTGCAGCAGCTAGGCCATGCTCTTTTCTTCAGCCAGACTCCCCTAACCCAGCTGGTCAGGGAGTAAAAACCAGGAAGACCAAGACCCATCGAGAAGGGAAAGCATTTGAGTCACCCCAGCCAGTGTGAAAATAGTTATATTTCAAGTCCTCGTAAACCTTCTCAAGGCATTTTGCAAACACGGAACTCCTGCAGTGGGGCAAAGTCTTACAGCATCATGGTGCCTGACCTAAAAGCTGAGAGAAGTGGTGGTTTATGGGCAGTTAACTTTTACTGCTCTTTTGCGAACCTTGTTTTTCCCGTTTTGCTAACTTTACCAATTCCCACCAAATCATAAGCTGTGAAAAGGCAGGAGGCTAGAAAGTTCCTTTCATGGACTGTTTTTCTCTTTAATCTAAACGTTACAGAGAGTATTCCTTTCCTTGCCTCATGCCCAATGTTTTTCTTTTCACAAACTAATCAAAAGATTTACATTGATCTGTCTTGCAGTCTTCACTGGAGCACCATTAGTGGCATTAACACTAGAACTTATAAACATTATATGAATGAACTTTGTAACCTGATGCTATGCTGGCTTGTAAAGAGCTTATAAAGAGATGCTAGGCCCCCAAGTGTGTTTATTTCTAAGGAAAATAACACCTTACCTAAATAAATGTCACTTTCTGCAAGTAGGCTGCTCTATTGCTGTGTGCTGCTGCCTGTTGTCTCCTATGAAAATAACTGCAAATGCTTCTGTCCCAAGCTCTTGCCTGTACCAGTATGTGCTGAATATCATCAGTTTAGTTTCTTCATAGTCCACCTGAACAAAATACTGGAACTGAAAGCAAGTGGAATTGAACTTTTGGGTTGGATGCTTGCTTACTTGATCAAAGGAACACAAAATTTGCCATACCATCTACAGCTTTGAGGAAGAAAACTAGAAGTTTCTAACCTTTTTCTTCTGTCTTAGAGATATTGCTAATGTTCCTCAAAGTGTGCATATGTATTTGTAGAGATAAATTAATACCTCTACATTATATTAAGCAATTTTAGCCTTTACAGAAAGTGGTGGGTTTTCATGGCTGATCTTTAGAACTACTTACTGGTATGCCCATGTTTGACCTTTGTCTGCAGAGCTCACCACTTGAAAAGAGGGGAGAGTTTGAGAGATTCCAATTCCTTCAGTCTTTGGCTTCCATGGTGAAGCTGTCTTGGCTTTGTAAAATTTTCTGCCAAAATTGAATTCAGATGCATTAATTTCATGGTGAATCTATTGTATTAGAAGAGATTCTAGTCACTTCCAACCCATTAGGCAACCCAATAATATCATGTATTTCTCATTCTCAGTCAAGTCATTCAGTACTCTAAATTTGACTCTTCCACAGAAAGTAACGCTTTTCTGTCTTTCATCTTGGATCTATGCTAGATTTTCTATTTATCTAGAAATTTAGAAGGGAAGAGAAGCTGTGTTTCTTAAATATCTGTTAGCAGTTCCTGGTAAGCTATACACCCAAAACAAGATCCCATAGGTTAACATATGTTCATCTGTGTCATTTTGGCAGTTGCACAAAGTACATGTTTCATCTCTGTTTACAATGTAGATTGCCCATGACCTAAGCAATATTTAGGTGTATACAAAGTTAGCTTTCTTTACAAGTCTGTGCTCCACATAGTGTGTTTCCTTAGAAAATTCTGAAACCTCATCAAGCAGACTACTAGAGTACTAGAAGTTAATTTCAGTTCAAGTTGAAAGGAGTGGTAGCCTGACCATCTCATAGGTGTAGACTGTGTACAATCAATGCCATGTGGAAGACATGATCTATAATTATGGATGATTTATTTGAAGATCCTGAAAGGCTTTCAGGTAGCTCTAATTAGTATGTTACAATTGCAATAACTTACAAGCATTAGCCAGTGTATTAAAGCTACTCTTGAATATACAACCATTAGTCTTCTGAATTCATAGATACAGAATAGAGAAATGGACAGCTCAGAAAAACTGTGTGAGAATGCTAAAAAAGCTGACATAGGAGTCAGGAACAGATTTCTCTTTTTTTGTTGTTGCTGCTGTTGTTATTTCTCTCTCCTGCATCCCAAACGTGTTTGTGGGATTTTTATCCCCCCTAGGTATTTGATACATTCTAGCATAAGCTTTTCAACCACACCAGGTAGAGCAGAAAATACATTTCAAATGGAATCGATGTACATCTTCCCAACAGAAAACTTTCCCCAAATGTTCAGTAACTTAACATGCTGAGAGCAGACACTAGCAAGCCGTGTTAATCAGTTCTGCTTTATAAAAGCAAACAAGGTGGGGAGGAAGTAATGAGACCCTGAAACATCTGTTTGGAGACTTCAAATCCCCTTAGAAGGTTTTGAGTTCTGCCTTAAAAAAATACAACTCCAAAAAATTACAGCCAACTGTGGGAACATTTTCTAGCTCTTTACAAAAAATTAATTATGTAAATATTAGTCTATAAAAAGTAAATTCCCTCTGCCCTCTTCTCCAGTTTTGCTTCTGGTATAAAGGTGTGATTTTGCCTGACATTGCAAACATTCTTTCAGCAAAGAGAAACTAGATCACATCCATCCTAGTCTTGCTGAAGGAGGAAAAACAGCTTTGATTGTTACAAAGCTAGAAAATCATATTACAATATTAATAAACAGTCTTAGACTTAGAACAGTATAGTACTGTCACTTAATAACAATGAAATACACCATCCTGTGTATTTCACATGATTAATAGCTACATAGTTGCTTTATAAAGTTAAAAGGCTACATAAAATAATTTCTCTCTACTTAGAGCTGCTTATAGCAGTCGTTCTAAACTGTTGTCTAATGTGAAAATGAAATTTGAAATCTGTGTTCTTACTCTTGTTCATCTAGGATACTTTAATAGAGAGGTTCACTGTTCTGATCAATTTTAATTCTTAATCTACTTCTGGTTTTCTTTTTAAATCAGTTGCTGCTGAGTTCTGGATAATACATTTTTCTTAAGAAATGAGGCATAGGGAAAGGAATACTTAAGTCTTTGCTTAGCATGTGGTGTTTGCTTCATTTAGTGCCTTTTAGGTATTTTAGGAAGGCAGACATTATTTATTCTTACCTGTTTATATAATTCTTCTGCTTTTACAGTTGGATATAATACTCATTTTGTTCTATGTTCTTGGTAATCGGCTTATTATCCAGCTGTTAATTCCTACCAGGGAGAGAAATAAGGAGAAGGAAGTGATTTCATTCTAGAGTGACATTGCTTTGCACTCTCTGGATGACAAGCTCTAGAGAAGTGTAATTTTTGGACATACTCATCAGTCTCCTTAAAATTTTGAAATACTCTGAAGTAGTAAGGCTTATGGTTGTTAATGCTCTCTCACAATAAAAGTAGTGCTCCAGAGAGCACGTCTTTTTCCTAGTTTACTTTTTTAATTGTAGCATGGATTTTTTTTAATCTTAAATATTTAACAGAACTATTCTGAAGAAACTGTTTTACGAACTACTCACAGAGTACAGTTTTAGGGCCAGTGTTTCAGCAGTAGGTCTTTAGTTCTGAATCCCATAGCTTATAGTAAAGTACAGGGTAGCATATGCATGAATATGTGCAAGTTTGCCTGTGAATTTGCATTTTCCCTACTTGTAATCTTTCCTGTACACTGTTATTTAGCCTAGGAATGCTCTAGCACAAAGTATACATGTAGGAACCACTCTTTGTCTTCTATGAAAAAAGTCACGATCTGCAAAGTGAGACACACTGGCAAGCTGTTAACAACAAGTAAACAAGAGTTATTTTTGGTTCCTCTTAAAGTCTGTATCTCCAAAAGCCTGGTATTCCTTCAGTAACTTAATATTCTAAATAATATTATTTCATATTCTCATAGCACGTGATTAAAACCAGCCTGTCTGTAGAGCCTTTTTGCTATTTAAGGAATCCATAGCAAGAGTAAAATAGCACTTACCCAAATTTGTATGTTGTCTTCAGCTGTTGTGTTCTGGCTCTGAAAGCTGCTTAAGCTTCCAATTACTGAAAAAATGTCTTTTGTTTTAATTGTTCTACGACCTAGATGCAAACACATGCTCTTGTAGTTGATACTGAACCATAGGGAGACTCCAAATTAAATTACCTTCTGGACACTTCGAGGTGCTGGAGTTTCCTGAAGAAAAATTAGGTTGAAAAAATTCACATCTCTTGGGCCAAAACACTTGAACTACATTTATTGGCAAAGCGCGTTTCCTTGTGGGTTGGATGGGGTCCTACAGGATCATTTGATGGTTCTAGGCATTTAAGAAGTACGTTTATGTGTCTAACAGAGAATCAGATAAGTCAGCATTTTCATTTCCAAAACCCTGCTTTTCTTCGAGCATTTCTGTCTTACATAGAAACAGGGACAAGATTAAAACTTGCCATACAAGACCTTAGCTTGGAAGTGACTTATCTGTGAAATTCAGTGCATCTGTGTATAAGAAAATCACATGCTTCATGTCAGCAGTTGTACACTTCCCATGTTGTAAATTAGCGTAGACTAACGATTGTAACGAATAGCCATGTGCATGTACTTTTGTGTAAAAATCTTAATATTTACTTTGTATAAATAATATTTGGGGGTTGGAAGAGTTAGGAAGGTATTAGTTTGGTAGGGTTCCTGAGTACTGAAGTTCTCTAGCTGATCAGCTGTCTCTAATATTGATGTTAAAAGGTGACTTTAAAGTTCCACCTTTTAGGCTGCATGCTTTTATTTGTCTATTTAGCTGCACTATGCATTCTTCTGCCTTGGAAAAACTGAGTATAACAGTAGTTTCTTCTGTTCTATAGTCAAACTTCTTTTGACATTTTTCAAGAGGAAAACATACAAAAGCGTGAAAGTAACTGATTCCTTCAAGTGTTCTCATTCTTTTTATTCACTTGCAAAGTAATGCTGCTGCTTCTTTTTATTGACTGTAAATCCTGTTTTTTTGGGGGGTGAGGTTGAGTTTGAAACCTTCAGGCTCTATGGAAATATCCCAGCTACAATACACATGCCTCCTAATTTAATTTCCACCTGACTTGTAGACTGCGTGGAACAGATGGTACATGGCAAGCCACAATTCATTATTAAGCACTGGATCTGTGCAGTGTGAAAGTGAACTTTATTCTCTTTACAGGCAAGGTGGTTCTGGGAAGCATATTTTCGGTCGATGAAAGCAATTGCTCTTGCTACTCTTCAGATTATCAATGATAGAATTTACCCATATGCTGCCATTTCTTATGAAGAATGGAATGATCCTCCAGCTGTGGTAAGTGAATTCATTTGATTGATTCATAAAACAAATTGTGGGTTTGGTTTTTTTCTCGTATAAAAGGTATGCACTATGAAACTTCATAATAATTCTGTGTACGTGTGTTTGTGTGTGTATGTGTTGTGCTGGTAACTTGCACAGATGAAGCTAATATATTTTATGACAACTGGCAAAATAACTAGCAGTTCATTTTATGTCCTGGTGGTGAAATGCGAACTTTTAACTTTTGCTATTCCACCCACTAAATTGAGTGCTTGTTTACTTATTTATTTATTTTTCATGCATGCATACACGCACACAATTCTTTATTTCTGATGAATTTAGTGTGAGTTTAGTGCTCTTAAAAATGAATAACTGCAGTGGAAATAGTGGAAGTACTGAAGATCTTGAACAATCTGTAAGGCTCTTTCATGTAATTCTGATGAAATAGCTAATTATTCCTATGCCTACAATTTTCTCCATGTTATTTCTACATAATGTCTCTTATATAGAAACTGATTATCAAAGTTTTGCTGTGGTATTTTTTTTTCTTTAAAAAAAAACGTTTCACTGGTTGAACTCACCTCTGTTAAGAAGAAACACTGAGTATTAATTAACCTTCTGCACTAAGCAGCTGGTTCTGATTTTTTACCATATAAAAGCCTGCGGATGATTTTCACTCATAATCAGTTAATTTTCTCTGTGTCAAAATATAAAAAATAGTTTTGTTTTACTAACAAAAACGAACTTGTTAACTGTCTCACTTTATGATGGTTTAGAGAGAGTTGCTCTGAAAGTTTCCTAGGAGTGCTCAGGAGTAGAGTATGTTTTACTTCAAACTCTTCAGGCTGATAGAGTGTGAAGAGTTGCTGACAAAGAGTTGGAAGCTCATTGATGGGTTTCAGAAGATGATTTTTCCCTTGCCTAGCCAAAGGCATTAGTAATCTACTGTTGTCATTATCTAGAGAGCAAACATGGCGCTTGTCAATATTTAAAGAAGAAATTAAGCTGCACAAGAAGTAAATATATACTCCGCAAGAAGCGGATCAGAACATCGTAACACCTTTAGATTATGCTAGCCAAACAAGCACCTTAAAACACCTAGTAAAATAAAGAAAATGGCTTTAGGATTACTCGGCCTTTAAAGGGGACACAAAAACATCTCCTGGGTTCTCACCTGTACTGGAAGCCCATCCATTTCTGAGGAACCTAATCATCCTCTGAGCAACAAGCAGGCGCTTTTTTTTTTTTTTAATATATACTGGGAAAAAATATTTGTATTAGTCATTCAACCTAGAGGTTCTTAAGCAGTAGGTTTATGACCACAGACATGGCAACATACAGAACAGAACTCAAACTGTGGGGAACATGTAACAACAGTACTGTGCTAGGCCAGTACGAGGAGTAGGCAGGAATATTGTATCAATGTGCAGTTGCAAAGAAAATTTAGAAGGCTGACTGCCATTAAACAGGCTGGAATTTGTCCAGGATGTTGGAGTTAACACCTCATATCATGCCGCTCTCATGCCACGAATGGTCAGTTCCTTGGTGGTTTTATGTCTCAGTTGAAAGAAATTGATGTTTATTCTAGTCTATGAAAATTGCTTAATATGTGCATGAATTCATTTCTTGCTTCAATATAAAACAGAAATGTCATTAAAAGTTCCTTTATGGGCTGTGTAAGCTACATATTAGCCAGCAACACAGAGTGCTTGTGACCCTTTCTCAGAGGGTCACTTAAAAGAAAATAGAATTCAGATCAGGAATTATTCAAGAGCAGTTAAATTTGTAGAACAGCAGTACACAATCCTGTGATATCTTTAACTGGGAATTTTGATAGCTACTCTGAGCATGTATGAACATTTCCTTCCACAAGGCTCTTTTTTCTTTCTTTTCTTTTTTTTTTTAAGCCAGCTAATACTGTTTGGTTTGACCCTTGTTCTTTCATTCAAAGCAAATAACTGGAGCTTTCTGCAATTTATCTTTGAGACTTTTTTTTTTTGATGTATTTTATGTCTTTGAGGTGAGAGCATATTACAGTTGCGGTCTATAGGGGAGCATATTTTTCAGGACTCAGCTAGTTCCTAACTTCAGACAATTTAGAAGGTAACGATATATACAATACCTGGTAGTAAATTTACTAAACAAATAAATTTAATAATAGTTATTGTAATTTTTTTAAAAATAATTGCGCTAGTCGGAATTCCACAGTTGATGTCTGCTTGTCAGACGAATAATGATCCACTTGAGCCTGAGTGTTTCTCATCTAAGCTGGTACCTAATCACCACTCATAGTGCTGTTAAAATTTCTAGTAAGCCTGGGTGAAACATTACAGTTGGAAATCAGGTACGTATGTACATTTGAGGCAGCAGAAGGCGGCAACTGTATCTTCTAATTCTGATAAGAAGACAAAATAACTAAAGATGAATTGAATGCATTCCTCATTTCCAAGAAAATTGCCATATTTGTCTCTAAATAAACTCCCAAGACTTAAGCATTTAAAGAAAATTGTTTCAGGTTGGCCCCAGGGCCAGGACGTAGGTAACTGTTAAAAAGAAGCACCTGTAAATTAACATTAATACCACAGTGAAATGTGTGAGTAACTGGGGGTCGTAAATTCTTGTATTACTGGCCAGAACTGTACCTCCAGAACTTGCTATGTGCCTTTTGCCTTCAAACTTGGATGGCTCAGCATCCAGTTCCTCTGGCTCAGCTTGTTGTTCCTTGTGATGTTGTGGTCAGTAAGGATTAAATGCAGGACTCTTCTATACACTCTTGTTCCCATATCTGAGGGGGTGGCTGTTATCTTGGACAGTCGGCATAAAAGTGGTATTCACGCATTTAAAATCAGTGAGCCATGCTCGTGGCTAGATCTGCATGTAACTAAGCTTTACTCCTGTCCCCCATATATTTCTTGTCTCAACGCAAAGAAACAGCAGCCCACCTTGTCTTGAGTCTGTAGTTTCCCAAACACTTCATACCACTATAAGCAGGTGCTGTTGCCAAAAGAGACCGCCCTGCACTCTTCTGCAGTTGGATGATGACTTCTCTCTCTATGTGTTACCTTCTTTCTGAATTTTCTAATTCACTTGTGATGAGTTCACTGAAATAATTTTCATCATGTAAAACCCAGAAAAAAAAAAAAAAAAGATGTGGTGGGGCAAGGGAGGTGCAGGGTGTCTGGAAGGCTGCTTTTTTGGCATTAGTTTGGTTTATATTGGCTCAACATATTAGTGAGACTGTTGCCTGAGTAACTTCACCACAGTGTGGATACAGCAGCAGTGCAGGAGGGCATTTTTCCAGCAGGAGGGAGTGTAAGGTACACAGAAGATAAATGGATATGCAGTTGATTCCATACTTAGTACATTACATTGAGGAAATAATCCAAGAATTTTGTATGTTTGTATTGTTTGACTGAAGACTGTTGGCCTGTTCTAAAGAAAAAAAAAAAGTTATAAAGTAGATTATTTTCCTACTTGTCCGCTATCCTGTTGAGGAAGTAGAAGACTAGTAGCATGTAAGATGCTAGTATGTTATGGAATAGTACTTTCAATAAAAATGCACTACAAGATATTCCCTCCTTTAATGAAGAGGGGCAAATGATGTTTCTGGGGCCTGAAATTTATTCCTGGACCACTTGAGTCCTTTATGTCTCAGACAGTCTTTTGCTCCAAGCATGGCAGATTAATGCCTTTTGTATTTCTTGGCCCAGCCATTATCCATTAGGCAAGGGCAATCAGTTACGTTGAAGTAAGCCAGCAAATGACCGCTTCTACAGTGTGCGTTCTGATGGTTACCAGTTTGGACTGGACTAGAACTGATGACCTGGGTTTGAGATGTGATCTGTCACCTTTAATTAAGTACTTTGTTATGCTCTAATAGAGGTAAATTATTTTCTCACTTGTGCTTCTTTGTAGATTATTTAAATTCTCCTCTTACTTTGCCTCATACCTTGCTAACATATATGGGTTTCTGATAATGAGTAAGACAAGGTTTTTCCAGATTTCTTTAGTTGCTTTTGTTGAAATTCTTTCAAGCCTGTTTATAATGTAGACCCATAAAACGTTAGGGTTTTTTTGTCAGGGGCTGCTTTTGAGCTTTGACCTCGGATGATACAGACCATAGTTTAATAATCACTTGAGAATATCACTATGCTGAACAATAAACATACCAGATTTAATTTCTCCCAGTGAGGCAGAAAACAGCACCATAATTTGGTTAAAACTAAAATAGGCAAATTAACTTAGTGCAAAAAGTGCCATTCATTTAGCAAAGCCTAAGTAGAATGTTCATTTACAGAATACTTTGTGAGCTTCTGCCAATTACCAGGCAGTTGACACTTGTTAAACAATTAAACTATTTCTAAGCTCTTTGGCTAGTATTTTACAGCCCTCAGTCTCCAGATAATGCCACTGTTATAACTGTACTTCCATCCTAGTACCATTCCTCATCTTCAAAGCATTAAGAAAGTACTAATATACACTTTTTTATTTACCTGTAAATGAGAACAAGCTAGCACTTTTTTGGGCAATGCACATCTCGTATTTTTTCCATTGAACAATATTAGCTTCTGTTTCTACTGTTTCCTGCTACCCTGTACGGTGGTTGGAATCAGCTGGGTGAAATTTTGCTTTATTTAACATGTTAGAAGATAGATATTCTTTCCTATACTAAATTAATTTCAGTTTATTGGTATGTTTTTCCAGAGTTGATATTATGGACAAGTTGAGTATGCCACATGTGTTCAGCTATAAATATTGATATGTGTGTGTGAAACATGGTTTGACGGTTGGTTATTTACCTCACCTGCCCGGAGATTAGGATTCTTTTCTTACATAGTGATAGATAACCTCACAGTTATCCTATGTTGTGTGTCTAGTGTGTAGGTTTATTTCCATTCTAAATTATATCCTTTGAGGCACGAACATCAAATTTTTGGATTTTGTTGACAGAATCAGAAACTGCATTTCATACATTTCACTTAAATGACACTTTAGTTCTTAAGACTACACCTAAGCATTTAATACTCTTGGGTTTTATTTTCTCTAAGAGCTTCTTGCTGTGTCTTTAGTTTAGAAGTAGACACATAAACATACAAGTGAGAGACAAGTTTTTAACCTTAGCAAAGCTGGTTTTGAGAAACACCTAACGAAACTGTACAGTTTTGCTGGCCAAAGGAGAGTGTCGTGTTGTTCTTGTTTGTTGCGCTGCCTGGTGCCTCCTGGGGCTTCATAACTGTGCAGCTTTATTTTATTTGATGGGAGTCATTAACTTTAAAAAAAAAAATAAAAATAAAGGGGGGGGGGGAATGGGGG
>VFFE01009229.1:3963562-4051649 GCA_008921705.1 Burhinus oedicnemus
TGTAACCAGTGGTGTCCCCCAGGGGTCAATACTCGGTCCAGTCTTGTTCAATATATTCATCAATGACCTGGATGAGGGGACAGAGTGTATCCTCAGCAAGTTCACTGATGATACCAAACTGGGAGGGGTGGCTGACACTCCAGAGGGCCGCGCTGCCATCCAGCATGACCCAGACAGGCTGGAGTGCTGGGCAGAGAAGAACCTAATGAGGTTGAACAAGAGCAAGTGTAGGGTCCTGCACCTGGGGAGGAAGAATGCTAGGCACCAATATAGGTTAGGGGTGGATCTGCTGGAAAGCAGTTCTGAGGAGAAGGATCTGGGGGTCCTGGTAGACAGTAAATTATCCATGAGGCAGCAATGTGCCCTTGTCACCAGGAAGGCCAATGGAATCCTGGGCTGCATAGGGAAGAGTGTGGCCAGTAGGTCGAGGGAGGTCATTCTCCCCCTCTACTCGGCACTGGTGAGGCCACAACTGGAATACTGTGTCCAGTTCTGGGCTCCCCAGCTCAAGCGGGACAGGGAACTTCTGGAGCGAGTCTAGCGTAGGGCAACAAAGATGATTGGGGGATTGGAGCACCTCCCTTGTGAGGAAAGGCTGAGAGAGCTGGGACTCTTTAGCCTGGAGAAGAGAAGGCTGAGGGGAGACCTTGTTCTTGCTTAGAAGTAGCTAAAGGGTGGGTTGAAGGAGGATGGAGGCAGACTCTTTTCAGTGGTTCCCAGTGACAGGACGAGGGCCAACGAGCACAAGTTGGAACATAGGAAGTTCCATTCAAACCTAAGAAAAAACTTCTTTACGGTGAGGGTGACAGAGCACTGGAACAGGCTGCCCAGGGAGGTTGTGGAGTCCCCTTCTCTGGAGATTTTCAAGACGTGCCTGGATGCAGTCCTGAGTAATGCGCTCTAGGCATTCCTGCGTCAGCAGGGGAGTTGGACTAGATGATCTCTAGAGGTCCCTTCCAACTCTGAAAATTCCGTGATTGGCCAGTTCTCAGTCCAGTTGTGTTCATTGACATCCTGAGGCTCCTATTTCACTTCTGTATCCTGCTAAGAACAATCTGTTTAAAAGTTCTCTGCTAACTTGAACCTGAAGACTCCACATTGAGTCCAACCTTGAGCTTCCCACATAATGAGTTCACCTCCCTTGATACCTTGTCCTTAATGTATTAACTTTTGTAAAATAGAATCAGGTTGTTTTTAATGACCAAGAGGGAGAAGAGTATTTGATGTATCTATAGTAAAGGAAGGTGCCTTATTTCTAAGGCATTATGACACATGCAGGCTTGTGGAAAGCATGCAAAGGATAGCTGCAGCAGTCTTAATCCTTCCCTGCATACATACCCGCTCCTGAATTCTCCTCTCTCCCCAGCTTCAGGCCATCCCTAAGTTCCCACTGTCATTCAGGTCCCACTACTTTGGCTTTTCATGTGAACTGCAAAGAGCTGTTGGGCAGCAGAGACTGCGAGACATAAGTGACATGAGATTATCAAGTTCAAATGCCAGTTTCCTAAGCGTACTTTTTGCCCACAAAAATGTTTCACAGCAAACAACCTATTAATCTTAGATCAATTCTCCTGGCTCCTCTAATGATATTAGCTGGAGTGGCAAGAACGAAGGGTTGTCTTATCCATAGCTGAGTGTCAGTCAAAGAAAGGTGATGGATGATCAATCCAATGTTGCTGTTTGCTCTTCTCTCTGAGAGTGAAAGTTCCTGTGAATGTCTGTCAAGAATGTTAATAAAGATGGGACTGGAGCAAATGTTCCTTCACCGCTTGGTTTCTTCAGCAGTGACTGGGAGAACCCATCCCTATGTCATTATCCATTTCATGCTTTGCTGCCATAATGGAGATTTAATTAGGTTGCTGTTGAATTAATTGCCTATATGGTTTGCTTTTCCCAAGCAAAAATCTGGAAGACTTTAGCAAATTATGGAGGCTTGAATTTGCCTGATTTCCTGCAGAAAGTGGGGTCAATAGGTCTCAGACTGTAGACACACTCTTCAGGCAGGCAGCAGGGGGTTGACTCTTAATGGCACTTGAGAGATGCTTAATTGCCTTTTTGAAATGTTTTTCTCAAATGAGAGGCTTGGTTCTCCCATCCATTAGTGTGTGTCTACAGGCTTTTCCCTTCCTCCATCATCCTTTAGTAGATGCATGAGCAAAAACACCTCAAAAGTTGCCTTATTTTTCCTTTGTTATAACCGACAGGGGAGAATTTTCATGCCTTTCTGAAAGTAGTGCAAGTTGGAATTTAAGTAATGTACCTAAAATGTATATTTTTAAGAGAAAGCATCACAATTTTTCAGGCACATATGCATGTGCTTGCACACGTGCATTTGTATTTTTTTTCTGAAAGTACTTAAAATAGTCTTAGATGATAGAAACAGAATAATAATTTTCTAAGGATATTACAGCAAGCAATTTGTGAGTAAATGCTGTGGCCAGAGAGAAAAGTTGCTAGATAAACTTCAAGTGGGAGCCATTAATTTTGGTGGCAACGCTCACCCATAAGTAGTAAATATAGCATTGTCTGTAGATAACTCTGCCCTACAAGAAGAAATAATGGGTGGAAACGTAAGATTTTCTTGGCACTCTACTGAGTACGATGTTAAACCTCTGCTTCAAGTATTAATGAAAAGAGGTTTCTGAAAGTTTTTTTTAAGAAGCTGCTCGACATTACAAGGGTCATTTAGGTAATAGCAGTCTTGCGGTGGGGGTTGTGTGGAAACAAGTCTATAAAGCTTTAATGAGATGGATTATGCTCTGGTAACATTTAGATTGTGATTTGCTGCAGGAGTTATTGAAGCTAGAGGAAAATCAGAGGGCTGTCCCCATCTGCCACCAGTCTTCTGGTAAAATTAGCAAAAGTATGTATAAAAGCTTTAATTTTAGAAAATGTAATAATTTGAAAGCAGATTTGTCTCTGCACATATCAGTTGCTAAAGTAATGGATATATATTTTCTGAATTACTGAGTGTAGTCATCTGCTATCACAGGTAGCCATGTCCCTTTTATGAACCAAAGTTCCACATTATGTTGTTACTATTTCTACATTATCCTGTTACTCCTCTTGGGTAAAAGCTAGAATTTCATGCTTTCCATTAGGAACCTCACAAACAGTTTATGTTGAATGCTACTTGTACCAGACTTGATAAAATACGTGTTACTGAAGACTAGTCCTTCTTTCCAACTATTTCAGGAAGTCTACTAAACGGTATTACTCCTGCTGACAGATCCTTGCCTGGAACGTACCCTTAGACCATCCTGGATAAAACAGTGTTCCAATGCTGTGCTTAACTTTAAGTTTCTCTTTTTCACCTCACGCATTTATTCCCCCCTTCAGTGTTGATGTGTTTATAGAAGTAAATCATTCGTATCATATCTCCTTTGCCAAAATGGTCAAAATGTTATGATCTCTTTTAGTAAATAGGCTCTCTATTCTCCTCATCCTTGAAGTTATTCTAGTTAGAGGTGTCTAACTGCTAAACATGAGGAGGGTAATTGTTGGGTGTATAAAGTAACCCAAAGACTAAGTAAGGAAACAGAAATTTGTGAAGTTTATTTCCTGCAAATGTGAGCTGGTAACTTTGAGTCTGTAAAACTTACTTTCCTCCCGATACGAGCATGCTTATGGTATGAGTTTAGCTGGAGATTCTCACAGTATTTCTCTAAACTGCTGGCACTTACTAACCTTTTATGAGTGTTCATAGTTTTTACGGGCTAGGATTCAAGACTTCCCTGCAAAACAGCATCACTCAGTTTCTGCTTTCCCAACTCCCCTTTTCACCTCGTCCCAAAAGGTCTTGTTTTTCCCTTTGCTTCTCTGTCCAACCCCTGTTTGGAACATCAGCTGGAATGGAAAAGTTGAGACTGAAATGCCAGCGCTTTCATTCCTGTCAAATGGTCCCTTCGCTGTTTCCTCCCCCACGTTGTCAGCTCCAAAGGAGGTTGGCACATTCAGTGAGAATTTAGTTGTCTGTCTTGTCTTTTGCCAGCTGAGCTGACTTCCTTATGCTGGCAGTGTATTGAAGTAAGACCTTTAAAGTCTTAAAAGGGATGCCCTAGTTAAAATTCATAAGGAGTAGGTAACTCTCTGAAATTCATCTTTGCCTTTTTTTTTTTTTTAAATGCAATAGGTGTTTTTTTTCACCATTGAACAAACACAGTTTTGTGGAAGCTAGTGCATTATTCCTCTTAGTGCCTGATTTTGTCTTTTTTGCTTGGGTACACATTTTATGCCAGGTTTATGTTTTTGCTGCTTTGGTTTTGTTGTTAGCTCTTTTTCACTTCTGAAATTATAGTGCTGATTAACTTTTCTCTTTGTTTATTGAGTCCTGACTATAAATATAAATGTCTTGAAATAGTGATTAGTAAATCAGAATTGATTCATGCTAACTGGGTTCAAAATTCACTGTGATTTTAGTTTTCTATAAATCTGTTTTCCTCTTCTACTTTATTTTTTACCTAAAACTCCTCTTGTTTGCAATGTAACAGCTAGGCAAAAATGAAAATTGAATTAAGAAAGAGATTGGAATAAAGGTTTTGAGAAATTACAGAAGTCCACTTTTGCCAGAATTGAAGACAACCTACCTGATCTGAGCAAATTCCAAATGTGATGGTTAGGTCCTGGCTATGTGAATTACTCCTTACTGTAATAATTACTCCCTACTGTGATAATTCATGTTAATCAAATTGTTTTCCTCTTCTCGTTTTCCTTCACAGAAATGGAGCAGTGTGAGCAACCCACTCTTCCTTCCACTGATCCCACCTCAGTCCCAAGGTTTCACAGCCATAGTTCTGACCTATGACCGGGTAGAGAGCCTTTTCCGAGTCATCACGGAAGTGTCTAAAGTGCCTAGTCTATCCAAACTGTTAGTTGTTTGGAACAACCAGAATAAGAATCCACCAGAAGGTAAGACCCCATGGTAGTTGTGGTGGAGGAGGGTGAAACTGGGGGTAGCATACCTACTTGCACTTGTTACAGGATGACCTCTCTTCTGCTTCATTAATATGTCTTCAAAAACTATTTCATGCTAACTTTCAAAATAATAAATTTGGATATTTTTTTTGTGACAATGTTTTTGAAAGTGAAATAAGAAAAGCCAAAGTAGATTCGAAGGAAAAAGCATACCAGTAGTTGTGCTGCTAACTTCTGAATCAAAGGTAACAGATGCAATAGTTATAGAAACATTTCTGTCCTTAACTTTATTTTGGGAAGTGGTAAGGAGGCACCCATCTTTGATTTGTCAATACTTGGTTTTATTTCTCTGTAGGCACTGACTCATCGTAGTGAATACTACTTCTGCTAGACTGTTTTATAGGGCAAATGTGGTTCAAAGCAGCAAAGTAGTTTGAATGCTTGGAGCTATAAAATAAGTGAATATTTTGTTTCATTAAATGAAAACTGGGACGTTTTGGGTGTCTGAAAGAAGTTCCTGCACCACCAGAGTATCTTGTGAAAATGCTACAGCTACCCCAGTAAGACATGTGCCTTTGTTTAAATGTTTCTGTTTCCAACACATATGATACTATGTTGCTTTTTATAGTCTTTATGACTGAATCTGGTGACGTCTGCATGATATTTTAAATTTTTTAATTCATGGTTATTGTAAAGTAATTCACAGACCTTGTGTTGAATCCACATATTCAGAGACATGATGATGTAAATATGTAGATTTTTTGGAAGATGGTTTCAAAAGTATATTAATGACTCCAACATGAACTCAGTGCTTTAAATCTCTGACTTAATTTGTTTCATTTTCAGTAGCTGAGGTGTGCTTTGCTGTCATGGGTATCTGCTGGCCTGGCATGCTGTTGTACTGTGCCCCCTCATGCTAGGACCTCAGTCTCAGGCTGCCCTGTCCCCACAGCTTGCTGCCTATGTCTTCAAACCCAAGATCCTAATCCCATGTTTCTCTGTCTCCTTCCATGTAACACCACGGCAGGCGCCATGGCTGCTCTGTCTCCTACCAGCTCCCTTTTCTTCCCAGACCCAGGCTGTCTGCCTCATGAGACCATGCTGCTCTTACTCTTCTCCCAGGTCCTCAGCTGGAAGCACAGCTCCTGACATTGGTGAATTCCTTTATGAAATCACCATGGAGTAAATGGGAGAGCCAAGAGGCATTGCCCCATGTAAAGGAAGGTAGCTAGCCTTGGCCTGCGGTAATCCTCTCCAGTGCCAGACAACCGCTCCAGCACTGCTCACTTTATTTCCGTGCTTATTGCTTCCTAGGATGAGCTGCTCTCAAGTTCTGAGCACTAATGCTAAAGTCCTGAGCATTGTTCTGGGCAATTAAAACCTCCGGTTTGCATTCTTGATTAAATACTGTAGATACAGTAGCTGTAAATGAGTTTGCTGTATGCTGTATATATGAACCTGTCATTCTTATCTGAAAATGTGGTGGGTTTGTGGGAGAAGAAATGTTGCCTTCTAGGAATACGTGTTCCAAAAAAATGCTATAATTGGTTGTACAGAACCTTGTGGATTCTTCTGTCTTCTATAGCGCATGATGGATGTCGGTAGGACTCCTTGCTTTGTAATTTCTCTTTTCAGAGGCTTCAGCTGCTGCTGTTTTCCACTCTTTGAAAGTAGCTATTCTGCATAGCAGCAAGATACAATGTAAAAATTAATCCCTGAGCGCTTGTATTAATTTACCATCTTCTAAAAGCTTTTTCAGAACCAAGCTATTGCTGCCGTTCACTTGGCTCATTTGCCATTTTGGCAACTTGCTCCAGTTTAAAGCAGAGTAGCTTAATTGTTTGCTTTAAAAAGTGCTCTGTAACACTGCTGTGTCAAACACCTCAAGTTTAGTGGTTTATTAAAAGTTTTGCCATCCTTTAGAGTGAGAAATGTTGCATATAAATTTATGACAACTGGAATTTTTGCAGTAAGACTTTTTTTCTAAAGGCAAAAATGCTTAGTGTTATATTCAGTTATGTGAGCACTGAATGTGGGTAGATTTAACACAAATGGATTGTTTCCACATTTCCCTTGAGTCTGAGATACAGGAGAACTGAAGCAAATAAATCATTAGAATGATCTTTTTTGTTAAATCATTCCATTGATCTTGCTTTTAGAAATTCTTGAAAATTAAAGTGTGTTTAATTTTTTTCTGCCTCAATTACCCCTAAGTCATAAACTAGTTTCAAAAAAAAAAAAAAAGCCTTTGCCTGTAGAGCTTAAAATTGTGGATTTGAGAGCACAGTTGAAAGCAAGACAGTTTTGCCCTTACGTTAGCCTAAGCATTGCATTGCAGCAAATAACTATTTGTTTCTAGTGTCCCTTGTCCCTTTATTGCTGTTACAATCATTGCAATCTCTTGGCCTATGGCTAGAGAGAGGCCAGTTTGATTAAATTAACTTGTTTTATTCCAGATCCATGCAGGGCATTCCACTTGGCTCTTCAGCCAGTCTCTCGTTCAGTCTGTCTATTAGTGACCCTAATCCTTGGACTTCAAAGCTTGTGCTGTTTATAGCCTGTTAAAGCCAGGAAGTTTCTGATGGATTAGAGCAAGGAATGAGTTTGAAGTTTGTAATGTGCACCACTGTCACTGATAAAGTCTGGTTTATTACCCTACAGTAGTATCTGCACTTTTATGGCTATTTGCTTTTAATTGGTTATAGTAAAGCTGAGGCGCTTAACCTCCTAGAGCATCAAGTGCTGTATTTCCTGGTTCTTTCCATGTGAGGGACGCGTTTTGGTACAGAAGCAAATCGTGGCTTTTGGTATTGCAACCCTTTGTGTGTTTGTTTTGTTTTGCATGTGTGAGAGCTGGATGAAGGACATCTGAGTTGTCTTCCTTACTGATTATGTGTGGTAAATTGAGAGTTGGATTTAGGTCTTCTGAGATGTAGCTGGCGTAGTGCCACACAAATATGACATGTGGCTGCTCCTTTCTTTCTTTCCTCTGTCAACACCAGAAAAATATTGTAATTGAAAATTACATTGTTATCGAAGCAGTATGTATTGGAAATAGAGGGAGTCTGTCCCTAGGAATGGAAAGATTTGAAGTACATGCGAATTCTAAAATTAATGTTGGGTTTTTGTGGTTTTTTTTAATAAATGCTTCTGTACTTGTAATAATGTCTTTATGTAATGAAAACCAGTAAACTCAGGACTTAAGAGGAAAACAGAATAAAAATGAAATATTCTATTCTAAATATACAAAATTTAAGATGCTGTACCCCTCAACAAATGCAACATTCCATAAGATAAAAATCTTTTTTTGCTCATCCTCAGCATTTAGTAAAGTTTGAGTGAAGAGATAGATTTGTCAACATGATCTGAAAATGAATTAATTGTGATCTTTGTCAGACAATTTACAAGACTGAATTGTGGTCGCTGCCATCAGTACTGCTGGGCATCCCTCAGTGCAGCTAAGAGGCTGTAGCTGATGTTGTCTGCTGTGCTGTGGAATGGTAACAGGTATGGGGAGTGTGCAAAGTGTATGGAAAACAAACTCCTTGCAAATCTAGGCCTGTGGGGGCAGATGCAGCTCTGATACGACTGACAATTTTTTTGTTACATTGGCTGATGATAAATAAGCAGGGCAACTGGTTAATTGAACACCTGACTGGAAAGTTTTCACCCAAATAACATGCAAAAGTCTAAAGTTGGAGGAAAAAGAAGCTACATGTACGTGGGCTAGAAATCAGTAGCAATTTAAAGAATGTTTTTCTGTTTGTCCTATGAGTTTGCAAGGACCACTCTTGTAACTTAAAATGTTTGAGCGCTAAGTGTGCAAGCCTGAGCTCATCACTCCGAGTTTCCTTTAGAATCAGTGACAAGAAACAAGCACCTCCATCTAGCCTGCATTAGGTATTTATTTTAGAGTCCACTGAAGCATCCCTCCAGAAGTAATCCTTTTTTCCTCCACTTGAGTATGAAGGAAGCACAAGGTGACTAGAATAAACTTAAATGACTAATCTTTAGTCACCTGTGTGCTCCAAGTTCCTACTTGTTTTGCCATACTGGTACCTGAACACGGTGAAGGACAGATAGACTGTGTCACAAGGTTCTTGAGGAATAAACAAAAATTGATGAGCACTAAAACCACCAAAGTTTCAATTATTTTTCTTGGGCCAATAGTTCTTGTAGCTGGGACACTGACCAGACACGACTTCTGCCTGCTGAATGGGAGCAACTCATTTCTTACTGTGCCTCAATTTGCACGTCTATAAAATGAATACAACGATACTGTCTTAGAAAAAATGCTTTGAGACCTGTAGTTTAAAACTGCTATGTAAGTAGCATTATTCATGGCATTATTATTAGGTAGACATCGAGATTTCTAATTAGAAAGTTAATGTTTGCTTTGAAATCAAAGTAAAATATAAATAATAAAGGAAACTTTTTTTATAGGTTTAACTTAATCTGAGTACCTTCAGAACATTTACAAATATGTATGTATCCTGGCTATATAACCAGTAGATTAACTGGTTAATCACATTTATAGCTTTAGAAACTGGGGTGTGCAGAGGTGAAGTCTTCACCATCGTTAAGTAATTCAGCTTCAGGGCAAGGAAGAGATTCAAGAAGTTCTTGTGCTTTGGCCTTTATTTCACTTAGTTGAACACATTGCCTTCCCATATTTTCTATTTGAGACATATCACAGACATAGGTATGTGTAAGGGGTTGGAAGCTTTACTATGTTTTTTGCGGTTATTGTTGTATCTCTGCGCCAATGTAGGGACGCTGTGCTTTGGATAAGACTGGAAACCAAGGGTCTAATCTTTTGGTTTTGAACTCAAAACATGAGCAATGCCTTAGGAAAAAAATACAACTGCAACAGATGAATGTATGAGCAACACAGATGTCTTGTGCAAACATTTTTAAGTTTTCAGAGTACTTATGATGGTAAAAACATTGGATCTTATATGTGAAATAGCAGAGAGAAAATACCACATATGATGATGACGACTTTAATCTGGAACCTTAAAGCTTTATAGAATCATTTTGCTGATCTTAAATCCTCTCTGGATTTAAAGGATGTGATCTCTCCTCTGTGTCTTTGGCTGAGTTTTTGCATATATTTTCAGCCATACATGCTATGCAAGAAGCTTGTCAACCTAGCAGTAATGTCAGCAGGCCCATGACTGCGTATATAATATTAATAAAAAGATTAAAAGCCTTGAAATATTGTAGGGAAAAAATGATATTTTTTCACTCACTCTGCGTCCATTAATATAAACATTGTGGTCCAAGTGTCTGCTGCTGGGAATATTTGTGTAGACATGATGTTTTTTCATTTTCTCCATCAGCCAAATACTTTTGCCCTTTCATTCCTATTTGTCTAAATTGCTAGTTCTGAAATTCAAGAAAATAGTCTGTGATAGAAATTTCCACCAATGTTTCATCACGTTTGTTTCAGACAATCGAAGAAACCATTTTGTCTACCACATAAATGGTATAAAAGTGTATAAATGCATTATTGTTAGTAAATACACAACAAGCTACTAATTGTGTGTGGTAGCTGGATTCCTTTTTAGGTTCATTTTTATAAAAAAGGAAAGTGTATTTTAAGGAACATGTACTTTCTGTGTAGTTGTATTGGTAGTGGTTCCTGGAGCTAAGTTGCTGATAAACTTGCAATAACATACAGGCTATAAGGCTTATGGATATTACTGCAATAATCATCATCCTTGTATTTCAATTTGAGACTGTTAATGGACATATTCATATAAAACACTGGGGATAGGAACATGAGTTTCGTATGGATTACTGTATCTTTAGAAAGTGTTAACTTTAAAAAAATAATTAAAAAATCTTCATTAGCAGGTTTTTTGCATACTGTGCCTTTAATAGCACTGGTAGGAATGGGTTTTTTTAACTTCTCTTTAGGTTTTGAATTAATTTGGCTTCTTGGCAATGAACTTATTGTTATTTTCCTCGATTTGCTACAGAACTAATTCACAATGGTTTTACTCTTTCATGAATCATCTTATAAACATTTTGCAATGTTATTTCCCAAGGAAGACTAGCAATTTAGCTTAACAAACTCAGCTTCACAAAACTGGGCTCTAAATAATGTCCTAGAAACCAATATTCTATTTTATTATATATAAGAGGAATTCTATGCATTACTGTGGACCAATATAAAAATCGTAATGTAAGCAGAGAGCACCCGTTTTGAATGATAATTCTAAGTTGAAGCAGTTGAGATGCCTGGACAGACTTTTTCAATCAGCCATTATTGAAGGAATTCTGGTAATAAACAGATGTAACATACTTGATGCCGTAGTTTCTGACAGTTTTTTTGAAACTTCAGATTCCAGCTAATTTCTGCCATTTGGTCTTTGAGACTGAAAAAGTACTTGTTAGGCTTCCATCATGCATGTTCAATTACTTGAATTCATACAGACTACTATAGACCAATTAGAATGAGCATCAAATAAAAGATTTTATAAAAAAAATCAGGTATGAGAGTTGAGCATGGCGTATGGGATTCTGAGGTATTTTCTGCCAGATCCTATTCATGTTAGTCTATGTTGCACAATTTCAGGTTTTTCCTTTTAAACTTTCAAGTGTGCTCCATAGAAGTTGTAGGAAGCCTGAGCTTAATATGAATTAATACTCTGGTGCCAGGTTATCAGCAGTCATGAGATATTACTAGCTGTTGTTACTGAGACAGTAAAACAGGAAAAGCATGTTTCAATGGGCGTCTTTGTATAAGTCGTCAAAATGCTGTTATTTTAGCCAATAATGGTTCTTATTTTAATTTGTCATATTGCTCTTAATACTGGCAAGCATTCAGTTCTTGCTGTCAAGTGTACAGTGTATTTCCAGCTCCTCCTCATTATCCTTACATGCTGCTTCCAATTGCAAATGCAACGAACCATCTGCATTCAAGTACCACTTGCTATTTTTGAACTTGATACTACTTAGAATGGGTGTCCCAGGAATATTGGCTAGCCCTGTACAGCAGCTGTATTGATTCTTGCCTTCCCTAGGTTGAATGTCGAAACTGGAAATGGATGATTAATAATTAGAGCAAGTAATTTCCTGTATACATACACTTCTCTTTGCTGACTGGATAGATAATAATGCATCTGCTGCACTCGTTCAGATGCTGTTAACTTCACAGTTTCTGAGAAGCAAGGATACAGAGAGTGATACTACTTAACAGCATGACGGTGCCATTTCTCTTTGAAAAGAGATCATACACTCCATAGAAATATTACTGTCTTTAATGATCCCTCTTTTATGTATGATGTAACAGTTTGTTTAGAGCTGAGAAACAAGGCTGGATTTCAGACTAAAAAATTATTTTTATATGTAAGCATTTTGCAAGCTTGTGTTACTTACATTTTGTTACAAACATCTGATGGCAAGCCTAAGGAGGTGTGCAAAGTGAAAGAGTTTTTTGGTGTGAGAGGATTTTCCTTTAGGTTATAATGAAGTCACCTGTCTCTCATGGTTGTCCTCCCTTGTCTTCCTTATGTCTTTCATGGAATTCACTGGGAGTTGTAGCTGAGAAACACATATTTAGAGGATGGGGGTTTTGCCCCTCTTCTATATATGAGTGTTTTAAATGGGAATGTAATTAGAGCACTTTTGTTCCTGCAGTTTGTGGAAATCATCTTGAAATCATGCTTGAAAAATTCGCTGTGAGATGTGGACTTGCAGGACTTAATGGTGCAATTGTGGGCTGGCCAGAAATACAGCCATGTATGTGGTGGTTAGGAATTGCAAACCCATTAGGAGTGGAAGCTGCATTTGGAAAAGCTGGGAAACTGCTGATTTTGTATTTGGAAGACCACATGCTGTTTTCTGTGGGCAGCTCCTGCAATCAGTGCATCAGTAGTCCTAAATAGCACAAAGTACCAAGGATGCCTGAAGTCTTGTTGCCAAAGAGCAAGTGTAAGTGCTATTCAAACAAGTTTCTCTCATAATTATTTCAGTACAATGTGCAATAGGAGATGCCTGTCATTCTCTTCAGACTCCATATGTAGAGACTTTTATACACTCCAGAGAGCTTTATTTTCTTATTTTACTTCTGTCTTCTGCTGCATCACAGAAAGTCCTCACTGGTTTTAAAAGAAGTAAGAATAATTCCTAGTCCAAATGTGCATTTTTACTTTTGTATGCTTAAAGGTTTTTATGCCGTCTTGTAGGACTTCATCTGCCTTCTAGTCTTGGGCTTCTTTTATCTTTGTCATACTCTGTTAAATGATGCAGTGCCCTCTTACTGTAAGAATAAAGCATGTGCTTTTACCTTGATTATAATAAAGTCTACTAAACTGAGAATTTCCCCCATATATGTGTTGCTAATGCTGAGGTTTCTCATAACTTTCCAAACAGTATCTGAAAATTCATTAATTTAAGTCCAAATTCAGAAACTATGTATTATGTTTCTCAAAGCACAAATTTTTTACAGTAATATACCTCTTTTTGAGAATTGGTCATTTTGAGAGACTTTCCAAGACCTTAGTAAATCATGTGGATTTAACGGGATTTACTGACACATGAGATGCATGCTGATTATAATTAGATTACACCTTAATTTTTCATACACTCTTCATTACTTTTCTTCTGTTACCATATTTTTATGCAAGTGCCATGTCTGTTATTAAGCTATCAAGTTGATTTTCCAAAGAGCTAGAAGTTTAAAGTATCTATGCTTGCTTACTTTTCTGAAGTATTATTTTACAATCCTACTGACTTTTCAGTTTCAACTTTTGTTTCAGTGTATTCCTGCACTGAAATAAGATCTTTGTTGCAATTTGGTTGTCTCTTTTTTTTTTTTTGTGTAGCAGACATGAAAGGAAGAGAAGCGTGAATAAAAGAGAACTTAACAAGTATATAATGTAAACTTTGATACTTATAAATACAAATTTACAAATGCATACATACCTATGGCAATTATGATTGCTGCTAAAAAACTTCTGACAGCAGAGTCTTTTGGGGATCTAGCAGGCTGCTTAAAATTATTTGATATTGATGTTGGGATTATAATTAGATAATTATAGGCAATTAGCCTATAGGGTCTTTAAGTAGCTTGCAAATGTTAAACAGTCTACAATCTTTACAAGGCCATGATATATGTCTTTGTGAAGTATGTGTAACTGTCTTATAAATATCGCTACTTCCATGATGTATGGTAAACCAGTAAGAAAGCAGTGAGTTGACTTGAAAGTACTAATTTGCAATAAATGGTTCCAGTCGTTCAGTGTTACTGCCTCCTGAGGTTAGGATGACTAGTAAGATGAAAATTTTGGAAATTCAGTGGTGTCTTACTGGAATCATTGTTTCAGATTACGGTTCAAGCAGGGGGTTTCAAAGACCTTACAATGCTGAGAATGAAATGAGCTCATTGCACTGTAATTGGAATCCGTGGCTGCTGATAATTTTTGTTGTGGCCCAAGGCACTTACTGTATCTCCCCAACTGCTGCCTGACTGTGACTTTCATTGGAGCCCATCAATAGCCTGGTTGAATCCTTCTGACTGGCTACTAATCAATATTGTAAGCCACTGAAGTGTGTGTTTGGGGTGATGTCTCTTACCTTCTACTAGAAAGAAAAGAGATGATTAAAACTGGACAAGAACCTGCATACATGTCAAATACAGGCCATGGTCTGCAAGACCACTCAGATAAAAGTAGATTTTACAGTCACTTTTTCAGTCTCACAGTAAAAACCTCAAGGTAGGAAGCCGAATACAAATTTTGACAGTAAATATCACAGTATTTCAACTGACTTCTGAAGACTCTTGGTGTGGTTTGGAAAGACGGCTGTTTCTCCAGTGAAGTAGTGTTTAGACTGTATTGTCTTTAAGCAGTGTGCAGCTCTGTGTTTTAAGCGTTGTGCAAGCTGTTAAATCTGAGAGGCATAGCAGCAGTGAGAATGTGGACACTTGTTCCTGGGAGCAAGTTTTACTTATACACATTCATAGGCTCATAGAGTTTGAGGCAGAAGGGACAGTAAAATCATGTGGGTTGACCTGCAAGTCATGAGTCACCACATCACCTTTCTTTTCAATCCAGTGACTTCTATCTAACTTGAGCACATCTTCTATAATAATACGCACTCTTGTTCAAAGACAAGATGCACAGAATCAGCTGCTTTCCCTGTTAACTTCTTCCAGAGGTTAATCGCTGTTACTATTAAAAATGTCTGCCTTATACTTTGAATTTGGCTGGCTTCAGATTCCAGTCATTGTTTTTTGTTACGTCTTTCTCTAGTTGGTTGAAGATATGTGGCATTTTTCTTCCTGTGTAGATACTTGTACATATTATCAAACCCACTTTTTGTTCCTTATTTTAATAAGCGAAACAGATTGATCTCCAAGTTCCACCAAAAGGCATTTTCTCCTGCCCTCAAATAACTTCAGTGGTTCTTTCCTATACGATTTCCAGTGTTTTAACATGCTTTGAAAAATACGAACACCAGAATCAAACAGTATGTTAGCATCTGTCTTACTATGTCTGCATACAGGGCAAATTGCCCTCCGTTCCCCCCACCTCATTTCTTACTACTTACCCATCTACACGTGCAAGAATTACATTAATTCATTTTGCCCCAACAGCATGCTGAGAGCTAAGGTTCACTCTGACCTCTTAATCCTTTTCAGCAGCTGCTTTTAGGGAAAAAGTTGCCTTGGTCCTAGTATTTAACTGTGTCAAGTTGTGTCACTCCGTTCAAATGCATCTAGTTTACTAAGCAGTCCAGAGTGCTCTGTATAACCTTATTGTCCTCACTGTTTTTCATGTCTCCAGGCTTTGTGTCACTTGCAAATCGCACTGGTGATTTATATGTATTTCAGATCACTGATGAAAATTCCAGGGGCTTCAGGCCCAGTGTCAGTTCTTATAGAGTCTGCTTACCACTGAATCACAGAGTGGGTGAGTTTGGAAGCAATCTCTGGAGATCATCCTGCCCAACCCCCCTGCTCAAGCAGAGTCACCTAGAGTGGGTTGCACAGGACCATCTCCAGATGAATTTTGAATATCTCCAAGGATGGAGACTCTACCACATCCCTGGGCAACCTGTGCCAGTGCTCAGTCACCCCTACAGTGAAAACGTGGTTTTTCTCATGTCCAGAGGGAACCTCCTGTGTTTCAGTTTGTGCCCATTGTGTCTGGTACTGTCACTAGGCACCAGTAATAAGAGCCTGGCTCCACCTTCTTTACACCTTCCCTTCAGGTATTTGTACATATTGATGAGACCCTGCCCAAGCCTTCTGTTCTCTAGGCGAAACAGCCCCAGCTCTCTCCGCCTTTCCTCATAGGACAGATGCTCCAGTCCCTTCATCATCATCTTCGTGGCTCTTTGCTGGACTCTCTGTAGTATGTCCATGTCTCTCTTGTACCGAGGAGCCCAGAACTGGACACAGTACTACAGGTGTGGCCTCACCAGTGCCGAGTAGATGGGAAGGATCACCTCCCTCGAGGTGTATCCTTAAACATGTTTTCATTTGATGCAGAGAACAACTTATAAATTCTCTGAGCAGTTACTTTGTGGTTGATTTAAAGTATGTTTGCTTATTTTTCTTATCATATACCATTGTCATCCTCTCCACCAGTGTAAGAAACTCAAGTGTTCATCTATCTACTGTTCACAAGGTACTTAGACTTGCCTTACAATGCTCTGTTTTCCCTCAAATTTTCATTAAAATACATGTTTATTGTCAAAGCAGAAGAAACCAACAAATCACATTTATACTTGTTTTGCTATTTGTTTAGCTATTAATTAAACTACTTTGATTAATTTGTGCTTTTGGGATGCATCGTACTGTAATAATGTCTACTGTTAAGCTTTGTGCTAGAAAATTTATATTGTTAAATATATGCATTTAGAATTAATGTTTAATATTCAGTCTTTAGTTGGGTTTCTTTTAGCTTGGTGCTTTATACTTATGCCTGCAGTTATACTTTCATAGGAATAGAATAGGATTTTGAAAATTTTTAATATATGCAAAAGCCTGCAGAAACTGTTAATGTGACAGTTAAGGTGCTACATTTTAAACACATTGCAAGAAATGGAAATCTAATCTCATTGTAGAGTGAATTGGATCCAGTTTTGTATCTACAGGTTTTTTTGTTACTGGTTAAAGCATCATTTGACTTGTGAATTTTCATGATTCGGTGACTTTTCATGATCCAGTGCTCTATTCTACTTGTAAGGATGCTGTAGGGCACAAGTAAAATCCTTTTGCATTTATGTAGCTTAATTTATCACTGTCACTTAGGACTTTGAAAATGAAAGAAATTACTCATACACAGAATCTACTCCTTAACTGTCAATAGCGATTAACATTTTAGGTGTATATAGATTTTTAATTGTTATAATAAAATTTAGTTATCTCAGCACTTGATAGAACTAACATTCTTTCGAATTCTTTATGACCCTAGACTTGCCATAGGTGATTGTATACTGCTGCTTCAAATTGTTTTAAATAGTTGCAGTTGACTAAAATATCTTTTCTTGCTGTGTGTCCTACACCAATACATAGTATCGCTGAGTCTTGTTACATGATCATCGCAGGCTGCTCTTCTGGGCAAGCTGTCCCCCATGTAGCTGTCTGTGAAGCTCTCTGGAGAGCAAAAGAGGGAAATGTAGCTGAACTTCTGTCTATTGCCTGCATATTGCTTACGTGTTTGCCTAAGTGAAAGTCAGGTGTAAACTGGCCATTAAGGAGCTTTTATTTAAGATGTGAGGAAAAAACGAGTGAAGAGAAGCTAAGACAGATGTACAGACTTGTTGAGATGTAAAGTATAACACTGGATTACATTTGTTTTAATTTTTCTCTCTAGATTCCCTCTGGCCAAAGATTCGTGTTCCCCTGAAAGTTGTTAGGACTGCAGAAAACAAACTTAGTAATCGCTTCTTCCCCTATGATGAGATTGAAACAGAAGCAGTGTTGGCTATTGATGATGATATCATTATGCTAACCTCAGATGAACTCCAGTTTGGCTATGAGGTAAGAAAATTGTTTTTTCTTCCTGTGTCTTAGGCTGTCCACTTCAACATTGCATGTCTATATAAAGCGGGGGAATCACTGCACAGTCTGCTGATTCAGACTGTTGCATCTCTCTTTTCTGTAACAGTTCAATACTGATTGAAATGACAGATAGTCATTACTTTATGGAAAAAAACTGCCAGCTAACAGAAAACTTTCGGTAACTGGCAGAGTAAAGCCAAGAGGCTCCAGAAAACGTTGTGTAATTGGTGTAATGGAAGCAGTATGGAGACTGGGAATTGCATTCTTAACAGTTTCAAAGAGTTTTCAGACAAATCAGAAGTGCTATCCAAGTTAATGTGTCTTGATGGACATGACAAGTTTCAGAGATTAAGTGCTGAGAGCAGAGGAGGCTTCTTGAGGACATGCTGGAGTAAGGTGGAGTGCAATGAAAAGAGGAACTGAAGAATGTCAAGGAGGGGATGCATGTATCATATGCTTGAAATGGCAAAGCTTCAACAGCTGCTGTTGTAATGAAAAAAAAAAAAAGTTTGTCAAAATCAGTTACCGGTGGCAGTACAAAGAGGTGAAAGCCTTCATAGGCATTTGGGTTGTTTGTTAAAAAGTGCACTTACTTAAAGCAACACTGTTGTCTTCCTTCCAAAACTTTGGTTTGAACGAGTTAATTTTTGTCTTCCGTTTGTATTTGAGTATATGACACAGTGCATAATCTGGCATTACTGTTATGTGTGTATTTAAGACAAACACACTGTATTTGTAAATAAATCAGATATATTAGAAAATGTAATACCGTATTTTAAGAAAGGTTTGAATCATTTAGTCACGCTTGTACCTGCAATATCAAGAAGAGAACAACAGCAGGCTTCATACATGAGAGCTAGAACGCAAAACTATTACCTAAATTGAGTGCAAGAATGAAAACTACTTTTCTAAAGGGTGGAAAGCAAACTAAACATGATAGTTGTCTCATTTTTAACAATCTTAAGTGTAGCTGTTAACACAAGAAGATATTTTTTAAGAAATATTGGGAATTTTTCTTTAACATGAATATGTATGTGGTAAAATACGGCTCTTACTCCCTCTCAAGTGAAAGAGACTGTTAGCAAGTAACGAGCTTTTGGACTCAAGAAATGACTTGTGGTAACGTAGGTATGCTGATGTAATAACAAAGATGTTAAGTAGTGGAGACAGAGGTTTAATCTATCATGTGTGTCTCCAGAAAGGAAATACTTCCCTTGCCAGGTTAAGAGTAACGGGTTAGTACATGAAGTGTGAAAGATGGAATGAAGAGAAGACAACTGAAGGAAGGGGGTTTTTTGGCCACATACGCCTTCTCTATACTTTGTTGTCTACACTGAATGTTTTAAGCACTGCACTGCAACAGCAGAGCAATCAAGCACTGGCAGTTCTGCAAGCTGACTTACTTTTGTCTGTTCTGGTGCTATAACTACTAGTTTTGAGGGTGAACTGATGGGATGAAAGATAGTAAATCCATAACGTGCCTGCTGTGTAAATCCTGGCTCCGTTTGCAGTTTGATTTTCATTTTCATTGAGCTGTCTCAAAGTAGATAAAAAGTTTTGTAAAAACCTAAGTGAGTGTGTAAGTAGTTCCAAATCGATCTCTGCTACTGGCAAAGCGGGCTTGGAGAGCTTTGAAGCAGAGTTTCAAACTGCAGCTGAGTTTCAGCTGTGTCAGCCAGAAGTTGTGAGAAGTAGAACTCTGGTGCTCGTGTGTCTGAAGCGTTAATTTAAACATCCTCAATGGAGAATATGTGTAACTTCACATATATTAAGTCTGGTCACTTAGGCAGGAAAGGGTTATCCTCGTGAAAAAAAGATGAGGCAAAGAAAAGTTGATGTGAATTCCTCTGTAGTCAGTGTGATTAGGTGGCAGTTGGGACTTACAACTCTTCATCCTCAGGTCTAGTGTTGGACTGTGCTGGCTAATTTATTGGCCTTCTGTGGACCATATGCATTGGTTGCAGGGACTATCTGAGTAACTGTACTTATATTCAGTGTGTGAATGTAGTTGTTTGGACACAAGATTGTTTAGTCTGGCAAACTAAAAACTATTACTTTTGCAGTTTTTTGTGTTTTATTATAAATCCTATTCCTTTTTGATGCTGGGAATTCAGCTTACTACACAGCCCCATCGATGGAAAACTAAAATGCTTTATTGAGCAGATAGTTGAGACAAGCCCATGGGTAGTTTGAATCCTTATATTTTGAGATTGCTTTTTATTTTCCCTGTAAAATAAATGAATAAAAATGTCTTTGAATACAGAATCACAGTGGGTTATTTTATAAATACACAATTTTCCTCCTACAGGGTGATGTAGTTCCTACTCTCTGGCACAAAAGTCAGGGGCTGAAGATTGATCTTTCCTGTCCCTGAGTGTCTATGACTTGCTTGACAGGCATGAGCTGGCTCCCAGATGTTTAAATTGTCCTCAGCCGGTGATAATTTATTTATCTGTTTATGTGTGTTACCAGAAAAATATCTCTCAAGCTCCTGACTCATTTGCAGGGGAATCCAGAGGGAACAGTAGCAGCATATAATGTTACTAGAAAGTTTTCTTTTAAAAGTGTGTCTGCTTCTGCTTTGGTCATAAGAAGGGCTGGAAACGTGACATTCAGTAATTTTCTTTTCTCCTCCTGACATCCTTGATACTTTACATTTAAACATGTGGCAAAACCCCCTCTGTCACAGACTTGTCTGAATGTATAGAGCAAGCCTAAAAAAACCCAGAAAACTTTGATCTCTATACACTTTCAGCCATAAAAAATTATAGTAACACTCCAAGTGTCAGACATTTTTTACTTGTTAAAAGTGAACTATTATGGTACAGTGATTTACGACATTGCGTAAATCTATTGGAGCAAGCAGAAAAATAGTCCCTGTGTGCTGCTGTATTAAGGTAGCAGAAGAATACTCATGGCGTTCTGACTTTGAAAAAAGTATTTCTGTTAAGTTACACGATGAAATCACAGGCATGACTTGGGGCACTGGAAAAAAACCTGTTAGGGCTAGACAACTTTTTCCCCACTTACCCATCTTTGTTGTTCTCAGAAGGAGTATAGAGAGACCCAAGAAAAGGAGGGAGTATTTAGATTATCATAATCTTAAATTAAAGCAGAACCGTTGGCTGCTCCTGAAGTGTTTTGTGTTTGAATGAGAGACTGAAAGCATGCGTTGTAGTGTTCCAACCTCTGCGTCTCAGCTGGCTTTGGGGCAGATGGTTTAGCATTTCCATCACCCTGAAAAGTGGGGATAAGTTTCAAAGTATGAAGTTTATGAAGATTTCGTACAACATTCTTATGTAGCACTTTGTCCTTACAAAGACAAAGTATTTTTATTACAGCAATAATAGAAATAATCTAAATTGGAACTGCTGCTCTGAGTCTGCGTTTTTTGTTCATAGGAAATAGTTTGGTGCAATGCTAAGTGTGTGTTTCTTCTGTTGGAAGCTTTTTGCCTTCTGCTAATAGATGATCTTGTTCTGTCTCAGAGCTGTTTTTCAGTGCATCGTGTCTCTGGCATTCTTTAAAAAAAAAAAAATCAACTCCGATGAATTGCATATTTCACTAGGCTAAAGTCATCATAAAGTTTGAATGCCTGTTTTAGAAGAATTCTTCCATACCATTAAAAATGTATTTTTTAGCATTCCTTTATATAAGGAATAATATAACACTGCTTACCAAAAGACTTATCCATGGGTAACTGCTGGCCACATTCAAAGCTCTTCTTCAAATTGAAGTTATTTTACAAATTGTGTACATGTGAAGCATTGCTTATCTTTTAATGGGCTTTGTGTTTACAGTTTGTTTTGTTTTCTAATAATACCATCCCTCTGAGGACCGGGGAAGAATTAGAAGTGGATGGGGCTCTGGGAGGAGAAAAGGAATACTGATTGATTGGGTTTTCTTTCATTTATAGAGGGTAGTCAGTGGTTCATTCTTACACCATTGCCATGGTAGCTTTGGAAATGGTGATTATTTTTCTGTTTATTAACCTAAAGAATTTTCTAGTTGTAATTCCTGAAGTCTAATAAATCTAATGCATAAATGTTGGAGTATATTGTGGAAAAGGAAGTGCTTCTCTGCCCTCTGGCTACATGGAGAATGAACTGTAGCAGCTGTTCTGATGGTACAATGAAACAGCACAGAATAGTTGAGGCTGAGAGGCAGAGAGAACTGTGGAGAGGTGAGACTGGAGGGTGTTTTAGCTAGGCTGTTTATGTCACTTAGGGAACTTGACTTGGAAACAAAATTACTATCACTTTCTCTTGGTGTCTTTTACATGATCTTTAGTAAAACTACCAAGTCAGAACTTCTATTTGACTTTTTAACTGGGCGATGCTTTGTCCAAAAACATTTATCTTCAGGATTGTCTAGCAGAGTCATTGGAATAGTGTTGTCCGCAAAGAAGCATACCTCCTCTTCACTTGGCAATATGTTTTTCCTTGGATGTGTCCCTTACCAGTATTAAATCAGACTATCTTTCTTTAGTCTGAGAAAGCTAAAAGATCACTGACTAAAATGGAATGTATTTCTAACAGACTAATAAATTATAGGCAACCATCAAACAAGAAAATGGACAGTAGTACAAAACAGAGAGTAGTATAAGAATCATTACCACTGTTTTTATTCTGAAAGCTTCCTTATAAGCAGTAGCTGTATATATTAATTTTGGCACAAAACATCTGTATGGATTTGGGCAATAAGCTGGATGCAGCTATTTGGAGCCTTTCCAGGAATTACCATTGAATGAGCTAGTGATGAACATTATGAAAAAGCCAAGCTTTTCCACTGACTTTGATAGCATTACTTTTAAATGGAATCTTTGTTTAAAGCAACCAAGTTATTTTGTAGATGCATCAAACTGACAATTTTCAGAGGCCAGAATTGGGGTAGGATTGAGCTTTACAGTGATACAAAGAAATCTGTATGAGTAACATGCATTATAGTTGGCTTTTATTTTATGTTGTTTGGACATAAATGATGAAGATGACAGCAAGGGCAAAAGCTACTAGAACAGATATGAATCTATGGTTGTGTGTTCTGAAGGCACTGAAGTCCCTTGGGAAGCAGTAGCTGAGTTTAATCTTTCTTTCAGCTGCCTTTAATACGAATTCCATTCCCTCTACAAGAATTCTTAGCCCGGTACGGTGCAGATCTGTAGTGTTCTGTCACATCCTTTGTTGAACCTCAGTAGCTTATGTGGTCCTACCTTCCAACTACTTGGAGATGAGTATTTTAATAGTCACGTTTAAAAAAATTAAAATTCAATCACTACTTTTTTGAGTCCTAGAGAGTGAGGAATAAAATTTTGGAAGAGGGAGTGGCCATACCTTTGGGTTTTTGTCCTTTATTAATGTTTTTGGCATCATATCAAAATAGGTATCTCAAGCCATCACTGGCTTGCCTGCCAAAATCTGTGTTTTTTTAATTGCCCGGTGGCATCAACTTGTAACAATGTCATATGAATTCTCTTCGTTGAGTTCCAAATCATCTCTGCTTTCAAGAGCCTTCTGTGTTAGAGTGTTGTCCTATCTAAATATTATCCCAGTACTTGTGCCCTAGAACTGTCTAGAAAGATTGATTTCTGGAGAAAGTACAAGTTGGGGTGGAGGGGTTGGGTCAGAAGATCTGGTTCCCATTCTTGTTTCCTGTATGATTTTTGGCAGGTTTCCTCATCTGTACGTTTGAAATAATAACCGCTCTCATCATGGGATTCTGCAGCTATATTAACTGACAGCAGTAAAATGTGTTGAGATGTATAGATGAAAAGGTATATAGTAATGCAAAATCACAGAAATTTAGATGCAGAAGCAGTGACTTAAAGCTGATTGTTCTATCATATTTACTTTGACAAAATACTTGCATAGAGTCTGTGTAGTCCAGGCCTCCCAACTGAAACATACTGGCATATAAAAAGTGCCCAAAGTGAACTGCTGATGAGGTGAGGTTTGCCCAATGGTGGAATTCTTGATAGTGCTTTCTTTACTGGAGATTCAACTGTAGGGTTCCCTTGCCTTTTGTACAGAGAAAAGAGGTTTGCTAGTGAAGTGACCATTGGGGATTTATGAGATATTTTGTTGTTGTTGATCTTGCATGCCCAATGAAATTTGGGTGTGTGTTTATTTTCACACTACCAACCTGAAACGGTTGTGACTTAATACTGTGTGTTGGAGAGTCAAGGCTTCTATTCTTCTGACAAACCTAGCAGTTATTTGGATTAAAGGACACATTTTGAGTAATTTGTCTGCAAATAATGCAGATAAACACTAGCTTCATTATTGATCAGCAAAAAGACATACTGTGTATTTTGCAAGCAAATAGCATTCAGACCCTTCGAAATAATTATAATCCTTTCTCCCTTTTTTCCTACACAAAAATTGTCCATTATTTAATGTGGCCAGCAGTGTGGAGAACTGGGGTTGCGTTAATGATGCCCTTCTCCTTGTTCTTGTCTACTGTGTTTGATCCTGTAGTCAGCTACAAAATAATGTATGGAGTGACAAGGATGGTATCTTGATTGTATCCAGCTGTCTGGAACAGGTCAAGGGCAAAGAGGCCTTCCATGTAGCAGTAGATCCATCCAAGCACCCACTAAAGAATACCAGAAATATTAAAATATAAGCCTGTTTTAAGCCTGTTCCTGTCAAAGGAAGCAGGTTGGTTAGATCCAAAGCCAGCTGTGAAAGTAGTTAGGTTGTAGCTATATCTACTGAAGTTAACATCAAAAGTTCCATTTTAATCACGCTTGGTTTTAGTTAGTGTTAAATCTTCTTGATTAGTTGGTTGTATTTCTCTACAGCAAGGAAGTTAGTATTGCTTTAGTGGCCTTTTGCTCTGGGGTATGGCTTCCCTGAGTTGTAGGGTCCAAGCAGGCTTTGGATTTTTCATACTTATAGGCAGTTTCCGATTTCAAGAATTGGCACTTAGAAGAATTGAAGTGATCTTTGCACCACTGAAACTCTACCCTCCCAAAGCAGATGTGTTGCATCCGCACATTTGTGTCTGCTTGCTGTGCAGGCCTGGTTAGCACAGTGTCATGTCCTTTTCTCCTCAGGTTTGGCGTGAGTTCCCTGATAGGTTGGTTGGATATCCAGGCCGCCTGCATCTTTGGGACCACGAAATGAACAAATGGAAATACGAATCAGAATGGACCAACGAAGTCTCAATGGTGCTCACTGGGGCAGCGTTTTATCACAAGGTAATATACAACTTGTAGTATACCAATGTACAACATGAAACTTTTTTAAAGAGCTGTATGTGTTTCTGTCGTTGTTCTGTGAGTGTTTTGTGGTGCCACAATTATGTTTTCTGCAACAATCAGAGAACCAATTGCGAACTTTCCCTAAGCCTCTTTCTTTTTCAGTTGCCGTGGAAACAACTGATTTGTCTGTGCCTGTAAAGTAAAACTGTTGCCATCATGAACTTACAGAAGGACTCTTGCCAGTTTGCATGACCTGTAGCTACATAGCGCATTTTACAGTGAAGGTAGCTTTGTAGCTAGCAGCTTAAGAAAAGAAAAGTGATTGTAAAGAAGTTTGTGTGCTGGTCAGGAATGGAGTAATTATGCAATTAGGCACCCAGAAATTATCTTCTCTCTGCTAAATTAGTCCTTGGCTGAAGGCAGTATCACAGCTTGCCCATAACCCGTCATTAGCTGACTGCTGTTCAGTGACTGAAATAGTCTTATGGTTACTGCATCTGTATTTAAAATTATCTTCTTTCTCTCTCCCTCTGTCCTGCAGTATTTCAACTATCTTTACACCTACAAAATGCCTGGAGACATCAAGAACTGGGTAGATGCTCATATGAACTGTGAAGATATTGCCATGAATTTTCTAGTGGCAAATGTCACTGGCAAATCAGTCATTAAGGTGGGACTTTTCTGCAGTTTAGCTTTATGAAGTTTAAAAACATGACGTATGTACTGATGTAGATTTGTTTAGTAGGCTTCAATATAGTACTTCATCTTCCTTTTTGTCTCATTTACCCCTGGTATGATGTCTTGTTCTCCTTCCATGGTAGAAAAGCCGTTTTAGTAAAACTTCTATGGTAACTGGGAACAGAGAACTGTTTTTTACCAGTTGTTTCTGGTGGTTATTTTAGCTATCTAGATGAGGTATGAAAAAGGTAATTTAAATGATAGCACTATATATATGTGCGTGTGTATATACATGCCCACTTACATATATTTTAACTATTTGAGATCACTAGAGGAAAGAAATTACCAACTGTCCACAGGTCGCTCTCTCATGGCCTGGCAACAGCTGATTTATAGGAATGTTAATTGCAAGAATGTTAATTGCAAGATCAGCTTTAAATGAACTTTTTATCCCTGAATTAATTTCCTGACATGTTTCGACACGTTTTCAGGTCTGGACATTCACTCTGTACATTCATTTCAAAGTGTGTCAACTTGGAATGAGATTTAGAGGCCACCAGGCATTACTTCAATTAGCAGGGTCCATTTTCCCATCTGTCCATCATCATTTACTGGGACTGGTGGCTGCATTTCCTAGAAAAGTCTTTAGAAGATAAAGTGTGTGTTTTTGCTGAAAAAGTTCTTGAGCTGCATGAGGGCACAGCAGAGTAATTTGGCACCTCTGTGCAATTCGGAGAGTCTTGCAGAGTTTGCCAGTCAGCTATTAACTGGAGTGAGCAAAAGAGCGTCTGTTGGATTAACGTTACGGTGAAGTATGGGAAGCTATATTTCATCGCTGTTATGGCTGCAAGAACAAATGGTGTTTATACAGGGACCTTGGCAGTGAGAAAACAGTCATTAAACAGGAATTAAGGAGCTTGTCATCGCCACTTCTTTTCAGTTACAGAAGGAAAAACCCCTCCAAGCCGTTTTTATTGGGCCCCTGTGAATTTTGCAGTCAGCCAGGCCAGATGGAGCTGAATGGAGGAATGGAGTGGCTTTTTTTTCTTTTTTAAACATTCCCCCCCCCATTTTGACACAGCTCAGCTTACACTGCAGGCGTGAGCAGAGGTATTGCGCTGCTCTCTGTACAAGGAGATTAATGTCCCTTCTGTTGATATTTGATGATATCTGGCATGCCTTTCTGCAGGTGACCCCACGGAAGAAGTTCAAATGTCCGGAATGCACAGCAATTGATGGGTTATCACTGGACCAGACACACATGGTGGAAAGGTGAGTGGCCACCCTTTTTTCCTCTGATTGCCGTGTTCTGATCCCTAGCATCTTATCCTGTGTCTCGTTAAATTAGAATCAAAAATGCTCACTTGTTTGTATATCTGTAAATTACTAGTTTTGAAAGAATGTCGCATGGATTTGATCAGCATAAGTCATTCCTACAATGGATGATGTGACACTGAAAAGTGGACTACTACAAGAAAGGACTTTGAAGGGCACATTTTTTTAGCAGCTTTGCTGTAAAGCCTATAGGACAGATACATGAAATTCAGGTTGTTGGCAGTACTTTCAGTAATACCACATTTCTGTTTTACCATGAAACATCAACTGTAATGAGTATGAGATTTATTTTTTTTAAACCAGGCAGTTGTCAGCTTACCAAGGAGCAACAAGGATATAAATTATTAATAATATTATTTGACTTGATGTTTGTACATTGTCTTTCCTCCAGATTATGAAGCACATTGCTTCCACTAATGAAGGGCATTTGCCTGCACAACTGCATGTCACATTTTTCACAATAGCAGCATTATTATATTTTTGTGAGAATTTAATTTTGAAATGAAATGTGTATTTGGAAAGGCAGTGAATGTTTAGACTGAAATACTGAAAACTGATAAGTATAAGAGTTGCATTCCCTGCTTGACAGTAAAATGGCTTCCCAGCCTTGACCAAGACACTAAACTTCCCTCTGCCTTGGCTTCCGAATGTGTAAAATAAGGAAAGGTTTCTTCACTTTTACAAAGCTGTTTGACGCCCATGTTTGAAAAGGGCTATCTGACAATAAATGTACATACTAGTTATTAGGTGGAATTAAACTGAGATCTAGGACTGACAAAGGCATTTCACCTTAGGCTTCTTGAGCTATTGCATCTCTCCTGCAAACTTTGGGGAAGAATAATTTGCAGCCATAGAATTGATGGGGTAGATAAGCAGGAGTAGCCATAGTGCTGGAAGAGGCCGGCAGAAGAGTTGACTTGCATTTAAAATAGGCCATTTCAGATTTGCACTGAGAGATATATCGGGGTTATCTTACCAGTTACCATGGTTATCATCTTAACAGTGAGCTTTTTTTCTGTCCTTCTGTGCAGTACTCAGCAAATTTAAAGTGTGGTGTACATTTAGTGGCCTTTAGTAATGTGAGTGATATCTATGTATTGTAATATATGCAGTGAACTAATGCAAAACTGGCTGGGGTCTTATTTACAAGAAGAGTGCATACATGTGTCTGATGTGTAAACACACATTACACAACACACACAAACACTCACATATATAGTTTGGCTGATTGAGTATTAACCAACCATCACACCAGGCACTGAAGACCATAACCACCAAGGTTAGTGACAAAGTATTTAGACTGGATACATAATAAGGCTGGATTAAAAAAAGGAGTATGCAAGTCAGATGTAAAACATACCCCATGAAGATGGTAAAAATTACTCTGCAGAAATCTTCTTAAGAAAGGGTCTGGAAGCTTTGTAGATCTTAAATGTTAGCTGAAGGGGGAGGCATAAGAGGTTGTCCTGTGTCTAGCAGTTTTGCACTGGCTTACAGGATAGACTACCTGAAGCCAGTTGAGCTTTCCTGTGATCCTACTAGTAGCATTACAACAGCACATAGGAATTTTGGTCATGAACTAGGTTCTTATTAAGGTAAACACTATAAAAACAGAAGATGAAAAAGTGCTTTTTGCTCCAAAGTGCATTATGATGCAGGGTAAAGGTCATGTTTCCATGTCTGTAGCAATTCTTGTATCCTCAAGGTAAAGTATCATTGACAGTTTATTGAGAACATCTTTAAACTGGTGCTTTGCTTCTCTGTAGTTTCCAACAGTGGAGATACCTGGGTTGTGGGAAATGTTAGTTTGACTGCAAATCCAGATATTTGCCCAGCCAAAGGAGTACATGCTGGGATAGAGTCTGGGTGCAGGAGAAAATCTGGGGGGATACACAGTTTGAGTGTATTCAGGCTTCATTTTGAAGATCATACTGAAACTGCATGCTACTCCTAATACCTTCTTGCCTCGTGGTGTTGTGGTCTACCTTCAATATAAGGGAGTTATTTGAAAATCTGAAAGGGTTTCTTTTTTTGAATCTTCTAAGCTAGCTAGTCATTTTAAGTGGATAATAAATTATAGCAACTCCTAGAGCAAATTTTGCTAATTTAGCAGTAATGGCTTTAGAAGTGACGGCTCATATAAATACAAATATATATATATGTATACACACACACTAGCTATTTTCAAGGTCAGGAGAGAAGCTGAATGGAAAAAGTGGGTGTATCAGGGAATCCTTGTCATAGTATAAAAGAATAACTTTGTACAGATAACTTTACAGTGTTGGGTACCAAGAATAATACCTGGGGTATCAGGCAAAAAGCCATTATCAGCTTTACTAGCAACTTCCCAAAGTGCCTGACTCCCTGTTTTTTTAGCATTCAGAAATAGTGAGCAGGTAGTCTGAGCTAATTACTTTCTCGGATATCCAGGGATCAACATACTGTTTGTGAAACAAACAGTTTATCAGGGTTGTCATGGGCATGCACAACATACAGTGTTAGGTTTCAGGTTCAGAAATAGCAGACAGATGCCCAGCAACTGCCTGATGATTGTTTTGTAAGTGTAAAAGGTTTGAGAAGTCAGTTGTGGAGATCTGTACAGGAGAGACATGTAACTAACCAGTTCTGTTGGGCCTTTTGACGCTCTCGGCAGAGACAAAGGAAAGGTGGTACAGTTGAACTTTGTCTCTTATTAAGGGATTTTTTTTTTGATCAATACTGAAGGATATTTACTGCAAATCATGGGAAAGCAAACACTGCTATTTTTCCTGCTGTGTAATTTCTCAGAGATAAACAGGGTAATCAAGCTCCATCATTAAAATACATTAACTAACGAAAGCTTTGAACCAAGAAATCCACTTCTTGCCCTAGGTTAGCCTTTACATCAGGTCACAGAAGGAGCTGTAGGAGGATCTCATAATCTCTGCATTTACAGATGCTATTTCAGTAGCAACAAGTTTTCTGCCTTTAGCATCGTCGCATCTGGCTCTCAAAAATGGAGAAATCTGTAAAATGCAGCCTAGAGGGCAACTGCCTGTACAGTAAATACAACAAAGGGCTGAGCTGCTTATTTGTTAGACTCAAAATAGGAAGCCATTCCCTTAAGAGGCAAACTGACCAGGTAATAGTTGGCCAAAGGCTGCAGGTGCAGTTACCCTGCCAAAAAATATTTGGGTTATAAGGGAGAGGAAACTGATTAAGAGAGTCCTTAACAGACATGAAGTTCACCCAGTCTGCCAGGGGCAACAGGGCTCTCAGTTTCTCAGTTCATACAATCTTAGTTCCTTGTTGAGCACAACTGTATGTTGTCAGCAGAGCAAGGAAAAAAGTGAATAGTTCGTGGACGCAAACATGCCTCTGTTAGTACAAATTTGCAAAACTATTGACACAGCCAAGAAAAACACCTTCCTTCCATGTTAAGATGACATGTTACGTTCTCTTGGCTACCTAGCTTTAAATGTTTAATGTTCTAGATATCCTTTCTGATTTATATTGTCCCAAAGAGGCAAAGGCTTTGGAATTCAAGTGATTTAGTTCAGTGCAGGAGATGAAATTTTTGGAAAGAGGCGACTTTCCTTCAAGCACATTTTGTGGCTTGTGTATGACAGTTCTTTCATCTCAAAAAGCCTATTTTTGTTCTTTGAATTTGATATTTCCTGAGGACTAACTTTTCTGATTCAGCCAGAATGATTAGAACATACTGATTTTTCCATTTTTCATTTTTTCATTTCTTTAACAATGAGGTGGTTTCTTGGTGGTTAAAGATATTGTACCAGTATGCTTGAATGGTCTTGCCACCATAATAGATTTGGCTGTAGAAGGATTCCATCTTGATATTTTCTCATAAGACCTCATCTTTGATTTGGGAATATGACCTCTGGACGTAAGAGGTCAATATTGTCTCCACTATCCATTTAGTTTTGTCTTTTGCTCTGAGGGTGCCACTTAGTTCCGGTTGTGACGGTGGCTGATCTGATGTGGACACCTGCCTACCAGGCAGCAGGCTGAGATAACTAATTCATTTCACACCAGCCACCAAGCAGCTGTTACATTACAATGTCTTTCAGTCATTACTGACAGAGGCAGGATTTGAACTAGTAGACTAGAACTATTTCTTGTATTCCAGAAACCAGTGAGGGCCAGCAGCTGTGCAGACTTCTCACATGCACATATTCCAACGCATCTACCTCCTCCCTGTGAAGTCTGCTTTTCCTGCCACAAGGCTTCTCCAATACACACTATTTGGATTATAGTTAGCCATGTTTCTCAGAAGTAACAGATGATTTGGAAGTCTAACCTTATCTGAGAATCACATGACTTTAAGGTATCTCATGTTGGTCATCTCCTGGAGGCAACAGAACTGCTTAGTGTTCCTGGAGAAAACACTCAGTTCCTGCTCTGCCTATTACTGTAACCTTTCTGTGCCCAAGACCCAAAGCTCACCCTCTCGATGGTTCACCTTGTTATTGCAGACACTGAACAGCTACTTGGGTCTCTTGCTTCAGTCTTGACTGATGGCTCCTTTGCTGTTTCAGGTCTGTGCTACCCTGCAGCAAATAGTGCTTGTGCCAGCTCTAGAGGTTGCTTCCCACTGCGCAGTTTCCTCTTTCACTCTGAATTCCTTTTCATTTGTTTCCTAGTCCAAAGATTTGAATCTGGAGGTAGGAACAAGTATAAGGGTATGAGAAGGTAGTAGAAAGTGAAATACCTGCATTTACCTGCATTAAATATTTTATTCAAGTATCACCTATATGAAGTAGTTTTCTGACACTTTTGTCAGGCTAGAAAATGGCCTGAAATATGACCATTACAGCTTGAAACAGCTACGTAGAGATGTAGCCTAGGCTTTGTGTTTTCCAGTCATTTAGTCTAGTTAGGGAGGGAGCCATGGGATGGCTCAGAGGCTGAGGAATTAATTTTGAAAACCAGTCTTGCTGTCCCATCTACTTCAAAAGAGTGTTCCGGGGCAGTGTTGAGCAGTCCCCATCACAAAACTGTCATATTTGGTTGGTGTGATTGACCGGGTCTGTTGAGGAAAATTATCCTGGAGCCATAGTGACCCGCTAACCCTTCGAAGGGGTCGGGAGAGGGTGCAGTGGTTGGAAAGCAAGAGACCTGCTCTGAGACCGCCTGCAGCACGTCAGCCTCTGTAGCTAAGTCAGAGTACTCATTTCTTTTTTGTTTTCCCTTTTGAAGGGCAAAAGAAATGTGACCCGTTTTCTTGTAGCTGTCTCTGTTACGTTATGTGTGTTGGGGACTGTTGTCACCGTTCTTGGTGTCTGAAGTTCTTAAAAGCTGTTTTATGAAGTACACAGCTAATGTTAACTGAGCACTGGCTGAGGTGAGATAAGCCAAGTTTTCCCTGCCTTGCTTCCACAGGTACTGTGTCTTTCAGTGAAAGAGTTAAAGGAGCAATTTAAGGTTAAACATCTGTTTGCTTGATTTTTGAAGCACATGGCTGTTCCCTTCCACAGCATTACTGACACCTGAGATTATTAAAACTGAAAGTCATCAATGGTCCGATATTTTTTTGTGCTGATGTGATGCCTTACTACTCAGTATCTCTTTATTTAGAGAAGGAAAATAAACTAGTTGGTTTCATTTTATAGTTTTTATTCAGCTTCACTTTTAAGTTACAGTACAATCAGCACTGCCTATGCACTGAAGCTTCTTTATTTTTGTGGGAAAAGATAGAGCTTCTGAAGAAGCATGAAAAAAACCAGACTTTTTTTTTTTTTTTTAAGAACTCCATTTTCACAAAGTCTTGGTTTTTGCAAAACCTTTGTTATGAGCCAAATTGACCCAACAGTGGCCCTTTAAGAGACATGTTGGCAGTTAATCTGTTCTGGTTTACAGCATGTACATTGCTTTAAGAATGACTGGAATTCTAGGGGGAGGGAGAAGGGAAGCTTTGACCTCCATGTGCACATGTGCTGCTGCCAGCATCCCCTTGCTCGTCTCTGTGATTAAATGGATAAATCAAAGAACATCAGCTTCTTTTCAGTTCCCTCTGCAGTGAGGCTTTCTCTTTATTTACTAGAATGGCTGAAATACTTCCAAGTGCAAGAGGGAAGGTTTCTACCAGTTATGTTGGTGTGGGAGCTGGTAGCCAGCCCAGTTGTTCGGATTCTTAATTACACTGCTTTCCCTTTCACCAGATCTGAATGCATCAATAAGTTTGCCTCTGTCTTTGGGACTATGCCTCTGAAAGTGGTGGAGCACCGTGCTGACCCTGTCCTGTACAAAGATGACTTTCCTGAGAAACTGAAGAGCTTTCCCAATATTGGCAGCTTGTAAAGGCAGCTGTGAGACAAACCTGAGTGATGAAAAAGACGGCCAGAAAGGTGCTATGATGAATATAAGGCCCTGAAGAAAAAAATCACTGGAGAGTGGGTTACATCTGAGGCAGATGGGAATTAATGTTCTATTCTGGTATGTTGTCTTCCCTTTACGTTGCACAAGCTGAGCAACTGCTGCTCTGGTGCTCACAGAGGATTGAATCTATTCATGGGTCCTCCCAGAAATGTCAAACACACACTTTTCTCCAAAGGAGGTTATGCACTTGGAAGAATAAAACAAAATCTCACTCTCTGTGGTCTGACTGGCATGACTGACCTCTTCTATTGAACTGCAGTTCTCTGATTTGTAAGCATCCATCTATTCAAAGCAATTGTCTGCAATGTATAGCTGCTGTCTTTCAGGAGGAGCTTATTGCCTGTGCAGTTGGTCGGCCTCTGTCTTTTGAGCTTAATTGTTGTCTTAAGTAACTGTGTAACAAATTTTTTTTTTTTCTGCAGAGTGAGACAAATGTTTATTTTTTTACAACATCAGCAACAAAAATCTGTGTGTTGTCATGTAGTTTAAAGGGCAAAGCATTTTGTGTTACTTAAATTATTTTAATACAAACTGAAACACAGAGCAGTGGGGAGGATGGTCTCCTTCAAAGCAGAGAGACCCGCAGGACAGAACTCCAATTGCTACTCCTCTTCTTCCTTCCTACATAAATCTCAGGTTTTCTGCCGCATCCATGCAAGAGACTGTGACTCTGTCAAAAATGGTTGTATTATACAGAAAAAGATGTATCTTTCACTTTTGCTGTATTTTTTTAATTTCGTTGTCAAAACAGTGGTCAGGTTACAGTTTTACATCGTAGGCATACACAGAAAGAGCTATGAAGTACGGGGGTTTTCACATCTGAAGCCTCTTCAGCAAGCAGTGTGGTATAGTACTGATTTGTAAAACACTTCAGTTTACAGAAATTCCCAGTCACAGCTTCAATGTGCAGCAATATGTGTACATGCAAGACACTATTAACACACACTTACAAACTCCCATAAATTACTGTTGTTGGTAAAACTGCCGTATCTTTGCTTGTAATTTAACTAAGGAGCCCATTGCCACAGGCTGCTACTGAAACATACAGCTTAGGAAGGCTTTTGGAGAAGTTTTACATTTATTAAGAGCATTGGAATTGTTTCTCAATACTGAAATTAACCCGAAATAGAAAATTAAACACAGCAAAATTAGGAATAGAATTGCCTGGACCATTACCTATTGCCCTTCAATATTAAAGATGTTCCCAAGTTGGGCTGAGAAAGGCGTCTCTGTTCCAGCTCCACTGATAAAATGTTTGTTACCAGGTAAGGATGATTTCACTGTCTTTTGAAACCTCTGTTGCTGCCAGTTAGAGACATCCTACTTAATGGGCTGTTTTTCTGTTATACTGCGAGCAACCTTATTCCTCAGATTTTGCCAAACCCCAAACAATAGGACAAGTGTTAGGCATCACGGTTCACCCCCTCTCCTAAGCTGGATAGGCAGCAATGACAGAAACCAAATGAAAATCAGGCTAGAAACAGGAAACATCTGCTCCTATTTGTCTCACCCCCACTAAGACTTATCTTATTGCCCAATGCAGTGGATGTGCTGTGAATGAAAATCATATTGGAACAATAGCTCTGAGGGGATGCTTCACTTCATAACTCCCCTGGGACGTGCCTGTAAACTGTATCGTCTGATTCTCTGGGAACGTTTAATTACTAGTAAATGTTTATCGCTGCAGTCTCTGTTTCATCCCTAACTTGCTGGGGGGGAGGCGGTATTGGGGTGCTAGGAGAATAGGTGTTGCAATGACAACTGCTGTCTGCACAGTGGGTGTCACAAGATAAAGGAAGGTTTGTCACTCGCTGCTTCTCCTTTGCAGCCGCTCAGGTTCATTCACATGAACTTTTTCTGAATCTTCCTGTTGATTTATGTCCTGGTGCTTGAACATCAGGAGATACCAGCATATTTCCCTTGAGAAGTTTGCTTTAAAAGGGTAGCTGTGACAGTGCAGTAGTCACTTCAGTTTTGGCTGTTCTTTTGGGGCTGGTCTCAGATTGGCAGGCCATAGCGGTTTAACTGAGTTTAACATCTTCCTTACACAGAGTTGTGAAGCTGCTGATTTCTTGGTTCTTTCTCAGTAAGCCAGTAAAAAGTACACGTTTTGCTCAGAGTCTTAAAATACACAGAGGATCTGAAATAGTTGGTGGAATATTTTTAGGTGGAGACAGCCTAACCAACCCTCCTAAACTGATCTATAGTCTCAGGTCAGTGAGAAGACAACAGTTCCTTGTGCCTGCATCCCAAAGCATCTGAGTGGATTCCCCTTCCACAAAATGCCCAGTGACCCCTATCAATCATGTTTTGTCCTTTGGCATTTTACAGTTGCTTTTATAGGGCCATCTTATTTAGATGGTAATTTGTCTGTGGTTTGTGCCATGGAGAAAATTGGGCAATTGACTGTAAAAAAAAAAAAAAATCATCTGTAAAATGGCCTACTTCCCCTCTATGTTTATAATTGTGATGTTCTTGATGCAAAATCTGTAAAAGTAAAATGTACCTGTATGTCTGATTTGGAATGGGTTTGTTGTCAATCTTTAAATTGAGATCAATGTTAACTTTTCATTGTATATATGTTATCAGAAAAAGGTTAATATTGGTATATTAAAAAGTAAATCCAAGGACTCTTTGTTGTATTTCACTTCTGGAGCTGCCCAAGGACACATGGATGCATTTAGAAAGGACAATGGCAGTGACAGGCTATTTTGCTGCATAAATCTGTGTTAAACTTAAATATCCACAGTATACTTTAGAAAGATGTGTCAATATTTTGTCTTTCCCATAACTGGAGTTGGATGGTTGTCTTAGAAGTAGAAGTTTGCTCTGCATGTATTCGTCCCAGTCACCTTTTTGGAGACAGTAGTTGTTACTCTAATTTTCTGCCAAGATTTGACAAGTAGCATTTATCTTGGAGGAACAGGGAACAGATCCTTTCTCTGTTTGTGAAGAGAGACAGCAAATTTTGAAGATCTGTGCGTTTGAGAAAAGAGCTTTGGCTTTGGCCATTGAGATGGTGGACTTCAGTGTGGTGGCAGCTCTCGGTTTCCAGCAGCGCTGCAGCATGGTCCCTGTGGAGCGTGCTGCAGAAGGGCAGCATGTGTGCATGGCGCACCTTGCTACTTGTGCATAGCAAGAGGTGTGATGTACCGCAGTGCTTGCCCTGCCACTCATGGTGTGTCTAAGCATACGTTTTTAGCATCACCAACACTTGCTATGGTGTGGTGACTCTTTGCTTCCTCACAGCTCCACTATCTCATTACAGGACATGCCAGTTCAAGCCCTGATGTTCTGAATTACTGTCTCCTGCCATCTCCTGGTCTTGAACCTCCTGCCATCTGTCGTGCTTCCACTAGGGCGGTTCAAATAGGCTTTACTGCAGCAACTAGTTTATCCCTGCGGATTATCAATTCAAGGGCCTTTTAAACTCAAGGGCCTTGGAGGTACGAATATCAAAATAATCGCAAGGTGGGATTTAAGAGATGCTCGGTGCTTCTGACTCGTTTTGCCTTTAGGTTGTGTTGGTGAATGTTGAGCACTGTGGAAGAATGCTATATTGAGGGACATGAAAATGGATTTAGGTGGGCAATTTGATGTTAAAACACCTTCAAGGTTTGTCACGAATGCCCTCCATAATGAATGTCTGGTACCCTGGGTACTTCTCACAGGTAGAGCACCTTTTGATCAGAAAAGATCTCAGAGTCAGGTTATCAGGTTAATTAGTACTGCATAAATCTTCTGTCCAGACCTTTCACATGGAAGCTGCTGTCATAACAGAGCTACAGCGTAACACAGGAAAGAAAAACTAAAATTGGCAGTACTGATGAGAAAATGGAATTTGAATGCTCCAGCCAGAGATTACACAGAGTGAGTATGATTTTTTTCATCAGTCTTAAAGACTTGCATGTTTAAATTTTACTAGGACAGCTGCAAAGCATGTTCTTTTGTGAACTAAAATGTAAACTACAGGTATTTCTTGCAATCATGGATAGTCTCCTCCATGTACTTAAGGCAAGAAAAAAAAACATTCTGCAAAGTCGTGTTAGATTATGCTAGAAAGTGAGCTGGTCCAACTGCTAATTCCAGTCTGGTCCTGAAGAGTTGGGAAGATCAGAGCAAATACTAGGCAAATGTTCCACCTATATTGTCTTGGATTTTTTTTGGTTTTAGGCTGAAAGAAATAATTTCTGCCAAACTGCCAGAACACTCTGAACACAGTATTCTTTGCATCTTTCTGCAGGATCTGAAAATTATCCCATAACCAAATAGTCGCTTCAAACCTCTTGCTAACATTGCTTTGTAGAGAGAGATGGCGTTTGCTTAGCAGAAAAATCGGCTAGAACACTTTTGCTTTACAGTTGGGTCACGGATCCGTCAGGTGTATCTCATGCTGTTGGGAGTGCATGTAGGACTGTGCAAGTTCTTTCTATGATGCTCGCCACTGCTGTATCTGAGCACAGTAAACTGAGCTTCGCAGTCCTCCTGCTTGAGTAAGATCAGCCTCTTACCTGTTACTGCAGATAAGGAAATGGAGAGAAGCTGTGATATAACCAAGGCCTTAGGAGCTGTGTGGGTAAAACCAGGATTGAACACCAGTATCCCAAGCCTGTGTTTTAGCAGAACGGCCACACTTTGTCTGAACTGTTGGGTTTTTTGAGTTTTGGGTAGCTCAATACTAAGGTAGAGGACCGTTAGCCTTGACTTCCAGTGTCGGCATGCTTCAGCCTGCCCTGGCTTGAAGCCATTTAGAGACATTCCTGGTGCACTCTGTGTAATTTCAGCCTGATGGAAATGGCTGTAATGCAGTCCCACCTCTGCTGATCTTCAGGATTCCCCTGTCTGCAGCTTCTTGTGGCTGCTTTGAAAGCGAGTTATGTTTCCCATTAAAGGATAACAGCGACAATTGAGGCAATTAAGTGGAGTGGCATGCAGTTAGCAGCATGCAGGGAGTTTTCCGACTGAAAACAGCGCAGCTCAAAGGTTCTCCCTGCGAGGTTGCCTGTTTGCTGTCTTCATTTGTCTGGAAAAGGATCCAGTAATTCTCCTTCAAATTTCCTTTACTCATTCTAAATGCCTGTTTACTTGTATAAATAGGAAGTGCTCCTGCTCCAGACAAGCATGGCAACTCTGCAGTGACTGTGGACTGAGATCATGATCGTGACTTGGTCATGATTTCATTAGGTCTGTGAACTTGAATCAGTATCAGTCTATGCAAGGGGGAAGACAGCAGATAAGATGGGCAAGGGGAGAACCAGGCGTCTATAAATAGAAATAATCCATGTTGTGACTATTTCTACAGAGTCAGAAGAAAAAATACCAGTTTAGTTATTAAGTCGCATCTATTGGATTTTTAAGCTAAATTTTAGTTGGCGGAGGACCGGAAAAAGGTGAAAGCTGGACCATTTGACCAACAAAGGTGTGAAGAGCTTGGGCTATACAGACCTGCATGAGGTTTTTCATTTGTGATTATGAGATGTGGTTGCTGTTGCACCCTGTGCTTCCAAGGTGAACCTGATCTCTTCTAACCCCCCCCGCCCCCATTCTGTGCAGCAATGGGAACCTGAAAAACTAAAAGCCGAAGCTTGGGACTGGCTGAAAAGTGCCACTTACGGATATCCACCTGCCCAGTGTGAAAATCTCATGCTCGTCCAGTAGATAAGCCCATAGTCCCTTGGAAAGATACCTGAGGTTTTCAGGCCAAAGGCTCTATGTTGCCTTCTGCATGTCCATATAGCCATACACTCAAGAAAAACACTGTTTCTCACCCGCTGGTCTGTCCGTTTGAAAACTTACAGGTCCTCCTTTTGTGAAACCTTTCTTTCAAAGGGAGGGCCAGATCTCAGCTGGGTGCTAGGCACAGTTAGTGCTGGGTGCTTTCAGCTGAGGACTGACGGAAACAATACCCCCTTTGCCACACTTCGTACAAACGGGCAAGGGAAAAGGTTCGAAGCAGAAAGGACCGTAAAATGAGATCCAGGAATTCAGCAAGGCTACAGCAAAAGGAGCAGATTGCTAACTCGGAGCATCTGTCTCTGCCCTGTGAGTAAGTTACGAACTGAAAAGCAAGAGAAAGTGGAAGATCCTTTCACAAATAATAAACACTTGTTTGTCTCAGATTAAATGCAACACCTTTACATGTGGGCTCCAGCTGGCCGTAAGTAGATGCACCTTGCGTGGCTGTTACCTTCCTTGCCAATGAGAAGATTATTGTACATCCATCTGCTTAAAGGTTAATAACCTGCTTTTAAAAAGAGGAAGAAAAAAAGCAAATCTGTTTAGTTTACAGGAAGAAAAAATTGTTTTTCATTAAAACTGCCTGAACTTTGCCCTGCCTCAAAGTCGTATTCTCCAGTGGAGAAGGAACGCGTTAACGTAGGTGCTGTAGCCACATCTCTTAGAGAGCAATTTTTCCATGTGTTTTAAACAACTCCTGTGATGCCAGTAGGAAAGAGCAGCTTCAAGAAAAGAATGCACATTTCTAATCTGGGTCCTGCCACTATCTGGAGTTTATAGAGAGACTTTTTAGCTCCTTGGCAACATTCAGGCCAGGAGCAATTTCTGATGTAAACCTGTACAACCAAGATGTTACTGAAAGTCGCTTTAGGCTCTCAACAGCCTGAACTCTGCCAACATCTGGAGAATTTGGCTTTGAGTGTTTGGGGAGGGAAAGAATTTTTCTCCTGCAAGTGAGAGGAATGGATAAGCTTGCAACAGCACCTGCATTATCCGTTTCTTTGTGAGATGGAAAACAGCCATGCTCCATCTGAACTGAGCTGATGCTCCCAGCCAACTGATGGAAAGGCCAGAGGGGCTCTGTGGGTCTCGGTGGGTTGTTGACAGCTGCTGGGCACCTTCTCAGCTCTGCCTGAACGTGCAGGGCACTTTCCAATTCACCCAGCATCTGGGTGCGGGGGCTTGGGCTCCTACTGGTGCCCATGCTGGTGGGTCCATGGAGTCTGAAGGAAATGGGGTCACAGCCGAGTTTATTCATGGAGCGAAAACAGCAGAAAGGGCCCTCCCAGAAGCCAGTTTTCCCCAGGCTGAGATGGGGCAAGAGACGTGCCCTGGGAACCTGTAGGGTAGAGACAAGCCCTCCCCTCGGTGCGGGGAGAGGTCGGCCCTGCAGCCCAGTGAGCAGCGTCTGGCTGCCGGCAGGCGCCGCTGGGGAACCTGGCAGAGCCGCTGCGGAGGAGGGGGTGGGTGAGGCTTGGAGGCCTCTGCCAAAGCGGAACTGGGAGGGGAGGGAGTGTGACTGGACCTGCAGGAATGGGAGAGAAAGGAGTGCTTTCAGGGGGGAGGTCTCCCTACCACCAGCCCTGGGTGTCTTCCCTGTGGACTTCAGGAGGCTTCATGCCACCATGATGCTCCGAGTGTGACTGTTGTGTAAAAGTGGTGGTGCTGTAGCACGGGGAGCGGGGTGGCTGAGGCTCCCCAGCTCCATGCCATCCTGTTGCCAAGTCACTCGCTTCTCCGTGTGTCAGCCGTGATGGATTACCTGCTGCCTCGTTACGGACTGCTTGGGAAGGGCTGGGAGACCCGCAGGAGCCCTGCACGGTTTAAGCTCTACCAGAAACAGCAGCTCCTAAGCAGTAAAGCAAAGGAGACCATCCTCCTCTCTTCCCTGTGGCCACGGTGCCCTCTGTGCTGGCTAGCGGTGATGCCGAACAGCCCTCTCGGAGGCGGCGAGGCCCTCGTTAGCCGGGAGCTGGCTGGCAGGATGCTCCCGCGCCCGGCTGCTGGCTGGTGACCATCTCTTTGTACGGGGAGAGGCAGCGGCCCGTGAGCTGCCACCTGTTGTTAATCTACCCCCGGCTAATCCATTCCGCACTGTGTCAGCAGTTCAAAAGGGCACTGTTAGTATTTTTTGCCAACTTCAATTAACGTGAGATTTTGGAGGCCCCTCTGATCGCATTTCATCTGTCATGAGTCAGGAACAAACCAGCCAGATTGCAGTTGAGAGGAGAGAAGAGAAGGAGTTTATTGCAAACCAAAACAACAACAACAGTGTTTGTGCCCCCTCGGCCAGCACGGCTGGGAAGCAGGGTCCTTCCCAGCAATGCCGCTCCTTTCAAAAACTGGGAAAATAAAAATTGGTGCCCAGAAATTCGAGCCCCACCCACCTCCCCCCCCCAAATAAAAAAAAGAAAAAAACCCCAAACCTGCAAGTGCAATAACTTACTTGAAAAAGAAGTTAAAAAGAACCAAGCTGCAAGACTGTTTGTTCTTTTTTAATATTCCGCTGTAATGAACTGGTAATACATGGCTGCATAGGCAATAACATCGCATGGCACAAACCTCACATGGCAACATTTTAAATGATTTTTTTTATTCTTTTTTTTCCTGAACTTTTTTAAAACTTTTTTATTTTTTTTAGTATGTTCTACCCCAGGCCGTTAAGCTAAAGAAAAAAAAAAAAAGGTTGCGTTTATACAAGGTTACAATATTTTACAACAAAAAACCAATAATATTGATTGAGGTTTGTTTTCTTTCTTTCTTTCTCCCAGTCTCTCTTTCAAACACTGCACACCTAAACTGATATATTATTATACATTGAAAACTGTCCTTCAAAATCAGTAGTATAAAAGTCCTAGCTCTACCTACCTACCTAGCTATGTGGGGGGAGTGGGGAACCGTGTTACCAGCAAAGAGTTAAGGGGGTGCAAGGCCGCTCCATCACCTACCCCCAGCTCCCTTCGGGAAACTGCAAAGGGCTGAATGATTTTCTGTCTGATTCCGTCCCCCTTCCCATTTGGGTTTAATTTCTCCTTCGGTCTGTTTGCTTTTTGCTGTCAGTCAGAGCAGCAAAATAAACACGGGGCACTGCCTCCGCTTGATTATTTTTCAAACCTTTTCCGGGAAACTACCTTTTTGCCTTTGTTTGTTTGGAGAGTGTTTTACAACGTGCTGCCCGGTCTGGGTGTACTCTGGGAAACAGGGAAACACGCCTCCCCTCCCCGAAACACCTCCACTGCCAGAGAAAGCCGGCCGGCAGCCCTGCTCGGGCAGCACACCCCGGACACCCGGCCCGGGTCGGCGCTGCGTCCCCACGGCTGATGGGACAGGTAAAGCCACATGTGCTGCAGCTCTGCGACCTCATGTGTTGACTACACGTGGCCTTCCCCTAACGCCCTGCCACGCTCATGCCTCGGGCCAGGCGTGCTGCGGCAGGGATGCAGCACTCTGGCAGGGATGTATGTTCCGGCAGGGATGCATGCTCCAGCAGGGATGCACGCTCAGTCACATGCTGCTGTGGGCTCTAGAGGAGAGGGAGACTGGCTGTTCTTCACCTTGCTGTCTGTCCTCTTCCCCGTGGGCTCTACCCGGGTAGGTGCTGGGGCGGTGAGACCTGAGCTGAGGAGCACGCTCCAGAGGCGGCAGCAGGAGCCTGGCCGCTGGCTGGAGAGCCTGCGAGGAGTGCGGGCGGGCGGGCAGCAGTGCTGGTGGTGGGCGATGCGCTGGGGACCTGACCTGGTCCCCATCTCGCTCCTCTCCATGAGATTGTTCAGACACAGCAGCCCTTGGAGTACGGACCCCTCAGGGCCCAGCAAGCTCCGAGCCTGGTTCTCCACTGGTTTGCAGTTGCTACCAAAGTACTAACTACTGCTCGTAGGCAAGAAGTGCCTTCGAGTACTCGGCAGTGAGTGGTACCCAAATGCTTTTCAGCTGGTGCTGGGAACCTGTGCTGGTCTCGCTATTTACATCCTCCTAATCTCAAAGCTCTGTGACGTCTCTGGTGTTTCTAACCATGGGCAATGTAAGGCAGCCCCCTTGTAGGGTACCTGCTGCACAGCCAGGCCCAGGACTGCTCTGGAGAAATGTTTTGCTACCTCCATGAGGCCAGAGAGGGGCAGCTGAGACAACCCAGCTGGCCGGGTGCTGCACCTACAGAGGATGCCACCTTGGACGTGGTGGGTGTCGGGATGGCTGGGGCTTGTGAGACATTTTGGTGATGGCTGCGGACAAAGCTTGCAGCTTTGAAGGCAAGTCCAAGCCAGGGAATCACAACTCAATGTATGGACAGGAGTAAAATACTAAATACGAAATAAATAGAGAAGAAAGTCATAAATAGAGTCAAAAGGTATTAAAATAATAATAATAATAATAATTAAAAAAAGCATCATCATGGTAACTTGAGACTGCAAGGACAGCACTGACCCTGTGACCCTTAAGAAATGCAGCAGCCGTAGGAAGGCTAGATTAAGATACATATATATATAAGTATATATATATTTATACAGTTTTTCATGTTAATTTAACAGCTAGTTTAAAAAAAACTTTTAAATTAATTTTTAAAAATGTGTGTAAATACAGATGCACGTAGCTTAAAAACTGCCTGAATAGCTGCATTCAGAGACTTCTGTGGGGAGCGCCTTCCAGCCTGACCCACCCATGTGGGCGCGTGGGGCCGTGCCGGTGCGGCAGCAGCACCCGGAGAGAGGCGAGGCAGAGCCCGGTGAGCACGGGGCCACCAGTGCCGGCAGCGGGAAGAGAGCCCTGCGGTGGGGGGCTCCCGGGAGCAACATCCCCCCTCGCCTTGTGATGCTTTCAGGCAGGCTCAGGGCTGGGCACGTGTGATGGCATCTAAAATAGATTGAGTGAGTCCAACATGTGCTTTGCACGTGGATTTTAAGGTGAGAGAAAGTGGGGGCCAAGCCTCTGTAAATGCCAAGTCTGCTGCCAGGAGACTCTCCTCTCTCTCTAACAAGACAAGGGATACAACGCTTAATCCTCTGGGCTGTTGAACAGCTCGGGTGAAATCCTGGCCCCGTGGAAGTCCCTGAGGAAGAGCTACCCTTTAACTTCAGTCGGGAATGCAGCTAACCTCTTGAATGGCTACAGCCCTCCATCGGAGCTGCCTTCGCTACCTGCAGGCTGCGTGGGACTCGTCCCTCTGTGCCCATCCGCCCCACCGCCCGCTCCTCAGCGCTGCCTGTTGCTAATTTGCCTTGTCAGTAATGCTACTGGGCTGTTCTGGCAGGGGCCCTTCCCAGGATTGCCTGCTGACTGTGGGAAGCATCACGCTTCCCAGTGTACCCTGGAAAATGCTCTCGGCACTGAGCTCAGCTGCCTGCACAAAATCTGCTGGAGATACCGCCTCCTGCCACCAGTCCCTGGGTGGCCTGGGGCCCTCAGAGGCTTCTGGGGTGCCCGGTAGGGGTGACGTACACCTCCGACTGGTCAGCGTGATCCTGTCTGGTTCAGTCATCAGCATCACTTTTAGCACCTAAGCCATCATGCCCGATTGCTCAGCTGAATGTTTAGGCTGGGACTTAAGTCCTGGCTGCTTGCGTTGGGAGAGGCCCTGGCCGTACACACGGTGTGGTTAGCTGCCTGCTGGTTCCCTGTGAGTACCAAGGAAGGCATCTCTTAGCATTTCCGAGGAGAGGAAAGAGACAGTGCTACTGGTCTTTTCTTATTCCAATAAATACATATTACATTTGATCTAGCAATGGTGTATCATTTATGTGGTGTATGGCAGTCTAAGCACTATAGAAATACTTGTGTACCTTGTAACCTGAAACCTGACGTTTGGTTGTAGCTTATTTGGAGGCTTTTCCAAGACCACTAAATATTCCTGGACCTTGAACTACAAGATCCCCTAACACTGAGCATGAGGAGGGAGAGCAGGGTGACACACAGATTTTTATGGGAGTAAAATTGTGAATCTCAGAGACGGCTACCCCAGCTCAAGCTGAACCTGCATAGCCACACTGTGTGGGTGATAGCGCTCAGCTGACCTTCAGCTTCTCCTTGGTGATAATTCAGTGGGGTGAAAGGATGTTCCAAAATTATTCCTAGCACTATGAGGTCATTGAAAAGCTTGTAAAAGATTTAGCTGTGCAAAGATCTTACTTAACAGTTAGCGCTGTGCAGGTGAGAGCACTAGGAGGGAGAAGCGGAGAGGCACATTGGCTCAGACAAACCAGACAAGTTCTGGTGTCTCCTGCTTCCTCTGCAAGCTGAAGAAGATGCGAGGTGGCTGGACATGGGACAGTGTCACCTCGTCCAGCCTTGGGTCCCTTCCCAGCCTGCTCCCTGTGCCGTCCCCTGCGTGGAGATGCCTGCATGAGCTGTGTGCAGCAGAGCCCTGGGGTGGAGGGCTGCAGGGAGGGGCTGTCATTGCACGTATCTGACTCCAGGACAAGGTGTATGAGGACTTTGATGGCCTCGTGCAACCACGGCTGTGTACTAGTGCTTGAGCTGTTTCTCAGAGCAGTCTCTTTGGGGACCTGTGGATTTACACAGTAGCTGTACTCCCCTCCCATAGCTGCTGTCTCTAAAGTGAGGATAGTATTTCCCGACCCAGTGAAAGCCGGAGGAAACATTTTGCTGCTCCACCATGTGCATGAGCCTCTACGTTGACCATGACCGCAGCAAAGCAAACCCCAGGTGCTCCCTGGGGCAGTCAGCTGTGCTGGGAAGCTATCATCGGCCGGGGTGCAACTCCAGCCAGGTGACCAGAGAGCTGGCAAAGAATCTCAGTGTGGTGGCATGGTGCCATGTTGGGAAGAGAGGCATCCCCTTCACAGGCCTCTACGGCTCCATGCTTCACCTCAGACTGCAAGATGGAGGGTAGAAGCAGGGTAGAAGGAGACAGGTTAATGTTGCCTTCTTTCTAGCCTGGGTTATCTTCCCAGCCCTGTTCCCCATTCAGCTGTGGGAAGTCGTGGCTCCTGCTAAGAGGATGGGAGCAGCCTGAGAGGTGTCTCTTTGCTGGTACCAGAGTCCCCATCCAGTCCCCTGCTCAGGGCAGAACAGATCTGAGCAACACTGTCGACAAATTAGGAGGGAAAGTTGAGTGTGTGTGTGTGTGTGTGTGTATGGGGATGGGGGAAGCCGCTGAAATGCCAGCGGGCTCTTGCTCTTTGGAAAGGCAGATCTGGTGTCAGAAAAAGGAGTGGGGAGAAAAAATGCCCAGGTTATTGGGGAGGTGGCCGTGAGAGGGGACACATCCCAGCCCAGGTCTCACTGGAAGAGGTGCTGCTCCATAGCCTCCCTCTCCCTGCCTGATCCCAGGAAGCCGGGAGCTGCCGCATTCATGCTGAAAACACTCCACTTACGTTAACATATGTACTTTGTATGCCTAGGGTAGCTAAAAGTGCTGCATTCAGATCCCCGAGGAGGCAACTGCTGTCTGGAGTCCAGGCGGATGGATTTATTCGGCTGTCCCCATGTGCTCTCTCCGTGTCTTGTGGGCACTGGGCTGCAGCCCTGTCATGTCGCCCAGGAGATAGCGGCGCTGTGCTCCTTTGCTTTCATCCTCAGGGCAGCGATGCTGGAGGTCTTGCGGTCCGGCTCGCTGTTCAGCTCATAGCCATTGAGGCCAGGGCTCATCCCGGCCGTGCCGAAGAGGCCGCCCATGTGAGTCTGTCCCACGTGGCTGCCAGGGCCAGAGACGCCAAGGAACTCGGAGACGCCGCTGGCTGCGTGGGGGTGAGCATGGGGGGACATGCAGGAGGGCACCGTCTCACAGGGGACGACGCAAGCGGGCACGGGGGAGGCAGCTCCGTTGTTGCCGATCCAGGAGGGGTTCTGGATCTGGAGGTGGGAAAAGAAGCATCAGGGCTGCTCTGCGTGGGATGCGGCTGGCAGCTGGCCTGGGCGGAGGGAGTGTGTCTGTCCTCGTCCCCTGCTGCCGCCCTGCAGGACAGCTCTGCATGCGAGGGGCAGCTGGTGTGGTGGGATGAGGTATGCTGGCCCCCGCCAGCAGCAGCATCCACAGCCCCCTGAGATGCAGTGGATCCCCTCCAAAATCCGTATGGCAGTCTGGACAGGGGCAGGGATTGTGGGAGACTAACTCTCAGGGGAGCAGGACTGTGACCCTCCTCTACAATAGTGTCTCTCTGTTCATCTCTTCCCCCTCCCAACCATTTCTCTTTCATTTTTTTGCACCATGAGCACTTTTTGGAGCAGGAATGCTCCCGGCACAGAAAACCTGGTGCCATCCACGGCGTTTCTGCGGGCCTACCCACTACAGAGGGAACAGACAGAAAGGGATGCTGTGAGACTGCTGCAGCTCAGGGCAGCTTTGCCTGGGCAAATTGTGCCACACAAACATGTCCATCGGAGCTGAGCTGCCCACAGCCCCCACCACAGGCAGTTCCCCTGCCCCTCTCCCCAGCAGCACTCGTTGCCCAGCACAGAAGTGTTGCCCACCCTGCTGCAGAGCAGAGCCCTGGGGGGCTGCCTCGCGCAGCCATCTGAGCTCCTGCTGTGTCACTTATAAAATGATATTGCAGAAGAAGAGAGGGGGGCTCAGTATTTGCCAGCAGGAGTAGGTGTGCTGTGGCGGGGGGGGACACGGGCATGCAGGATGAAAGCAGGGAGGAGGCGAGCAGCTGGCTGAAGCGAGAGAGCAAAGGGCCCTTCATCCCACCGCCCTGCTGCACCGCTCACCCTTGGGCCCTCTCTGATCTCTTACCTCCTGCAAATTGCTTTTCATTTTTTTGATCTCTAGGGCTGGGAGAGGAGGGCAGTATGGAGGGAGGGAGCAGTATAAATTACAAAGGCAAGAGAATGGAGTGCTGAAAAGGCTGCTGAGTGTCATCTGCTTGAAAAGCTGCTTTGGCATCTCTCAGCTGTTTCATAAGGGCTTCTTGTTCAGTTTGGGGGAGACGCCAAGCAGGAGAGAGGTCAAATGCTCTTGGCTTGGCTGCGGGGGAGCTTTGGTGCAACGCTGGCTGGGGAGGTAGCTGACAGCCGGGGCGTCAGGCGGGGAGGACTCCCAGCAGATCTGTGAGGACAAGTCGGGTTCAGAGCACCATGCCTGCAGAATGACACCCTCAAGCAAATTCTGGGTGGCGGGAAGAGGAGTCGGCAGGATGGAGGGAGTGTTTTGTGGGGGCACAGCCTAGCCCTCAAGCTAACAAACGCCCATCCACCCCGGCAGCCTCTGAAGACAGTGCTGTGAAATGGGGGCTGGCCAGATGCTTAGGAGGCTGCTGTGGTGACAGGTTTCCCAGAACAGGAAGCTAAGGCAGGGAGGCAGCTGTGTTACCTACCAGGTTAGGAATGATCTCAACAGGCCCCGGGAGCAACCCCAGATACCCCAACAAGGCTGCTTCCACCCTTCCTTTGGAGCGCAAACCCACAAGCCCCTTGGGAAGCATCCTCAGATGTCACCAAGTGTGCTGTGGGTACCACAGGCCATTGCTGGGAGACAGCTATGGGAAGTTGCCAGGGGAAAAATGCTTTTGTCCAACCACCTAAAGAAGGGACATGGAAACCTAGGCATGACAACAGAAAGTCTTCCTGGGAATTGCTGCTTTTTATGCATGAAATAGCCTTTTGGACCTTTTCCAAAGCAGTGGGAAATTAGTGGACAGCAGCACACGTGATGGGAGAAGGGCAGCGTAATAGGATGGTGCTGAGCAGGGTGACCTGTGGCCAAACGGTGGCTGCACTATGTCACACAGGGCTGGGCTTGGTACTTGCTTTAGAGACGGCTGCTCTGGGCCAGGGCATAAGGGAGCTGGGCAGGACGCCAGGCAAAATAGCTCCTGGCCCTTCAGTACTGGACCATATAGCCCTGGCCCTGGTGCTCTTGCAGCCTTGCCTGAGGGCAGATGGATGAACTTGAGAAGTGAAGCATCACTTGGCAGGGGGGAGCTGGAAGCAGAGGCGGTGTGTCCAGCAGGCACTGGGACAGACGGATTAGGGTGGGGGGATGCGCTCACCTGGGCGTAGTTCTCAGCACGGGTGAGCAAGGGCAGCTCGTAGGCGGTGGAGAAGTGGGTCCGGACCTGCTGCATCTGGCCGAACCGCTCCCGCTTGCGCCATTTTGCTCGCCGGTTCTGAAACCACACCTGGGGAGAGGGCGACAGGGAGGCTGTGAACAGGGCGGGCAGCAGTGGCTGGGAGCCCAGCAGCCCTGGGGAGCCCACAGGCAGGCAGGGCTTTGCCGGGTGGCTGGTTGTGCATTGCACAGGGACAGGGTGCTGCTCCGCACACAAGCCCCACAGGGGAGCGTTCATCCTGCCCCATGTCCCAGGGCGGGTCTGGGGCCAGCCTGCGCTCCCAGACTGGGAGCACCCTGGACAAAAGGCAATGCCCAGCTTTTGGTGACCTGCCTGTCTAGGGACAGTCGCAGCTCTTGCCTCCCAAAGCCTGGTTTGCCCTGGGATAACCCATCTTCCTTGTGCCCCTAAATTGATGTTACCCAGGCGCTGCCCGCAGCTCTCGTGCTGTCGGCCAGTCTCAGAGCAGAAGTGTGAATACGTGTGTGTACTGCTGCCAGGCTGAAACCAGCAGCACTGGGGCTTTCCCCAAGCCTAATCCTGGCTATGATGGTGCTGTTGGCTGAGAGCTTGCATTTCTCACTGAACTCTCAGTCTTATTTTTCTTAACTGTTAAAAAAAATAAAAAGCGTAACACCCCTTCCCTCCTTAGCTGCAGAAAAGGACACGTGCCCTCTACAGAGCTTTACACGGAGTTTTCTTTGCAGGGTTTGCAGCCCTCTGCTTCCCAGTGCTGCTCAAATCCCTTCAAGGCAGAGGAAAGACCAAAACTCTGTTTCTGCTCTTATTTTTACTGGCTTGACATCAGTGTGGATTATTGCACTGTTGTCAGCACCATTGCTCCTGATTTGCATCAGCATAAGAGAGATCAGAGCCTGGCCCAGAGTCTTCAAAGCCTCTTGAAGCTTGTGAGTCAGGGAAACACATCAATCAAGAGCCGCTTTGAAGGCACTGGGAGATGCAGGCGATCACCAGGGGCTGGGTTGCGCAGGTCACGCCGGTGCATGAAAGGAGCAGTCCTAGAGCCGCTAAGTTCTGCTTCGAGTTTTACACGGTGACTCATGGAGGGGGGGACATCGCTAATGAACAGCTTGGCCCTGCCTGCGCCTGGCCGTGGGGCAGCTCTGCTGCTCGGCAGGCGGCTGGGGAACCAGGCGCTGGGTGGGAAGCTCACGTCTTCAGAGGATAGTGGGGCGCGCCGGGCACTTGGCCCAGGGTGGGGTGGCAGGCCAGCTTTTGGTGGGCAGGAGAGCGGTGGCATTTGCAGCCTGTATCAGCACAGCTAGAAGCTGCTACAGGGAGAGACAGGCCCGAGCGTCTGTGGTTTCTGGTCTAAGCTGACCTTCTTGCTTGTGCTGGAAGAGTTGTTTCAGGCTCTCCTGATTAAGTTTCCCCCGCTCCACCATGTAGGCAGCCTGGTGCTGGTCGTCGGCAGCTCCCCACCACGGCCAGCCCCATGGTACGAGTGGGCAGCTGAGGGTCTGGCCATGCACTGCGGTCTGCTCGGTGCAGGGAGCGGACAGTGCAGCGCCCGGGCACGTCCTCCCCATGTCAGCTGCGGATGGTGTACAGTTTAGTGTCCTGCCCCGCAGCCATGGCAATGCCACTGGCATGGGCCATCCACAAGCCAGCCAGACTAGCCATACCCAAAGCAGAAACCTGATATTAACCCCCCACCCCGAATCGAAAACCCTATGAAGATTTTCAGCTGGTGCAAAAAGCACCAGCAGAAAGGTCCCAACGTTATCCCAGCCGAGCGTACACTGCACATGAAGAGCGTCCTACTGGAGCAGGTTTGATGCCCCAGGCATCTGTCTGCTTTTCTTCTACTTCTTCTTGGCACGGCCGCTCCAGCCCAGCTGCAGGCCAGTCCCAGGGCTGGCCCAGATCGTGCCGCTTTGATCTGCAGATTCAAAGTTAGCAGTGGTGACCCGGTTCCTCCTTGGGCGGAGGAGGCCCCACTGTGCACAGAGGGGTGGAGAGCAGGTAGGGAGCAGAACACTGGCTGTGCGCAAGGCTGGGGCGAACATATGCCAGGCATATGCGGCCATTCCTCTGCCTGGCGAAGGCACCGGCTGGCCTGCCCGCCAGCCCGGCTGCACACCTGCGCTGCTGTGCAGGGGAGCCCCCCTGAGCATCCTGCCCGGGATGCCCGCCCAGGAGCGGGGCAGCTGAGCGCAGGCTCCCGCAGCCGTGCCGGGCTCCGTGGCACAACCTCGGAAGCCGTCAGCCGTCATTTGTGCGCTCGGCTTCCCTGGGATGGTGCGGCAGCCACCCTGCTGGAGCCGCAGGGAGGTTTCCCAGGGCTGGCTGAGGTGGAACAGGGTCTCCAGCACAGGCTTTTCCTCTGCTTGCTCCTCATTTACACATTGGATTTAACTGGTGTTGGCAGACCAAAATCATTTAAACTGGCAGTTCCCAAATTGCAGCCCCCACGCAGTTGGTGGGCTGGGAAGCTGTGGCAAACTATCACATGAGGCTGAAAGGAAGAGTGTCTTCAGTCCAAGTGCTGATGCTGGGGGCACTGGAGATGCTCCGAGGGCTGGCGGTGGGCCACTGCTCCGAAACACTTGCGACAGGGTTTGGACTGCTTTTTAAAGTTCTCCTTTCTCCTCTGGTCCAAGTCCTTTTAGGCTGCTTGGTATCTATCAGTTGGGTTTCTCCAAGCCTCCACAGTGCTCCAGGGAAAACAGGGCAGGCAGGGCAATGTATAATGCAAAGATGTCAGCGAAAAAACAACTAATCCTAAGTGTTTCCTGGTTTCTTCAATCTTAGAAGACACCTGCTTTGAAAAAACAAATCTAAAAACCAACAAAAGCCCATTTTCCTTTCATTGCCTGTCACCGTTTGTCAAGACAGGCTGCTATAGGACAGTGATGTGACAGTCGAGGTTGCAGCAGTCGGTGCAACATGTCCTTTGGGGTCAGAATGGGGTACTTCGCGCAGGGATAAGCAGTCGCTGTGGGCTGCATCTCAGTGTTAACAATTAGAGTGGGAGTGTAGGGTAATGTCATGTATCTGACTCCTGCAGACAATGCTTTGATAAGCCCTGATGTACCAAATCAGCCCTATAAAATTCTACAGAACAGAAAATGTTTCATGTCTCCATAAACATTCAGCCATATGCTGGTACCTAAATCCATATGCATACACAGCTGATGTGCTGCAGGGGGTGGAGAGGCCAGGAATGGCCTGAGACAAAGAAAGTAGGAGGCTCCTGCTCTCTGTCTCACTGCCACCACCCTGGTACCCAGCTGGTGCTGCTGGTCTGGCCCTGCCACCAAGCCCCACGCACCCCACACCAGGCACGGGTGGATGGGCTGAGCCGGGACCTCACCCAGGCCCCTGTGGCCATGACTGGATGTTTGGGGACTGCATCGCTGCATTCATCCTTCCTTATAGTTAAAGAAAAAGGTGGTTTCCCTTCTCTGCTACCTGCCCCAGCGCAGCGATGGAGGACAAGGCTGGCCTTTGCGCATGTGAGGGTGGGCTAATGGCATTTGCAGGGCCGGATCCAGCCCCGGCACCCCATGGCCTGTGCTCAAGCCCCCCTTGCTGCATCGCTACCTGACTGCAGGCGAAAGCTGCCCACCACGTTCAAGCTTCACTTGCTCCCGCTCTCCCCTGGCAGCCTCACAGCATCCGTTCTGCCCATCCCTGTCCTCCAGCCCTGCTGCCCTCCTCCTTTTGCTCAGCCTCTGTCTGTCTGTCTGTCTGTCTGTCTCCAGGACCCCATCCCTCTGCTACAGGCCAGGCCGACTCCTCTCTTCCCAGAGATGGCCAGCAGCCCTTTGCTTTCCAGCCTGCAAGAACAGAGCCAGAATTCATCCTTGAGCACTGAAACTGGACACCATTTTATCAGTGGCCTGGAATGGGAAATTGGAGCCTGGGATGAGAGAATTGAATAACTTGAGCTTGTTTTCATTTCATGTTTAATTTCCTGCAGGCTTAGCTCAGTCTTTCCGCTCCTTCCACCAGCCTCCCAGGGTTTTATGGGGGAAAAGGGATCAAGATATATTACTTCTTGCTTTTCTTTGCTTTTTTTCTTTTCTTTTTTTTCCAAGGCGGTGATTTTGCTGCGGCGGAGTTTGACATTTCCCTCTCACTTTCAAGCCCCCGCTGCATCACAGAGTCACCGCCGAAAACATTTCATTAACAGTCCCAGCAATCATAAGGCTGGCTCTGAGGGGGGCTGGCTGAGGGGTTATATTCCCTGGCCGCGAAGCCTCCTTCCAGCCCCGTCTCTTTCTCCTCTGCCATAGGGCAGGCCAGGAAGCAGAGATACTTGCAGCCCAAGTCAGATGAGCAGCCGGGGCCAGGCTGGCATGGGCTTGGGTGTGGGGGGCTGTGTGTATCTGCATGCAAGGGGAAGGAGCCATGTGTGAATACATATGTGTGTCTGCCATGTTCGTCTAGTGCCACCACCTCAGAAATCTGCTGCAGCCCTGGGTAGGCTGCAAGAAGCTCAGGCAGTTGCTGGTACCGAGCAGGAACTCTTTCTGGGGCTCTGCAGCCTCAGATGTGGCAGAGGACGAGAAAGGAATGGGATATGCGCGCTGTGCAGGACCTACATGAAAACAGTGCACACCTCTGCAGGTTTGCCCTGAGCCCTAGCAGCCTCCCCCTGGCTGGGTGGCTCTGCCTCCACACAGGGCTTATGCACGGCTCCCACTTTGGAAAACAGGGACGTGCAGTAGCTTAATAGTACTTGGCAACAAGGGGCCAGGTCGCGGGGGGCGGGCAGGGAAAACGTTGCATTTTATTGCAGGAGGAATTAGCTTTGACGTTGTCAGACACCAGCACTGATGGCTGGAAAGCAAGGCAGGCAGAGAAACGGAGCAGGAGAGGGGCTGGGCTGCAGGATGCCACCACTCCACAGACAGCACGGCCCACGCCTCCTGGCTGCAGGCGAAAGCTGCCCACCACGTTCAGGCTTCCAGGCACCGAGGTCTCCGTCAGCTATTTCACTAATGAAGCGTGAGCTTGGGAAAGGGATGGAAAAAACCAGAGCTGCCACTTGCTCTGCATCTGCTCTTGCTTGCAGCGCGGTGGCTGGTTGCGCTCCCCAGGGATCCGAGCCTGGCCAGAGGAGATGACCTCCAGCCAAAAGCTGGCTCAGCTGTGGAAGGGAGCATCACACCTCAGACCTGCTGGGCACCTCGCCTTCCTGCTGCTCTGCTTTGCTTAGTTAAGCCTTGCGGGCAGCTGAAGCCAGCCTCCATGGAATTATCCCAGGATGCTCGCCATCCCTTAGAGGACCATACCTTTCTTGGGAAAGGGACTGTTGAGCTGCCCTCAAAGCCCATGGGGCTGCAGTAGGTGTGTGCCCAGACATCCCACAGCAGCCAGAGCCCCTGCCAGCTTGGTGAAGGGTGTCTGAGTACGTAGCTGCTATTTGACTTGCAGAAGGTAAGAAATAAGGGGATTGCGACTTATTTGTGATTTCCGCCCTCTGCCTTGGTGCTGGTTGGCCCTTGCAGCAGGCGTTTGCTTTGCCATCGGTCTCCTGGGCTGTTGCCCATGCCTATACCTGCTCTTTGGCTGTAAGCTGATGCCCTCAGTGCTGCAGTGGGGAGGCCCCAGCAGACCAGAGCTGCCCAGATGAGTGGGAGGCCAAAGCCAAGCCTAAACAAGCTATAACACAACCTAGAGCTAGAGACAGGCACTAGGGTGATTCATTAAGGCCTTGGTCCTGAAAGCCTCCCTCGTGGGAAGCGCAGCCCTGTGCCATCAGCAGAAGAGCCCCGTGCTACCCCAGGCTGCATCCCCGTGCCTACTGGGGGCTGCCACCACCGCACCAAGGCTGACCACCTCACTAGCCAGCAGCCCCAGCTCCCTGGGAACCCATGTGAAATACCTGGCACCTGGGGTGTCCCTGAGCCTGCCCAGCCAGCACAAGCCTGCTGGTTCTTGCTCTCCAGTGATAGGGAGTCTGCATTTCTAATGATGGTGTGGCAGCCTTTCATCATGGGGCAGTGGCTGGGTGCCAGCCCGCAGCCCGAGGGACAGGGTCCTTCCTGGCGGGGCTGGGGGAACAAGTGAAATGCAAGTGCTTACCCTTTTCACCCCAGGGTAAGTGCTCAAGTGGCCAGGCCACTTAGACAAGTCCTTCAGATGCTCTGTTACATGAACCCTGTCATCGCCGTCCCAGTTGAGAGGCGCAAGCTGGCGGTTGTGAGAGGCGAGAGGCTGTTCTTGGCTGCCCGTGGCAGTAGGCTGCTGGGGCGCTTATCTCAGGGCAGGGTGAAACCCCCAGGCTGCCCCCCTCCCTCTGCCAGGTTTCCTCCTGGCTGCCCGGGGAGGTGCTTTTGCCCTCGGCTGCAGTGTTACCCAGTGGTAAAGTGTGGAAAAAAACCCCTGAGATCGTGGGTCATATGTAATGAACTTGTGGAATGCATCTGGCTCGCCTGCCTGGCTCTGCTAGCCAGCCCTGCATGCTAGCTGGGACGTGCTAGCTGCACACCCGGGCTCCGAGGCGAGCAGGAGGAGCTCGCCACCCTCCAGCACCTCATTCCCATTCCTGAGTGAAAGGAATTTCACGCACTGTGCAGTGGGTAACCCGATGCTGCGCCTGGCCTCCCAGGAGATCCCATCAGCACTTGTGATGTGTCCCTGGGAAATCAAGGGCTTCGTCCAGCGGCAGAAGTAAAGAGCAGACATTTGTAGTGCTGCCTTCCTCTGCCCATCCCGCAGCGCTCAGCACGCTACGCGCAGGACCAACCGGAATTGCGCTGCTTTCTACTGAAATGCAGCCGTGTCCAGCCTGAAGAGAAACAGCTGTGGGGAAGAAGAGCACTGCAAACCAATTTAGGCGAGCAGACAAGAAAAATCCTGCAGCTAGTTGAAACTGGAAGTAAATGTACAGAGAAAAAAGGACTTATGCAAGGATGCTGGCCTGACTGCTTTAACTGTTTGCAACAACTGCTCGTAAAGGTTAGAGCAGAGGGCAGGCTGGGCTGCGGGACCTGGGAGTCTTCCCAGCCATTCTCGATGCTAATACAGGTTCTGGGGGTGGTGAGCTGATTAATGCCTGCAGACGGAAGTCACAGGATTAGCTAGACTGGAGAATGAGAGCCTAAGCTTCAGCCGGACCTTTGATGGCCATTAAGGCATGAGCTGCAGATGTCCGCTCCACGTGATGGTGCTCCTTTTTGCAAATGCTTCTGAGCTCTGCCAAGCCTTCATTTTAACCTTGAGTCAGTGGAAAGAGCAGCATTCAGAGAATCAGTCACTCCTTCAATGTGGCGTTTGGCTCTGCTGGACCCACAGGTTAGTTCAGGGGAGCTGCCACCTGTGTGGGTGGAGGCAGCAAGAATGCAGCAGGTCTGTTTGACTCTCCTGCTCCTCTCAAGATGGTGGGAGCACCTTTTTGCTCCAGATCACCAGGCTTCATGCAGTCTCAGCGCCTGCTTAGCCAAGCAAGCAGCAAGAGCTGCCTCTCGTGTATCACCTCATGCTTTCTGGTACTGAACGTCCTGGTCACCTCTGCATCCCCATCTTGCCAAAAAGAGCCCATACTGTGGGAAAGCTTGCTCGCACTCATACTAATGAATCTGTGTCCCCTGCCGAGTCTCCTGAAGAAAGCAGTTTTTGTAACAGCTGTGTTTAGGTTGACAGTAAGGCTTACCTGCCTGCTGCCCCATTAGCTCAAGGACAAGAAACCTCTCTGTGAACACTGCAGCTCGGGACACCACCCCAAATAAAGGAGCTGACAGTAGTGCCAGACATGGACATACCTCCCCGTCATGTCCCTGTGCTTCAGTGTACTGGAGAGGTGCGCCAGCGTGTGGCACGGGCTCTGGGTAGGGCTTGTCTGCCTGCAGACTGTGGTGGTCCTGCAGGTGACCTCAGGCACAGCAAGGAACAATCAATTTGCAGGGCTCATGGTTTTGTTCCCGGAGAGCAGGGGCTTGTTTGCAGCTCGCCCACCCATCGCCCAATCCCAGGCCATCCCCATTACCTGTACACGAGCCTCAGTGAGGTCTGTCCTCATGGCTAGCTGCTCCCTGGCATAGACGTCTGGGTAATGGGTCTTCTGGAAGACCTTCTCCAGCTCCTCCAGCTGGTAACTCGTGAAGGTGGTGCGGTTCCTCCGCTTTTTGCCCTTGTTGCTCTCCGAGTCGGCCTTGTCCATGGGACTGGGGAGGTCCGTGCTGGCCCTGTCCTGGGGCACTTTCACCCCGGCCTCCTTCACGCTGAGGTAGCTGCTGTCCATTCCCGAAGGGTCAGAGCTTGGCTGCAAGTCAGCCTCTCCCAAACTGCTCTCCTTACCTATTTGGGTGGTAGGGCGGGGAGGGGAGAGGAGGGCAGGTTTGAGCAGGGTGGGGAGGGGGAGAGAGGGAGAGAGGGAGAGAGGGGGAGAGGGGAAGAGGGGGAGAGAGGGAGAGAGGGAGAGAGAGAGAGAGAGAGAAGGAAACGTCAGTCTTTTGACCAATTAATCGGTTCAACCAATTACAGCTAGCCATGGCAGTTGGGCAGCAGTCCCCACATGCAGGCAGAGAGGCTGACACCGCTCTGGGCAGAGGCAGAGGAGGGAGACGAGGCAGAGGGCTGCCCTGGGTGGGCACAGGAAAGCTGCCGGCCTCAGCCTCAGAGGGTGCTGGAGCTTGGCTCGGGTGGCACCGGGCACGTGGCTGGGCTCTATTCAAGGGAGGAGGTGGCTGTTATGGCAGGGGGGCTGATCGCAGCCCACGGATACCAGCACAGCTAGGGAAGGGGAGGTTGGGGCAAGCTCTGCCAGCTCCTCCTGGTCCCCTTCCACAAGCCCAGCATGTTCACGTGCACACACCCCAGCAAGACCCTCCTTCACCCTGCCACCACCCACAGTGGGACTGAACCCCATGGAGCACTACATTCCTTGGTCCCAGCCACAGGAGAGGTCTCTGAGGACAAAGGGACCCAAACCCAGGCCTCAGAGGATGGTCCCCAGTCACTAGCCTATCCATGCTTCTCTACCGAATAACACATGGTAGAAAACCGGGGGCACACAGCAACCAGGCATGGTGCTCGGTGGGATTTATTTTCTGCTTGTGCATCCCCAGCCAATGGTGGTGTGTCATCAGAGGTGTTCCTGACTGAAACCTCACAGCCTTCTGTGAGGACTTGCGCTGCTTTCAGCAAAGAGGCAATGAATGGCCCTTAGTGCCACAGAAAAAGCTGGTGTGAGGCACCTATGGAAATGCCCCAGGCTGTGTGTGGGGCAGAGAGAAATGAGAGGAGTCTGACAGCAGCCTGGGAGGCTGTTCCTGCCTGACTGCCCTGAGCAATTAATAATTAACAGGCCATGATATGTGAGAACGGTGTGGCAAAGCAGGAGGTGGGCGTTTCAACTGCAGTGAACTGGTTCCTCTCTAAGGCTTAGCAGCTACCGGTCAAACCAGGTGTACATGTCCTCAGGCACAGGCAAAGGGTGTCCTCTCCTGCCCACCTCCTGCCTCCAGCAACATGTGTGTCCCCTTCATTAGCAAGACCACTGCCATGCCAGCAGGATCCTGGTGGGGACCCAGTAGCACGTAACACCTCTGATGACAAGTGGCCGCAGCTCTCCCTTGCCTGCTGCCACTGGTTCATGCAGCAGGCTGTCCCCAGACCAGAAAAAGCAGAATTTCTATGAGCAGCTGGCCTGCCCGGCATGTGCTGCACAGCCCGGTCTCCTGCCTGCCCACATTTCTGGCTGGGATCTTTGGACAAAAAACATGGTAGCTGTACTGCAGAGTTTAACCTTGAGCCGCTACACTCAGCTCCTAAAGGTCCAGGAAGGAAAGGGTGCAGTGGTACTTCCTATCTGTGCTTTCCTTACCAAGTCATGATCATGTCAACTGGCTAATCTTTTTTTTTTTTTTAAATTTCACATTAGCCTGTTTTTAAATGCTCTCAGTCCTGGATCAGTCTTTCTGGGAAACAGCTCTACCATCTAGTGATGTCCCCACTGGGAGGTTTCCCTCAGCAGTGTCATATCCAGGGTCTTTAATGCCAGCTCAGGCATCTTAGTCCATGTCTTTGGAAGTCCTCATTTTTTCCAGCACTTGTCCCTCGTTACAACATCCTACCACCTAATTCACTGTACTTTTAGAGTTTAGCCCTTCTGCGAACAGCTCCGTCATGGCTTCACAGGCAAAAGCCCATGAGCAGGCTTGTGACAAGTTGTACGTATCCTTGCCCTTTTTTCACTCTCTCAGTGGAAAGACTGCATTGAGGTGGCTGGGATGAAAACGGGAGGATGAAATGTAGCTGTCACTCTCGCGCATGAGGGCAAGAAAGGCCCAGGTTTAAGATTGGGAGGATGAGCTATGAAAGGTATTTGAGAAAAACATTGCCCAGTTAGTACAGAGGAGTCGAGGGCAGAACTGGGATGAAGGCACTGGAGACGCAGGAGCTATCTGCCACTACCTCCCTACTGTGTTTTCAGATTTATTGTTTTCTCTAATACTGTTCCCTCGGGCTTTTGAGGAGCTCCCTGTAAAGCTCAGCAAAGCCTGATGTTGTATATCTCAGCTCTCTTCGCTTTGATCCTTAGGAATATTTTGTCAAGATTTATACTCCCTGAGCGCCAGGACTGGTGTCCAGGCCAGTGACTGCCACCCTGACTCCTCTTTGTGCCTGCACCCGCTGACGGGCTGAGCTGCTCCACCGCTCCTGGGGGATGCAGGTGGACAGGCCCATCCAAAATGGGCTGGGACAGTGCCCTGCCCCACAGCCTGGGTAAATCGTATGCTACGGCCCTCATACTTATTCTTTTCAAAACTAATGATAATAAAACAGTTTCACAAAGTCTGCAGCAATGGACTACTTGCCGCCTATGAGAGTCAGCTACTGATGGAGTAATAAATAAATAAAAGTATTCCAGGAATTTTTTTTCCTCCTTTCTTTCTTTTTTTTTATTTATGATGTCAGGAAGCTCAGTACATTTTCCCCTGTGCCTTTGGGCTGGCTGCCTCCCTAACTCCCGGGTCCCCTGCGATTCCAGCAGCAGCACACGCAAGACCTGAAGCCCTTCCTCGGGAACTTCCCTGCCATTTCTTATCTGCTCAGGCGGCTCAGCTAGCTGGGGAAGGGTCTGCACAAACACACACACGCAGAGAAAAGCTCTGGGTCTGACGTAATTTTGTTGACTGCATGGCTCAAGCTGCAGCTGGGAGCTGGGCCCAGGGCTTTCAGCAGCGATAGTTATCTCTGCCACAAGCCATCAGCCCCAAGGAGCAAGCAGCCGTCCCCGCTGCGCACGCAGCGGGTGTCCCCCTGCCTGCCTGCTGCCAGCCCAGAGCCCTCCTTGCCAGCTCGGCCACGCTGCTCTCACGCTCCCACGCTGCAGCAGACAGGGGCTCCTTTACCCCCAGCCCCTGCGGGCACTGGCTGATGAGCTGTCGCCGTGAGAGAGGCAGTGAGAGCGGGGTGGAGGGCAGGAGGCAGGGAGCACGACGGCGGCGTAGGGAAGGGATAGTGTGCATCCACCCTCGGCAGAGCATCCTGAGGAGTAACTCTCATTCCCCAAGAACAGGCTCCTTAACCTCAAAACAGTCATGCTAACTGCTGAAGTGAAACAAATTGCATACATCTGCATATGGATATGCCCAGACTTCCTGTAACTGGAGAGGGCCTCAAAGTTTCAGTGCAAAGTTTGGGGTGTCTGTTTCTAATCAAACCTAGAGAGACCTTGAGTTACATATTGTGAAGATCTCCATGACAAGGAGGTAATGTGAGTATCATTGCACCCTGACAAGCCCAACAGGACTGCTTGGTACCTCCTTCACTGCTTGCAATTCCATCCTTGCCCTCACATCAGTAGGAGGAGGAGATTTTCTGGCTTCCCATGCTGATACTCTGCTGTCCTAGTGCCTTAACTGCCTGTTAGACCATCGGCACTTCCGAGACCTTCCTTGAGTCACCCTGTATCAGTTGCCAAATGGGCAGGGACAGCCCAGGACAGCTGGGCAGTGGATGCCCATCATCATGCTGCTCCTTTTCGGGCAGGAGAGCTGCCTGCAACCCCAGTTCATCTGGAGGGGAAATGCCTTTCCGATCTCACCACATCTGTCCTGGGAACCCCACGGAGGAGAAATAGGGTGCAGGAAACACAGACCACACTGCATGTGCGGCCATGTGGCGAGTCCCCCGAGATGTCCAGGCAGCACACTGCTCTGCTGACACCCTTGTTAGAGAGAATGGGCATTTTAACCACACCGTCACAACATCTGGATTCACAACTCCTATCTGTTTTTTTCCTGAAGTTTGTTATTTTGGGAGGGTGATGAAGTAAAATCTTTTCTATGTACAGTCTTAACCATGAAGTTTAATTTAGTGCAATGTCAGCGTGGTGTATCCATGTGGCAAGGGAGAGTGAGATGTTTCAAATACACAACTTTGGGCTCAGCACATACATGACAAGCCGTGACTCCTTTGTGACAGTCTCCTTCACATAGATCCTGCAATTGCAGTCCCACAGCCTAAGAGATTGGAAGACAGCTACATAGCCAGCAAAACCCAGGGTTGCAGGCAGCACAGGGCTGTTCCCCCCAGGATCCAGGCAAAGAAGCCTGCAGGGTCTCAGCGTTGCTAATGTACTGCTCTGGTAGAGTCTCCTCTGAGCCATTACGGTCTCAGTGAGGAGCCCCACACTCTCCCAGCCCTGGAGGGCTCTGAGAGTAGCCCAGGACACCTGGACACCTACTGGCACACAGCAGCTCACAGAAGCTGCTCGCCAGTGGCCAACCCGCACCCAGAGCGTGTGGCTGTGCCAGGTGCCCTCTCTGCTCCCACACTAAGTGGCGTAGGGACCTTCTGCCTTCCCACCCAGGTGTGGGCACAGGGGTTTTCTCCCTGCCCATCCCCAGATCCCTATGGCCTCCTACACCGGCCATTTCATGGTGCCTCTCCATGCCTGCACAGCCGCGGTCTGACTTCTACTTTTCATTGCAACAATGCTTTTTTTTTAAAAAAAAAAAAAAGCAAAGCCTCTAGTGCAGATGTCTAGAATGCTTTTTAAATCCAGTTCTGGCTCTTAATGTCATTCTCTCGACTCTTGCTTAAACACCACTGCTAAAATTTTGCCTAGATAGGGTTTGGACAGTGTATTCTACACTTCTTACCAAGGAAGATTTGCACCACAGCCCAGCCAGCACACCTCCAGGACTTGGCTGGCCGTAGTAACCTTATCCAGTCCTTGTGATCTTGCCTTAACACATGCTGAAGCCATTATACTTGTTCCCAAGTTGCCTGTTGCAGCCTTCTGCCTCCTGTCTGTCATTGCAGCCTAGAAGTTAGCACAGGGCTATCATTTAAAAAATATCCACATTTTGGGTTATATAGGATAAAACGGAGTGGCTGGATTTTAGACATACAAAGGCCCAAATCTTTAGGTTTATTCCCATTCAGGGAGTGAGCTCTCTTGCAGTCTGCAGATGTAGAGAAGAATTTAAAGATGGAGAGAAGACCCAGAATTTTGTGACTGAATCTGGCATCACTGATTTTATTAGCAATGATCAGATACTTAAACATACCTTCGCCCTTGGGCCCAACTGAAGTGTAAAACTGAGCGACATTCATCTCAATTGCAGGTGGTAGAAGTCTACATAAGACACAAGTCATTGGCATCGTTCTGGAAGCTGCGGTTACCCTTACTGCTAAGCAGAAACTGATTGGAGCATCTCCATTTCAACTCTTGATGAGGATGAACACATGTCCTTGTGTCCAGCCTGCCAGCGGTTCCCTTGAGTTTGCATAAAGTGAGCTGGTTCCTGTATGAAAGCACATCTGTCCATTTATCCCAGCCAGGGAGGAGCTCATTTGGTTTATCCTGCAGAACCTGAAGGAAAGCTGGAATATTCTCCAGGCAGCTCCTCTGCTCACGGCATGGCACGCACCAACTTCCCACTGTGCTGAGGAGACCGCTGCATGAATGTGCTCATCTGCATGGACACCGTCCATCTCTGCTGAGCCCGACCAAAGCTGCTGGTGCTGCTGCTTTGCTGCCTGCAGCCTCCTGAGGCTCCACAGCAAAGGAGGGACGTAGTGAAACCCTCAGACTGTGATACCTGTGAAATACCTGGCCACCTTGGGGAGCTAATTACAGGCAGAGCAAATTCCTACAGAAAAGCCTATTCACAAAACCTGACCACACCTAGGGCCTCTCTCTTCAAGAAGAGACTCATTTTTCTGAGCAAAGTATATAACAAGAGCAACATTAAGGCCTGGAGCAGAAAAATGTCAGAAACTCTTTCTGTCCCTGAAAGGCAGTCTGGGGACAATGACAAAGGAGCCACACAGCACTGGTGGGTCCACAGGCATTTGGTGGCCCTGCAACCAGTGTATACCATAAGTCACTGGCTCTGTCTCCACTCTGCGTCCCTCGGAGATGCTTCCCTGCGAGTCAAAACCACCTCAGCTCTGGCTGCACTTAGACCCTCTTGTGCCTGGCTAACATCCCCCTAGAGTAAATCATGGTGTGGGTTTGGGGATAAACAGCTTGATAAACCTTAACTCCAGTGCTGCTAGGAAGCTAATGTCACAGCAAGCCTGGGGAACGTGTGCGTGTGTGTCCGCATGTGTGTTATTTGTTTGTGGAAGTTGCTGTTCCTCTTGCTTTTTTTCTGCGTTAGCTTTTTTCCCCCCATACAAACATCTGCTTTTGAGGGCATGTATTGCTTTATTGTCTGATTAGCTGAATTCACACACCCTGTGGCTACTTGGGGAGAGCTCAGCACCATCTGTACAAATGCAACATGCACTGCTTGCTCCTCTTTCATGTTATTTAAAGGACACTAAGAAAACTGGCTTTTATATAAACAAATCAATTCTGAAAATTCTGCGTAGAAGCTGTGGCTAGAGCAAAAAGGCACCGTTTATGCCCCAAGTTCTTCTTCATTTGAACAGCAGGAAAGAGCTGACTAGCAAATTTTGGAGGCACAAAAATGCTTCTAGCAAGCTGCTGTAGCTGCAGTTCACTTTCTGGCTCCCAGAATGTGATGTAGGAAAAGAGAAAGAGCAAGAAAATGTATTGCCGTTGCTTGCACAGGGAGAAAATGAAACTGCTCTGTTGGCTTTCTCACTACTGACTGTGAAAGGAGATTATTGTTTATGCCAAAAATTTTGAGACTGGGGATCTTGGCTTTCTCTGAGGAACCCACGAATTTCTTAGGGACCTAGCTCTCTCCTCTCCGACACACGAAGGTCTTCAGTGCCTTGGGGATGTGCTCTGCCGTGCCAGGATCAGCCACAAGATGGCTTTTTAAGTGACAGTGGAGGGAGCTGACAGTCACCTCCACGCAGCTCAGTGGCAGTCAGATCCTCAGTAGATCCCACACAGGCAGCCCCAGGCTTAGGGCTGAGGGTGGTCAGCTGCGGGTTTTCAGCACGCCAGGCTATGTGCAAGGTCCTGCTTGAAAGTATGAGTCAAGACGGGTCAGCTACTGCATTTTAAAATGTCTCTTTTATTTCCCACTGTAGGCATGTCACAAACAGCTGGGAAATAAATGTGGGATTCTGCTATGTCCTACTCGTGTCCCCGCATAAAACAGTGCATGTGAACCAAAAGCCATCTAGTACCTCTGAACTGATACACCACTAGCGTTTGTCTGCCAAGGAAAATGGATGAGGCAAGCAAGGATCGGAAAAGGGCTTGAAAGGGCTTTCAGTTTCCCTTTAGCTCTGAATTTGATACCTTTTGGATAAGTAGTCTACTCCTTCCAAAGCAACTCTGCATTGCCTTCCTATGGCCATGGTCACCTGAGGGTCTTGGCTTTTCTCAAGTCCCTCAGAGCCAGATGTGAGCACCTAACTGCTCTGAAGACCTGGCTCAATGATGAATAGAACAAAATATGGGAGCTCAAAAAGAAAAAAAAATCAGTATCACTAATACAGGACAAAGTATTGAATGGGATCCTCTCAGTCATAGACTCGTACCTACACACGGGCCAGCAGCTGTTTATTGGGAGCTAAGACCCAAAGGGGTCCACAGACCCTTGGGTAAATGAAAGGCAGAATAGGCAGCTGTTTGCTGAAGACTTTCATTCTCCACAGACAAACACTACAGACAGCTTGGGGCTTTGCATGCCCTGATACACTGACCCAACGTGGGACCTCTGTCCGGCTCCTGTCTGAGCTGAATGTCACTAACTGGCCATCAGCATCTGGGACAGCATCTGCCCCATCCTCCCGTCTGCCTTATTTTAAGACCATCCAGTTCTCTCAGGATTGTGTTTCCTTTAGAAAATCTAGATATAGCAAGGTTGCTCCTCCCCTATTTGGAAATTATACCCAGCAGAGTTACATGAGGTAGCCAGGATTCAACCCCCTCCCTGCTCCGAGGCCTTATAAAGTCAGGCCCTGTACCTGTGGCAAGAGAAGGTAAGTGCTGGGAAGCTCTGGGGCTGATGGTAGGCAGTGTCAGTGGAAACACTGAGGGTTGTTCAGATGTGAGTGACAGATGAGGGTGAGATGCAGGGCTTAGGGATAAGCTCTCACTCTGAAAAGGAGAGCATAAGCCTCTCCATCGGATGCAGATTTATGTATTCATCTTAACCTCACCCATACCCTTTGGCCACCGCAAGGATCTGAAAAGATCCCTTGCCTGAGCACTGCAAGACAAAAGGGGGCTCTTCACTGCAAGTTGTCATCTCCTCCAGAGCTTTCCCCCACAACCAGTCAGCACCTCCCTCTTCCCCACAACATGCCCTGGGCATTTTCCCTACAATTTCCATCCAAGGCTGGGTGCTGGGTGAGCAGGGCGTCCGCTCCGTCGGGGCAAGAGGCAGGCACCAGTGTAACCTTCCATGGTCCCAGTGCATGTTGCTTTCCACCTTAACCACCCACCAAGCAAGGCACCGCCAGCCATTATGTATGACAGCAGATACAAATCAGCCACCGACTTAGAGGAGAGCAGGAGATGCTCCTTCCAGCTGGTGGAGAGGGCTGGTGAGGCAAAACCACCTGAAGGTAGTTGAGCCTTGTTCTTATGTCTCGCTATGGCATAGTTAAATTCTCTGCTGCCAGCTTGGAGAGTGATTCACCCCATCCTATGTGTCTGTGCCTGCCCGGACCGTGTTCATGCCGTCGGTCAGTCGGTCCGTCCATCAGTCTGTCTCCCTCTGCATTCTTCTGTCTGCTTTGCAAAAGCAACCTCTTCACAGCAGAGGCAGCAATGCATTGCTGAAGTTCAGCTGCCTCCCAGAGGTGACTTCCAGTTGCCTGTTTTGTGCTGCTGGTAACAGGGCTGGAGCTGCAACCTGAAATAAGCGGCAGAGCAGAGGGGCAGGAGGAGGGAGATTAGAGCCATTTTGTCACGAGCTGAGCAAGAGCTCAGCTGCCTCTGCATTATGGAGTCCTGTTTCAAATTAGTGACAGATGAACTTCAAAAGGCTTGCAGGCATCGGCCGGAGAGGCGTCTGAGCGGGCTCTGCCTCGCTGAAGCAGCCAGCCTGCGGCCTTAATCCAGCAAAGTGCTGCAGCATATGCGTGTCCCCGGACTACCCTTATGCTTAAAGTGAAGCGTTATGTACTTCAGACGGGCAGTCAGACAAGCCCCAACAAATCCACCCAGCACAGCTCCTGTGCTGCTTCTGCTGCTTCCCGATTTGGGCTCCCAGGTGCCTCTGTGGAGAAGAGCTGGGGACTCTGAGTCTGGATGAGATGCTGCAGCAGCCCCATTGCTACCCACGTACAGCTCATCTCAGGGGGATTTGGGTGCTACCATTTTTGCTTGGAAATTGGAAAGTAGTAGTGACGGGAAAGCTGGAGTAAAAACAGGAAAACACCCAAAGTTGGCTGAAACTCTCTGAACCACAGAAAGGGTTGAGTTTAAAGGCTGGGCCAAAGTTTGGGCCAGGTTCTTTAAGAAAATAGCTCTGCTGTTCTTCAGTTTTATACAGCTGATTAGTAAAGAAAGGCCCAGACGAAGGAAAAAAAACATTCAGCCTTCCCCAAACCTGCCTGTTCTTGGAAGCACAGCTAGAACTTATTTCCATTCTGACTGCACATTGCAAAACTCAAGGCCAGCCAGGTCTGGGAATTGCTAATGTTCCTACAAGCGCTAGGCTTTTAGAAGTATTCCAGAAAGAAACTGGGTTTCTGGCTTCCAAACCCACCAATTCACAGTCACTGGGGCTGGCGACAGGCTGGCATCAGCTTTTACTGGCAGAGAGAAAGAGGGCAGCAAAATCACAAACTGAAGCAAGAAGCAGCACAACCAAACCGGAAACTTGCCAACCAAGAACAAAGACAAAATAACTAACAGCAAACCTGACAGAGGCAGGTTGTTCTCCCAACCTCTACACCCCCTCCTCGCTCTGTTGCTCAGGTCACCCACTACAAAAAATCTCCCTGCCGTGGGGTCAGGAGATGGGGACGGTGCTGCAGTCCCACGGGGTTTTCCTGCTGAGGAGATGCGCCCGCTGCCCAGGGAGAGGGGGAAGCCCAGAGACCCGACAGGGTCTGAGGGCATCGGCCACCCCTGCTAGCCAGGGTCTGTTGTCCTTGGTCCCCATGAGTCCCCTGTGCAGTACAGGGAGCACATGGCAGCCTCAAGTTCTCACGGAGCAGGGGAAATGTTCCGAGGTATTGGGGGGGCATAGCTGCATTGCATGGCCTGGCCGTGAACTGCAGCATGTCTACGCTATAGCTGGGGAGAAACAGCAAAGAAAGAAAAATCCATCTAAGATTGACCTGCCTGGAATCTCCAATTGCCCCTTACACAGTCTAAACAAATATTTATTTAAATTACTCAGAACGCCCCAGTCTTCTTATATGTATCCCCAAAGAGTGTCATAAAACATCTACAAAAAGGACTCCGTTAACCTCTGCTGCCCTGCGTTAGAGGAACATATTTCAGCTCCAGTTAAACTGAAGTTTAATAAACTCTTGGCCTCTGTAGGATCCCTCCAGCCTCTGCAGCAGCCAGTCCTCCCTTGCCCTAGCCTGGCTCTGGGTCTATGTCCACTGCTGGCATTTGACGTGAAGAGCAGCCGCCAAGGTGGGGAACCGTCAACACTGCTCCAGCATCCGATGGGAGTCTACCATCAATCATGGGTGCTACGCTCTCACATCTTGCACATCTTTCTTTCTGTTGGGGCCATGGGGAGGAGGGAAAGGATGTTTGAAACTCTGCCCCATTTCTCCTCGGCCCTGAAATCTAAACCCCAGCTTAGTGCACTTTTATCTCTGGAGGATTAGCTCCACATCCTTCGTATCACAGCAGAGAGAAGGTGCACGTTCCCCATGGGAGCCAGGGTAATCTAAATCTTTTGAATTACACAAACCACTGATGCAATCTGCTGTGCTCAGGAAAATACTGGGAAACCCTGCTAGCTTCACAGTTTAACTGCAATGCTTTCTTCATCCAAAAAAATATATATGTGCAGTTCAGTAATCTCCTCTTAATGAAGCTTTGCCAGTTTATCAAGGAGTAAAAACGATACTACACGACTTGGCCAATTACTCTCATGAGGCATTTGTGCAAGAGCCCCAAGCACATGGTTCACAAAGGAGAGGGATGAAAATGATTTACAGAAGCAGCGAGGCAAAGGTTTATTGATAATGAGGCACAAAAAGGAAATGGGATGAATGTGCCTAAGATTCCTCTAGTAAAAGAATAATGAATAGTATTCACAGCCAGCAACTTACGTTTTTCATTTTGAGTTGAGAATAGCAAGATGCAGGGCAAATGACCATTATTAAGACAGAAAAAATCCATTAGGTAGTACTGAACAAGGAAAATATCCACAGAAGTGTGCTCTTATTTGCGAAAGGGGAGTTGTGAATTGCTCAAAGGGTAAACTGTGCTTGTCAAGTAATTCAGAGCACTATGCACTCTGGGGCCTGAAAAGGGGATTTCATTTCACTTGAGGACTACTTCACCCTGCAACACATTTAATTGTCACCAGGGGAAAAGCAGAAAGAAGTAGGTTTGCATGAATCAAGAGAATTTGACCTTTGCTTTCTTCTGCATCTCTGTGGTTCACTTCTCGCCCCGGACTGCCCATGCCCGGTGAGCCGCGCTCCCACAGTGTCCACCCGTCCTGCATGTGCTGTCCAGCCACTCTACCCTGACCACTGAAGTTACCAGGGTCTGGCCACTGCATTTCATGGTGACTGAACCAGGCCAAGATATGGATCTCCCACCATCACCTGCAACACTGAATCCCTTCATAAAGCCACTGAGGGACCAAATTTTTCTGGGGACTAAACTGGAGAGGACATTTGCCCCTCATGCTGTTGCAGCTGTGGATGGTGTGGCTCCACCGGCTGCCTCTGACAGCTGGAGGTGGCCCTTGGCTGCTTGGCACCACGATTATACCCAATGCAGGGACCAAACATGTCTACAGGACAAGGGAAGATGAGTAGTAAAAGTACCGTGCAAATAGCTTTTGTGCCTTTCCTCTTATTTGTTTTCTAAAATGTTTCTTGCTTCTTGGGTCTTCGGGTGATATATACTGCATCCCTACAGTGAACAGTTCTCTGTTTTCTTCTCATCATCCAGCATGTGAAGGCAATCCTTACTTACTGCACGACATCCACACCCTGTTCAGCAGTGTCCTCAGAGTTTCCCACAGCATTCACTGAGCCGTATCAGAAGGTCGCATGGAGATGCCTGAGCCACGACAAGACCCGTGAGATGAAGCACTGCTATTGCTCATGTTGTATGGATGGCAAACTGAGATGGAGAGCCACCAAGTGTGGAACAACTGCTCTGATATGCCCAAGCCTGAGTTTTAAAAAGTACTTAGTATTGCCTAATATTTTTGTACCTTGGAGATGAGGGTCTTGTTGGCTTCAGTATGCTTTTCACATGCCCTGAATAACGCAATACTTTTGTATCTTTGCCACCCAGTCCTAAGCCCCCCTTCGGTCTGACACACGACACACTCCCCAGTCTTCAGACTACTCTGCCGCATCCAGATTTCTTATCCCAGCCTTCTGCTGCTTCCCCAGATACAACTTTTCATGTATCTGTAGTTACATCAAACAATGTGCTCACCTACTTTGCCTGGGTCCAAGGAAGACTGGACCATCTACTGGGGTAAATGGCCACTGCAAGAAGAGAGAGTTCAGACCTGGCTAGAAACATGCCCAGAACATGGGAAATCTGCAGTGTATTTAGGTGTGAAAATCAAAGCTGTCACTACTGAGTGAGTGAGAACCACAGCTTCTTAAAGCTTGTTCTTGGACAATTTTTCAGAAGAAAGGCATGAAGCACATTTCCTACCCAAAGCCCAGCTCCTCTGCAAGTCTGACATTCTTGCTCCACAGAACAGTGCACCAGAAACTTTGAAAAAAGACATCATCATTTTTTTTCTGACATGGAGAAAACAAAAATGTGCTTAGTTTTAGCTACATTCTTGGAAACAGCTTAATTGATCCAGATGAACTTTAAAGAAAATAGTATTATAAAAACAGCCAGAGGCAAACAACTGCTGTGGGAGCTTTTAGGCCAAATCGTTAAGTTTTGATTAAGTTAGAAGCAACTGGAGGCAGGATTTTGGTAGGAAGTTTCAGACAGTAGACACAAACAACAGTGATTCTGGTAACACACTTCCTAACAGAGAACAAAAAAATCATGAATCTTGGAAATGGTGAAGCTCCTGGAGCACCACTAATTGTCAGCAGAACTGGATGATTACGTGAAAGATGATGACCATGAAAATCTTTCTAAATTAAAAACTGTATCCACATCAACTGAGCTCATGCCCATTTTTGTGTTTGTTTCCAGTTAACATTCCAGGATAGGATCATATTGACAGGAGTGACTGCAAATGTCAAGTAAACATTAACAAATATTTACAGAAATCTTCTTTAAGAACTTGTGAAAAGGATTATTTGCCCCAGAAACCTACGTCTGCCAGTGATGCTCACCCAACCAGGGAACAGAAAAGACTCTTATCTCATGTGTCCACCATGTACCTACCTTCCACTTACCAGCACAGATCACCTTTGTGCTGCCTACTTCTTGCATCGCTTGACACACACGCACAATCTGCTGACCAAAGATTACTCACAAACATCATCCCAACAACAATCCTGGGTCCCAGACAGACCTCAGAAAATCATAGCTTGCTCACAGACGATTTGCAAACATAACACAAGGGGCATTTGTCCTTCCTTCCCCCTCTCTCCCAAAATGCTGCCTTAGGGGAGTCCTTGTTTTGGGAGATTTCTGACCTACACTCAGGCGTCCATGTGCTGACACAGCGCCCGGCTCAGAAGGGCTCTGCCTAAAGAAGGTGCCATCCCCACGCTGGTGCCACAACCAGAGCTTTGGCATTTAAAAGTTGCCTTTTCCAGCAAGGCACGAAGCAAGGGAGGCCTTAACAGCACATGGAAAGAGCAACTGCAGGCAAGGTGGCCTATAGAGGAGGATAAAACACACAAGCATGAAACATGGGCTGGAGCCAATACACGTCCAAAGCACCGGTCTGGAAGGTATGTACTGTTTCAGAGTTCCCCAGCTGAGAGGAAGCAAGACCCCTTTTCACCCGCTCTGTCTTCCCCCACTTTTTAGAAATAAGCCTTTCTCCAAGGGTCTGGAAAGAATGAGATTTGGGAAGAACAGATAAACTTTTCAGTTTCCAATGTGTGAGGACTCACAACACTAGTGGGGCCACTAGGCACTGGCTGGCCTCTGCTTCCCAAAACATCCGCAGCTCAGGCTCAGAGCGGCTGTAAGGAAAGCTGCTGGGGGCTGCAGTGGGTTGCTTCCTCCTTCCTTCTCATCTCAGGCTAGGCTTCCTGCACACTGTCTTCTCGCATTTACTATCTCGCCGTACATTTGGGTCATGATTTTGCAGACTTCATGAGAGGCAAACATGCCTGTATGGGAATGTGCATTTTCTGCTGCAATTCATTTTGTTCATAAGGCTCTCAGGAGAAGATATACAGTCGGACGTAAATAATGGGGCTCCAAACTACGAAACTTCAGTGAACACAGTTATGAGGCTGTAGCTTCCAACAAGCCAGGGTTTCAGAGCCAAGGTTTTAAAGCTAGAGGAAACCGTGGAAGGTCTCCAGCCTGAAGTAGGGTCAGACAGCCCCTGTGCTGCGCCTGCTGGTACTGAGAGGCCTGCCTGGAATTAGGGACATTCTGAGTATTTGCAGCTCACGTCCTCTGTTTTCCAAAGCAAAGATGCGACTTTCTGAATTGGCTTAAATCACACGCATTGACACCTCCTACAGCTGATGTAGCTGAGGCTTATAAACAGGGATAGCACAACTGCTATACAGTCCAATTTGCTTCAAACTGTGGTACATACCGAACCAAATAACCTTCCCCTGCAAGTGAGTCCTTTGTACAATAACTCCCAGTTGAGAGGGATGGGGGACGTGTGCACGTGTAACTTTGTCAAGGTCATGATCTGACATAAACAGAAAACTTCGGTACTCCATCTCCTGTCAGTAGATGGACTGTCATGTTCAGATGCTACAGTAAGAAGCTCTGTAGATTATTACCAGCCAGGGACAGTCTGGAAGCCAATGTGTCATCTCTTTATTTAATGGGTCTTGCCCCCAGGAGAAAACTCTGCCAGGAGAGCTGGGGGCTGTGGAGCAAAACTGCCCGCCTCGGGGGGGTGTGACCTGGTACAACGTCCCTTTGTGTGGGACAGGACAGAGTGAGGAGTGGGCAGGGACAGCCCTGCTGAGCTCAACCATGCTGCTACGCTGTTATCACCCCTACACTGCTGGGTGCCCTGCTTACCCCTGCCCCCTGCTCCAGGCATACCTAGCCTGCTCTGGGGTGTGCTTCCAGCAGTCTTTGGTGCCTTCATCTCCTGGTTTCATTGGCTTGCCCATGCTTACACCACTGCATCAGTACTTCTGGTACGGGGCTGAGGAAAAGGGAACTGCTTTGCTCACCACCACCAGGCACCCCTGCAAAACCACCCCCTGGCAGCAGAACCCACCAAACCCATGGACTGGCTTCATGGCAGACATACAGGGAGAAAGAGTGTCAGAGCAACCAATTTAGCTATTTACATACTTGTAATGGGTTTTCCCGTTGGGGCATTTTCACAGAGCCAGCTCAGGCTGACTCTGCTCCCACTAGCGTGCCACTGCAGGCTTTCAGCTGCTGCTCCCTTTCCTTTTGACCCCCTGAGTAGGAGTTCTCAGCAAAGTTTTTGGTTTTAATGAAATCTGTGGGCTAAACTGGGCCATTCCCTGGTTTTCCCCAGTAGGGAACTAATTTCTGTCAGACTCGACATCCACAGCTGTATTCTTGGCTTTCAGAACCCACTCAGTTCCCCTCATAACTCCTCCTGGGCACATTGCAGATATTATCTATTAATGGTAAGGCACAAGCACCCTTTGATTAACATAGAACCAGGACCCACTGGCATCTTACATGTTAATGCACGTATGTGGTCATTGCTACACACCATGGTTTACCTGCTTTGGGCTCCTAACCTCTCCATCTCCATGGGATGTGGAATCAGCCAGGTTTCTACACATAAGCCTACATCAGAGAATGTGCATGTTGCCCGAGGCAATACTCGCATTTGTTTTTCTCTAGAAAAAAACAAGCCGTTCCACTCAGTTTTTGCAGAGTGCAGATAGGCCAGACCAGTACGTACCAAGTAGCCCAAATTTATGAACTTCTTGCTATGTTTCCTTGCTAATGTCTGAAAAGGAGAATTGGGGTCAGACTTCATTTTCTCTTTCTACCTCTCTGAAAGTCGTTAAAATCAACAGAACAGACAAAGGGCTGGATTAGTCCTGGTCTGTTCTCTTGTAAAGTACCTGTGGTGTGATTCAGTTGCCCACTCATAGGTTTCTGGTGCTGTGCAAGACACGCTAAAGTCTCTCAGATGCTGACATGGGGCAGGCAGATATCAAGCCCTTGAGGAGCAGCACTGGGAGACCAGACAGTGTAAATGGGGGCATCTAGGCCAAGCATCATGCAGTCGGCTCAATGCCTCCTCCCAGCACCAGTCAAGCTTCCCCTCTCCACCATCTGTAGGACACTGGGTACCTTCTATTGTGTTTACTAGCATCTGATAAATCTACCAAAATACTTTGGCCTCAAAACTCTGCTTTCTTGCATGCTCTTTATCTCTAGGTCCCCAAATATGGTGAAAAAATCATCCCTTAGAAGCTTGGTTGCCATCACAGCCTCTTGGTTCCTTTTTGGGTAAGCTTCAGATCATTTTCTAAAGAAACCCATAGCTACCAACAAATATTGTCTGGCAGATTCCATCTCAGGCAAAGGCCCAACAACATCAACAGCAATGAATCGCAGTCAGGTCCTCAGGAGACACTGCTCAGTAGGGTTTCTCCACATCTTTGGGGACTCACTTTTGAAATACAACTCATGCAAGGAATGCATCACATTTCCTGTAGTGATTTTCCATCATCTGTCGGCATTCTCCTCCAAACCAGTTGTCTTTTGGCTTGACTAAGGATTTTGGAACCTCAAGATGTCCAATGGTTTTGACATCATAACAAAACCTCAGAACCTCCTTTTTGAGTGTTTCGGGTTTCATGAGCTCTCATGAATACTCATCACCCATTGTTTTATTTCCCCACCTCCTATACAACATTTCATCTTTAAATTACAAACTTTCTCACTATGGCCAGAGGGCTTTTGCCCTGCTACTCTGAAGAGAGTCTATTCTGCAAAGCAGACACAGTTGCCAAACGAGGGTTGAGTTTTTTTAATCACACCATGTTTTGATACCAAGAGCCTTTTAGAGGGATATTTTTAGCTCCTTGAGCTCTGCTCTTGCAAACCTACATCTACTGGATGAAGCAGGAACGTTTTCATTCCTTCAGACTGTGAAAGAAGGGAGAAAAAAAAAGGATGCAGACTCAATCTTTTCTTGCTGTCCTGTTGAGGGAGGTGTCTGCCCCAAAAAGGCATTTGAACAAGGCGTTGGCAGAACTAGCCTTTGGTGACTGTGGTCTCATGTCAGTGCTGTCCCCACCCCAGAGGCACCCCCAGCTGTGTTCAGTAGAAACTGCTTCAGCTCTGAAAATGCCCAGCTGCTCTCCTCTGCCACTGAGGTAGCTTTACCTTCTCACAAGGAGCATGTGGAGCTTTTGTAATCCTGGCAAGTCTGCAGCTCAGCCTCCAGCAGCAGGGTCAGTGCCCCACAAGGCCAGGCAGGCTGACAGCGCCCTGCTCCCTTCCCTCACATCGGGGAAGCGCTGCCCCATCACCCCTGACTGAGTGTTTGCCCAGGGTGCAAACCTCTTTGCCTACCTCTTTTCAACAGGTCACCTTACTCTGGGTTCTATTTCAGATTGGCAGCCTTGATCTCATGACAGCCTGCTTATAAAAGATTTTCAGTTGCTATTAAAGAGTTCTCCATACACCAGGATATCCTCAGCTATAACAGAGGGATTGGAAAGTTGGCCATACAATACCTGCTCTGTTGGTGTCTCGAGCGAGGGCTGCCTTACACAGGTGGTGGGAGACCTGCACCACAGTTTGCTGTGGACTTGTCTGAACACGAAAACCATTTTCACCATGAGATATCCACAGTGGAAACCAAAATGAACCCAGTAAGGCACATCCCAGATATAATCTGTTAATGGTAAGGCACAAGCACCCTTTGATTAACATATTACACAGCAAAACTCTTGCTGGCGTTTTTTTCTAACTAGGACAACAGATGAGGTCCAGGAGCTGGCTACAAACTCAAAGAGACAGCTCAGGGGCCTGCCCGCGGAGGCAGGCACCACAAACAGATTGCTCAAACCTCCTTCTTTCCCATGACCTGTGTCTTTAAAGGAAAACACCACAGATTGAAAGCCCTGGTGCTCACTGACGAGGTACGAACCACAGTGATGTACATGCTGAGTGTTAGTTCATCTCCCACCTCGGCTATGCTAAGCATTGTCCTGGATCCTGGTGGTCCAGTCTCCCACAGGCGTTTCTTCCCAGCAAGGACACTTTTCCCAGTCCCTGCTTTCCCTCGTACCTATGGGGTGGCTCCATTTTGGACTGTCCCATCATCTCCCTCTCTGTCTAGTTTCAATTAGCAACTGCAGTACCTGAACAAGCACCTGCAATGCCTATAAATTACACATGCAGTAACCCCTCTCTTGCTGCTCGGCTTCCCCTGTAGCCCTTCCTCTGAAGTGGACCACTGCCAAATGAAGACAAATAGGTTGTTCAACCAAGAACTCCATTTTTTGCCACCAAGGCCAAGGAAAAGGGATTTCCGGTACAATCAGCCACAAAAGTACCTTTCCCAAAAGCAAACTAATTAAAGGCTACAAATGAAGAACCACCACCAACTGAACACCAACTTAGTACCCAACCCTGGGCACCACAAAGCCTTGCTACAGCCTCAACTCTAACTTAAAACCAGTATCACCCAGCTTTACATGTGCAGCTTCAGGTCCCTTTATTTCCTGAGTTGAGTTTGGGCCTTTCAGTATATTTTTATGAGGCTCTGTCCTGTTTAGCCATGTATTTATAACAACGCTCTCTGTGGATATTTCCCGTCCCCATCAGAGCTGCACTTAACCAAGCTGCTGCATTCATGTTTGATGTTGTAGCCAATCCCCTGTTGCTTTCTATCCTGCATAAGTCCCTTTTTCTAACGGCTTGAAGTGGTATGAACTGGATGGAAATAGTCTTCTCTCTAGCATAGAACCTTATACCTATATAAAGCAACCAGCTTCCCTCTCTTCCAGTAGCAGCATTCCGACTTCTGTTCAAGGGCTGAAATGTAATATTTAAGCTCTGCCATAAATCCCACAGCTTCATGGAGTGTTTCTGGCCTCCTGCACAATCTGCCTAAGTGTCTAGCAATTGGTCCATCGGCTATTTGTTTTGGAAGTCCTCACTGGCATCTGGAGACGTGAGGAACACAAAATGTCTGCAGGTCCTCTGCCAATTTAGGTGGGTCTCTTCTTCCTCTTGCCTTCTAGCATTTGGCAGTGTCCTGTCTAGCTCAGACTGATATCTGGCTCCAATCTGCTTACAAAGGTTCAGACCAAATCTTGATAAGCCAGGTTATATCTATAACACTGTGCTTCTCAGCTCTCAGGTATGGGTCTTTGCCACAGCTCTGCTCCTGACTCCACTCCAGGATGAGGTTTGGGCATGCGTCATCCCAAGGAAGGCTGGAAAAGAACCACACAGCGCTCCAGAAGGTCTTGCAGCCTCCTGAACCGGAGACCAGCACTGTAGTCCAGGCTACAGAGCGTAGCCCTGCCCCAGTGTTTGACCTCAGGCTCTTCTCCGTGAACAAGTGCTGCAGAGCAAGGCTCCATCTGGCTCCTCTTTCGAGCCGGCCACGCGGTGGGAACAGACATGCATCAGCCTCCCATGGGGTCCTTTCTCGAGTGGCATTGCTGGGGCTGGAAAAAATCTGATGCTGTGGGCCTCCCTGTGCTTGCGTTACAGAGCACGCACACAGGAAATGGTGAGTCCTACAGGTGACCCAAGCCCTGCCTGGCAGACCCAACAGCCTGCGACCAACTCCACGCCCAGCAGGCTGGTACCTTGGCGAGCCTTTGGTTTCCTTTTTGAGATGGCTTTCTTTTATTTCAGAAACCTGGCTGTGGCTCAGGCCTCTTACTAGGTTTCAGGCTGAATAACATTTTCCCATGTCCCCTGTTTTGTGAAACATCCTCTGGTCTGTGTCACACATGTTCCGCAGCACCTTGCAGAGTCAGGGTCTTGCAGCTGGGCCTTCGGATCTCTCTGGGCACTGTCCCAGCACAGAATCTTTCTCTGATTGTTTTCGACCCTTTCTGGGAAAATTCTCAATATTGCCCTCTCTCCCTGTGCACAGTTTACAACTTTGTTTTGTTTTGTTTTAATTCTGGTGTGAATTCCTTTCACTTTCTACTTCTCCTGAATAGGTTAGATGTCTGCAACACCTTCGCTATCTGATCCCTCTTGCATCAAAAGAATTAATACAGTTCCCCGTTTCCCTGTTTGGAAACTGCATCCTACCCCGACACCAGCGTTACTGCCTCTGACTGAAGCAGTCAGCAAATATCCCAAGTCCTGAGGAGGCAATCTCCACTACAGTGAAGAACTGATGAGACCCAAGGTCTTTGTTTTACGCAGTGGTGTTTACACACAAAGCACTGTCTCCCTAAACACAGTAGCAATCAGATAGGAGTCATTTTGAGACGTTACAAGTTTCTTTTATTTCCCCCAGACTTCTGCCTGCCCAAAATGTTAGTTCTGTCTCTTCCTCAGGTTCCTTATTTCCTGTTGATAGCAATTCTCTGATGGGCCTTGACTTTTTGTTGACTCTGGTTTCGTAATGTTTTCAGACTTCCACTGAATAAAAGTGGTTACGACCTTCATAAGCCCCACAAAGTTTTCACCCAGTCTCGGCATACAGTGTGTCTATCAGTGATTAAACCAGCTTACCTTTCAGGCTCCACCACCAGCTCAAAACCCACTTGCCTGACAGCTAATGAACGCAGTTCTTGCTAATAAAAAATATATTTAGAAATAATACTAATTCAACCATCTGTTTCCAGCAAGCAGATTAACTGCATTGGGATAAACCTTTAAACCGTTATCTTCACCAAAAAAAAATTATCATATTTAAATTGGCATTTAACTGCTGAGTTAGGCAATGCAATGGTCTTCAATGAGTGCAGATAAGGACACACCATAGCTCATGACATACCAGCTTGTCATGGCTAAATCCTGCTGGGACCTGAAGACAGCAGCTACTAAATGTTGAATCACAGCTATTCTCAATGGAGAGACAAAGAATTTGATGCTGGTGGATTCATACTTAGATAGTCCATAAAATCAGTTGCAGTCCACCTTCCACAGTAGGTGGTGAGTCTGCCACTGCTCATCTCCCCTCCAAGATATATCCTCTTCTTCTTCCCCTGCCTTTTCTCATTCATCTCTGTTCCTTCCTCCCTCCATCCCTCTCCCCTATTCCTCATTGACCCATCTCTCTTTGACCAATACTAGAAGTATCGTGGTGATCATAATTGCTCTTTCACATCAAGCCTATTTATGTGACAGTCGAAATATGAAGATGATGTGCAAGTATGAATTAAAAGATGACCAAGCAGAATCACCAGTATGTATAATAGCATTGATTCATCTGAACTTACACAGAAAATGAAGTTGAGGTCATTTATTTAATGTATGTAAGCAGCTTTCCTCCTTTACATATGAACTTTCATTTACAAGTTGAGGCAGCTGAGAGACATGTAACTATGGTAAATTACTCTAATGCTTTATTCATATGAAATGTTCCCATCCATCTCTTAGTAAATGATTCTCAAGTCACAAGGGTCCTATATTAGCTGTGCTACTGCTCAGGCTTCTCCTGATCCAGAACTATCTCTCTTTCCCTTTTTGAAAATGTATCTACGTTAAGATATTAGACATATGATTTCCAAGCTGATTAACAATTGGGATGGGATTATTTTTTTTGCGGATGTGTAGGAGTAATACCTCAGAAACACATGACTTTTGGGGCAGGGATTTCTCAGCATTTTCTGAAAAGCAGTGACCAACCCATAGCTTGTTTTGGCCAATATAGTTTGCCCATGCTGTTGAGTTACTTTTTAAAGATGAAACCATTCATGTGGATTGACAGGTTGAGCCTATTTTATGAACTGAGAGACCTGAGCATATGAGAACATGCCAGTTGCTACAGCTTCTTGCACCAAATAAGGACCTGGCCATCAGGGAACCTACGTTCAGACCCCTCCAAAATCAAACACAGGACCTCTACTCTGTGAGTTTTCCGACTCTGGCAGTGGGCTCCTTCTCCAGCCCCCTGAGAGCCCCCTTCTGCCGGGCACCCGGCCCTGGGAGGATCACACTGATGCCACTGAGCGGCGACAGCTTGACCTTGCACAAGCCACTCGTAGGTTCCGAGTCTCAGTTTTTCCGTCTGCAAAACGGGAAGAAAAGTCTCTCACTGCCACAGGATGCGTTACACTTCTTTACCTGAGAATTGCTACAGCTCCCCAAATGCCCTGAACAAGACTTAAGGACTCCAGAGAGCGAGACTTGCTAAAGAGCCGGGAACTAGAGTGACCGAATGGACAGAGATGTGGCTGGAGATGTCCTTTAGCAGCAGACCTTGGCTCCCAGCCTCCCAGACACCACCTCCCTCTTACAAGGGAAACTCATCATGGCTTTGAGCAAAGGGCTTGGAAAAGGAATAAATCTTCAAGATCTGAGGGACTGAAGTCTGCACATTAGCTCCCCTTAAACCCTGAGTGCATTTAACTTGGGAGGTTAGAAACCACAGCCAAAGAAATCTCTTTTGATTCACAACTTGTTTTGAGCAGTCACCCATAAAGCAGCCAGTGAATCACTCCAGCCAGTTAGTCATGCAACCACACTGAATGTACACTCAAAAGGCAGCACAAAATAAACAGCCTGCAGCTCCAGATAACACACACACAGCTCATTTGCGCTATCTGGCATCAGCATATATTGTTAATAGGACTCCTACACCAAACCCTTAGGAAAAGACGCACTCAGTAAGCATCTCCAAATCTCTCTCCCCATCGGTATTTTTCTCGTCTGCTTCGCACTGTGTTGCTTTCAAAACAATTAAGACTAGTAAAAGTTTTAAGACTTTTTCTTTTTCCGCACCCTTCTTGCTGCTGGTAACGTCCTGCTGGGGTTACAAGCGTGCGCTGCAGAAGTGTAGGGCTACAGCGGAGTTAATCCCAATCAGCAGCGGACAAGTCGAAAATAAACAGCTCTAGTGCGAAAAGAAATCTTCCTGCAAGGAGGGAGCGGCAGGAATACAGGGGGAGGGAGGCTCCCGGTCCTTTGACACATGAGTGTTATAAACAGCTCGGGTCAGGAATCCTATAAAAGTCTCCAGCCAGATTTACCGTCCAAGTCAAGAGAAGCGCAAAACATCTTTGGAAAGAGCCGCGAATAAATCTTCCTGCGCAGCCGGGGTATGGAGCGTGAGCCCTACCTTCGCGTCCTGCTCCCTGAGGAAATCCCGCAGGTTTCCGCGGAGGAGATCCCGCACCTCCGAGTGTCTGTTCAAACAGAGGCTTAGCCAAACTCCTGGCGAGAGCTCCCTCCCCTCCCTGGGAGGGTGCCGGAGCCCTTGAATGGCAGATCTGGTGGCCCTATTGTGGAAAAGAGAGGGCGATTGCCAGGGCGGCGTCAGCAGCACGCCGGGAGCCGGCGGCCGAGCCTCGCCGGGCAGCCGGTCCTGCAGCACCCGGGAAGGGGCCGGCCCTGCCGCCGGGCTCCCCCAGCTCCCCTCCCGCCCCCGCTGGCTCCGCTCGCTGCTTCTTCTCCCTGGTGCCCGCCGGGGTCCCGTCCCCTCCTTACCCCGCTTCCCCACTCGCGCCTCCCGCCCGCGTACTTTATACTCTCCTGTCGCCCCCCGCGGGGATCAGGGCAGCAGTATCTCCCCACCCCCGGCCCCCCCGCACCCCGGCGGGGAGAGGTGCGGGGGGAGCCCGCGCACACCCCGCGCACACCCCGCCTGCCTCTCCGCCGGGGCTTTTCTCCGCGGGAAGGAGCCGGGGCAGGAGCCGAGGGTCCAGATCCAAGCTGAAGGGGGAGGGAAGGGGCGACAGGACCGGGGGCGGCCGCCGCAGCCCGGGACACCCCCACAAGCCCTCTGCACCCCGCGGCCGGGCGAGGGGCAGTGGCCGCCCCCCCGGGCCGGTGGCGGAGCGGCTCCCGCGGAGGTGCGCAGCGGAGAGGGCGGACGCCCGGGGCGGGGGGGGGGCGGGGGGCGTAACAGTCCCAGACCCCGGGGAGGAGGCACGGCATCGCCCGATGTGGAGGAGCCGTGCAAGACTCCCGAGGAAAGCACACGGCCCCGGGTGCCCTCTCCCGCCGCGGGCTCGGGACTGCGGCTGGAGCCGGGGGAAGGGGGCAGATGCCGCCGGTCCGCCCCGGCGCACGGCGGGCTCCGCAAAGCCCTTGAACATCGGCGGGGGCCCTGCGCGGCGCCGCGGGGAGCCCCGAGCGCCTGGCGGCGAGCGGTCTCTCACGGGAGGCGGAGGGGGGACCGCCAGCGAGCTCGTTCCTGCCGTGCCTGCAGTTTACATTACATTAGGGGGAGGAGGAGAAATGCATTAAAAGTGTCAATTTAAAAAAGCACGCAGCGAGCCTCTGATTACTACGGCAGTTGCTTTCTGCACTTCTATTAATAACGCACTTTAGGCTGCACTTTTTATTTGCTCGCTAAATAAATAAAAGAATTGCTCGGTATTTGCATAACCCGGCACTTAAAGAATTTCCTCTGTTAGAGAAAGCCCGTTTCCTTTCTCCTGTCTCCTTTGAGCAAACATCCCCATCACATTCGCCTTCACTCCCCAAAGAATTTTTTTCCCAGCCCGTATTTCTAGACAGCAATATACGTATATATTTGTGTGTGTGTGTATGGGCATACGCATACAGATGTTTCAAGACATATAACTTACTTCAGCTCCGCGCAGTAGAAATAGCCAGTCAGATTACTACAGCACATAAATCATTCGAAAGCTTTTTCCCCTCCTAAGCCAAGATATATAACCTGTTCTGAGGGCTTTTATTTAAGATTTCGGCTTTAATTGCCGGTGCCGGTCTGCGGGGTAACCCGTACCCCCCTTTTTACGGCAGGGAAGCCCTGCGAGGCCGCCGGCTCGTCGGCAGCGCGCAAGCAGGAGGCTGAGCGGCGGGGGAGGCGGGGAGCCCCGCCGGGAGCCCCCCCCAGGCCAAGCCGGCAGCCACCGCCCCGAGGGGGCCGCGGGGAGCCCGGCCGGGAGCCAGGGCCGCCCGGTGCCACCAGCACTGCCAGCAGCCGGGCTGGAAGCGCTTTGGCGACTGCCGCTCGCGTCCTCCGTGTATTTACGGCCGCAGCTCTCCCTGGCCTATATTTATCTGTACAATGCAATGGAAGGGCTTAGATCTAGAAATAGAAGCCGAGAGCAATAGATGGCAGGCACGGGCTTTTTATAACTCGAAACGACTTGTTTATTAAAGAATTAAAATGAAATTAAACAAACAAACAAAAAAAACCCAGGGGGAGGCGACCCCCACTCCCACTGGATCGCGGGGTGCCTGCCGTGCCCGCCGTACCTCCCGCCGCCCGCTCCGCGCCGGGCTTCCCCGGGGGCTCGACAAGCCAGGAGGGGAAAGGCGGAGGCGAGGTCCGGCTGCGGGGCCGCCGTGCGGGGAGCGGCGCCCCCCGGGCAGTGCGGAGAGACGCGCGGGCGATGGGCGCGCAGCAGCCCCGGGCGCGGGGGCGAAGCCGGCCGCCTGAGCACTGTCTGGCGGGACAGCCTGCCGCTTTGTCGGCCTCGTTTTGGGTTTTTTTCCCTCTTTTTTTTTTTGGGTGTGGGGGGGTGTTGTTGTTTTTTAAATTGAGGGACTTAAGGGCACGGCGTCCCACCACGCCAGCATCCTGCTCAGCCCCGGGCAACCGGGAACGCGGGGAGCCAGCAGACCCCGCCGCTGCCGCCGCGCTCCTTCCCTGTCTGCACGGCCGTACCAGCACCGGAGCGGCCGCGGGGGCTCGGCGGGCGGCGGGAGGCAGCGGGGCAGCCGCCTGCTCCCCGGCTTCCCGAGAAAAACCCTTCTGCACTTCTCTCCACACGCCTTACGTCCCGCCTGCGCGTTAGCGGGCCGCGCTTGTGCCCGCTGCGGGGAAAGACGACGGCTCCCTCTTCCCCCGCTCTCAGCCTCGCCGAGGGTATTTAGCCGGGCTCGGTGCTTTCCCGGTCCCGGCCCCTTTAGCCGGGGCGGGCGTTCCCGGGGCACAACGCCTGTGCCCGGCGCGGTGGGTTTAGACGTTCGGGAAAAGGCGAAGAAGCCCCCACGGGTCCTGCAGGCGCTCTGCGAAACCCCGGTCTGGCTATCATTAGCGAGTCTCTCTCTTCAATCATTAGCCATTATTATTATTATTGCTATTAATTATCCTCGCTGATCCATGTGCCTCTTATTACAGCCTCAGCGCCCCTAGCCACATTACACGAGGCTCGCAACGAGCGCGGATCAGGGCCGGCCCGGGCCACCCGCCGCTGACGCGGGGCTCCCGCTGAAGACAAGCCCGGAGCCCCACGTGAAAATAAGTCAGGGGGACCCCGGCGGTGTTAAGGAGGGTGATAAATTCGTGTGGCTCTACCGGGGGTTGTAATGTGTCATCACAGGCTAAGCCGGCGCCCTGGGCTTTGCAACCTACGAAAACAAGAGAGCCGGTTAGCAGGGAGAGGATGGCAGGGCAGGGCGGCCGGGAAGGCACCGCCGCCGCGGACCGGGAAAGCACCGGGGGCTCCCCCGCGCTCCCACTTCACCCGGCGGGAGCGGAGAGCGGGTCTCTTCCCTCCCCGCGGGGATCCACCGCGCCCTTCCCCGTGGGCCCCGGCCTGGCCCCAGAAGGCCTCCGCGGATGCGGAGCGGGCCTTGGTGCCCGTTGTCCGCCCACGGGGAAGGGGCAGGGGAAGAGAAGGAGCAGGGGAGAAGGAGAACGTCCCAGCCAAAACCCCGGCCAGAACAAACGCGAAAGCGGCCTCCCAGCCAGAGCCCTCCGTGCCGCTCCTCAGCCCCGCGGGGACATGCCGTGGGAGAGGGGTCGTGCCTCCGGGGCAGGAGCAGAGCGCGGCCGGAGGGGAGGGGGTGCGGGACCGACCCTTGCCCGGCGGAGGAGCCCCCTGCCCGCGAGGTGAGCGGGCAGCGCGGCCGGGCGCGGGGCAGGCGGGCTCTGCCTGCGGTTCCCGGGCACGGCTGCCGGGCGAGGACTTAACGCCCTTTCCCCGGGACAGGAATCACCGGTGCTGGCGGGGAGCAGGGCCCGAGGACCTGGATCCGGGGAAGGGTGCGGGGACCCCTTGGCTGCACGCAGCGGGTGACGGACGGCGCCTGAGCGCGGCCCGGCACGCCGAGGTTTGGGAGGTGGGCAGAGGGAAAGCGCCTCTGCCTCCTTTTAAGTCTAGAGACGGGGCAAAGGGAAGGTGTGAGGGGAGAAAGAGAAAGTAAAGAGGGCAAGGAGTACCCAAAACAACGGCGAGAGCCTGGCTCGCGGGAGATGGGAGCGCCGGTCCGGCCCGGGCCTCTCCCGGCTCTCCCGCGCCCCCACCCCGCAGTCACCGCTTGTCTTAGGGACACCCCGGAGATGTCCCTAAGGCCCGGCCCTGTCCTTGTCCCTTCCCGGCGAGGTCATGGTGGACCGGTGTACTGAGGATGTGGACACGGCCACCCACCGTCAGCGGCGACGCGCTGAATCCAGGCCGGGGCAAATTCTCTTTGCCCGCACAGAAAGCGCCGGGAAGGAAAATAATAGATATAATTTCCACTTTCCCTTCTTCGGGAAAAAAAAAAAAACCAAAACTGTGGCGGGGAGGGTTTGGTTGGTTGATTTTTTTGTTGGTTTTTTTTGTTTTTTTTTTTTACTTTTTTCTTTTTTTCTCCCCTAATCGCCCCAACATAGCGGAAGGCTGCCAAAGAAGCTATTTGCCTTTTAAACCCACGCTCAGAAACGACAAGAGAAGCGACACCATTCAAGGTTGTCCTGCCGAGCGCCAGCGCAAGGGAGTGTCTTAATTGCCGCTAATGACCCGCGGAGAGGATGCGACCGGGTTATCTGCAGCCGGGCAGAAATCAATTAGGGGAGTGGCAATTAGGAGAGAAAGTGCGAGACGGGAAAGTGGAAAAGACCGTTACAGAGGGAAGTAAAGATTTCGGTGAAATTTTCTGGACATTCTCCCTCTGGAAGAAGGTCCTCGTAGAGAATACTTCGCGCAGCCCGGCGGTCCGCTCTTCCTTTCTCTTTCTGTTTCTCTCCCCGTTTACTGCGGATTTCCCTACGTTGCCAAAGAGCTAACGTTTTCCGGGAGCGCATCGGCTCCGCTCAGAAATGACGATTAAAATCACCGCAAAGCGGGACGAGGGGGAAACGCGGCTTCCCGCGGGCGTCGCGGGCTCCGGACCCATCTGGAAATAAAGATACCCGGGGGGCACGGCGGCCCCCAGCCCCGCTCCGTGGCTGCCCGCGGGCGCGCTGCGCTCCGCCGCCGCGGCCGGCAGGGCTGCTCGGCGCACTGGAGCCGGGCAAGGTCTCCTTGACCCCGGGAGGACTTGTCCTGCCGGGCGGCCATCCGTCCCCGTGTCCGTCCCGTCCCCCCCCCGCCCCCGAGAGGCCCTTTCCAGCCCCGGGCGTCTCTCCGGTTTCGCCCCCGGTGCTTTCCCCGTCGCACGCCAAGGACTCACCGTAACAGGAGACCTGCAGAGCTCCGTTGTGGCCGCTGCTCTCTTGCAGCTTGAGGTTGCTCTCCGGGGGGGTTTTGCAGGGGCCTCGCTGCATGTAGAGGTGCGGCGGCTGCTGCTGCTGCTGCTGCGGAGGGTATTTGTTAAAGGAGGCCGGAGCCCCGGCGGAGCCGGGAGCCTGCACGCTGCCATCCAGGGACTGACATTCCTGCTGGCTGTAGCGGCTCCGGCACTTAGTGCTGCTGTCACCAAAGCCTTGTCCTTTGCTGGCCAGGAAAGTAGGGCTGAACTTGTCACTTGCTTGAAATGCCCTAAAAGGCGAGGAGCCTTCTGTGCCCTGGGAGGCTGCGTTGTAGTAGGAATCCATGGCAGCCGGATCACAATAAGAAACACAAGTATCAGCATTCATTCCTAAAATTAAAAGGCCCGAGTGTCCTTAATGCGCTTGGAGGGGCACCAGGAACCTCTCTTTCTCTCTCCCTCTCGCATACACACACACTCACAGCTGGGCCAGGGAGCTCTAAGAGGATTCAGATGTTCTTGAAAGCTGACCAGATCTCCAAACCCCCTTAAGATCTCACACAGTAAAAAGGGGTCTTTTTCTTTCCCTCCCTCTCTCTCTTTCACACACACACACACTTGCCCTCCGTCTTTCCCTCCAAACTATCTACACTCTTCTCCGCACTTTCCCCCCCACTCATAGGAAGAAAGGAAAAAAAAAAAAAGAAAAAAGAGAGACCTCTCCCCCAATTAATATGTAGATGATGACAGTGGAGGGGAGGGGGCCCAGGAAGGGGGGGGTGTGTATGTGTATGGGTGTGTGTGGAAGCAGAGGGGGGGTGGAGGTCATATCTTTTGCGTTAAAAAAAACCACAAAAACAACCCCAAAAGTTTTTTATGATTAAAAAATAGAAAATCAAACAGATGACACGAACGCCACGAAGGGATGGATGTGGGATCCGTGCAGGCGGAAGCACCGGGAACGATTTAATGGTCGTGACACGCTCGCTTCGCTCCGGCCCTCTCCGCTGCTCACTGCCCCCAGCTGCGGGGACCCCCGCCTCCGCGGCCCCCTCCTCTGTATTGAAGGCAATACGGATTTCCCCCGCAGCTATATGCCTTTCAGCATCCCCCCTCATTAATCCCTTCAGGGCCGGCAGCTCTCCCAGCGCTGCCGTGAGCCCTTTGCGTCCCCTGGCACGGCGGTGCCGCGCTCGCCCAGCTCATCGCCAGGCAAACTCTCCGCGGCGCCTCGCCGCACGTTTGTGATCGTCATTATTTATTTACCTCTAAAAACGTGCTCTCTCCAGGTGTAAAACAACTGGATCAAAAGCGGGAGGGCAGCAGGGAGGGATTTTAACAGGGTCGCCGAGCGCACAAAATCGGCCCCGGCTTCTGGGACTGCCAGAGGTGAACTTGCAAAGGGACAGAGGCTGGCAGGAGCCCTTTTTGTTTTGAAGGGTCAATTGCAACCCAAAAAGGGCTTAAAAATAAATCAATACTCACCTTCCGTCGCTCCCCCCCCTCCCGCCATTCAACCTGATTCCCCTCCTCCCCCGGTTAACTCCTGCTACCCCTTAGCTTACTCTTACCCTGCCTTCCTCCCATCCCCACATCTGGTTTCTATTGCTCGCTTACCTTGAAGTTTTCAGTAATAAAGATATTACGCAAACTACGTCCACAGTTCTTCAGTCAGTCAAAAAAAAAAAAAAAAAGAA
>VFFE01009229.1:4051844-4089285 GCA_008921705.1 Burhinus oedicnemus
CCCCCCCCCCTTTTTTTTTTCCTTTGTTTTTCCTTTTTTTTTTCTTTTTTTTAAATTTTGTTTTATTTTCCAGGAAGTGCCTCTCTCGCTTGAAGCTGCAGGCGGCGGAGGGCATTTATTCACCCGCTCCTGCAGTCAGGCCCCGGGGCCGCCGCGGCTGGAGAAAGGCGGCTGGGCCCGCTCCGGCGAGGCGCGGCCGGGCCGGGGGCGGCAGCGGAGCCCGGGACCCCCGGAGCAGCCCGAACCCCTCGGTCTCGTGTCCCCCCCACCGTCCCCAGAAAAACATGGAACCGAAAATCACTGCTTTTGGCATCGCGGTCCCGGGGTCCCCGGTGACGCCACTACGTGAGAGCCAATGGGAAAGCGGAGCAGGGGCGGCCCCGGCGCCCCCCGCGCCCCGCTCCGCGCCCCGCCTCGGGTCCCGCCGGGCGCGGCGGAGCGCTGCCAGCCGGCACGGGTGCCCCGGCCCGGCCGAGCCAAGCGGGGAGGCTGGGGCCGCGGCCGCCCTCGGACCCTGAGCTGGGCTTAGGCGGTCGCGCCGGGCTGTGTTAAAGCCCCGCCGCGCACTTCGTCCCGCTTCCAAGTACCCCGAACACGATCTAGGGGGGGTGTCTATATTAATTATGCCATCCCAGGATGAAATTTTCAGTGGCTACCTGTAAATTCCTTCCTGCGGGGAAAAATCCCCTTGCTATTAATTTCCTCGATACTTTCCGTTTGCGTGTGACCTTGTCAAAACTCGCTCTGAAGTCAGGGGCTGTTTTTTGCTTGAATCAGAAGCCCCGGCGCAGGGAAGGCAGAGCGGCTGGCAGGCTCTCCGGGCGGCACGGCGGGCTAGCGGCCGGGGTTGCCCCGCGGCTCCTGCCGGGGGATCTCCGGGAGAGCGCACGGGAGAGCCCGAGGGAGCCGCGGGAGGCGGCGGGCTGGGCGGCTCGGCGGCAGCGGAGCCCGAAGGATGCGCGCCGCGCTCTGGGTACCACCGCGGCTGTCCCGGGGGCTGTGCTAGGGGACCGGGAGGACCCACCGTTCCAAGCGCCCGGCGCCGGGCTCTGCTCCCGGGAACGGGACAAGGGCAGCCCACGGCGCCGGTGACTTTTCGGGGCCGGGGCCGCGATTCGCCGCGCGGGAGGCATTTCCCCGTGGGGTGCGCCGGCCTGGGAATGTCCTCTTTGCCCTGAGCACCAAACAAAGAGCCGGGGAGGAGGGGGGTCCGGGCCGAAGGCATCCAGTGGCATTTGGTGCACCTGTCAGCGCGGCAAGAGCGGCTCCCCCTGACCTTTACGAGCAGGGCAGAGCCGGGACAGCCCGCGGCGGCGAGGGGGGACAGGCTGGGGCAGGCGGGGAGGCCGAGCGAAGGGGGGCTGTAAGGGAGCTCGCCCCCCGGGCCAGGCACGCCTGGTGCTGAGAGCCGGCCCCGTCGCCTGGGCCCCGGGGACGCCTCTGCCCCAGCCCGGCGACCCACCTCCAGCATCCCTCGGTGAAGAGCAGCTGGTGCCTGCTGCCGAGAGCGGATGAAAGCGCTCCCAGGGAAGCGTGGATATTTTTAATTACAAATATGAGGCACTCGGGGCAAGGCAAGCCCCCGAGCCGCCGCGATGGAGAGGCCGGCTCAGCCCCGTCCCCGTTGCCGCCCGGCCGTTGAATTTAGTTTGTTCCTCCGGTTGCCTTACGCCCTGACAGATATTTTCACTCCGGGTCGTTTGTAAAAAATCCACCTTTCTCGTTGTAATCTCCAAGCAGCTCCCCAAAGCCATCCCTAAACCAAACAAGAACAGATCTCCCCAAACAGAGCAACGCCTGATCCACTGGTAAGAATAATAACCGTTATGGTATTTTTTTTTTCTGATTATAATCACGTCCCAATTACAGAAATCACGGCAACATATTAGGTAGTCAGCGCACCATGCACAAATTTATTTTCCCTGTGATTTGCGCCGAAATCTACTGACCCACCACGGCGAAGGCGCTGAGGGCAATGGCTGCAGGGTGTCCGGAGCTCCTGCCCCCGGCGGGGACCGCCCGGGCTGCGCTCCCACGCGTGCCCCGGGGCCACGGCAGTGGCTTTGCCGCCATCCCTCTGCTCGGAGCGCGGGTTTCCAGGGCAGTGGGGCCGGAGGAAACCCCCTCTTTCTTCAGCAGGTTCATTCGGGGAGGGGTACAGCAAGGGGAACATGTGGGGTTGGTTTTTTTTGTTTTTTGTTTTTTTGGGGTTTTTTTGTGGGGAGAGAGCTCAGGCAAGCCGTGAAAAAACCCCTTCCAAAAACGTCCCTAAAAGAGCGAGGAGCAGGACAAGGAGGATTTGCAAACAACGTACTCGGTTTCTTCGCACGGCTTCTTCTCTCGGGACACTCCGAGCCTGACTGCCGCCCCGCCGCGTTACTGGCGGTCGCGGGGCCCGGGCTCGGCGGCCCCGCCGCGGGCACACGCCGCCCCGGCTCCCGGGCTGCCCGGCCCCACCGGCGCTCCCCGACGGGCTCAACTTCCCAGCACTGTCAGGTCTCGCAGCCGCTGCGGCGGGATCTCCTAGCAGATGTGATTCCTAGCAGGGGCTTAATGCCACTCTTTGAGTCCCCTGGACCATATCTGTGACCTTTTCTTTTCTGTTACTCGTTTGCTTGTTTATTTTTTTAAGCCTTCCAGGAACGCTGCTTTTCATCATTTTTTGAGGCTTTTTTTGAGCTCCCACAAAAAATCCGATCAAGGCTGATTGTGTCAGAGCCATGCCTAATTCAGGGGGAATCGGTTCACAGAGTTTGCAGATTCCCTCCACAGGATGGCCCAGGGTTGTTCTTTCTTATAGAAAGCATCCAAGAAATTTTGCAAGCAGTGGAGCAGACTGAGGGGTTGCCTGAATGTACATCCCATGAGGATGGCACTTACTTATTGTAAAGTCTCACACTGAGGGAAGCACCCTTGTTTTAAGGCAGAGAAACTGAGTCTCAAACAAGTGATTGCCTGAACTCACACTAAGCCACAAAATCTGCTATCTCCCGGGAGCTGGGAAAGAGCCCAGAGTCCTGCGGGTCTCTGCCCCTCTCTCCAGTGAGCAGCTCAGCAGCACCAGTCATCCTCCCAGGCGAGTGGCTCAGCCAGGCCCTGAGTTTCAGGCAAAAGTACCTTTTCTATGGACAGACACAGGGACACAAATTGCTGGGATTTCCCCAGGTCCTGAGCTTCTTCAGCTTCCCCTGGAGCCGGCGAAAGCTGCAGCAGCTCAGACAGAAATCAAGCCACTATGATTTAGACTACTGAGTCAGAAACCACGGTGATGTGCACCCAATCTCCAATTTACACGGCCAACAATCTTGCTCAGCCACAGCGAGAGATCTCTGCCCAGTAGCCACCCTCAGCTTTTCAGGGTCATCCACGCATGAAACCTTCTCATTAGGACATGAGAGAAAGTCACCAAGAAAGCCTGGAGAGGAGAAGAGTCTGAACGACATCATTAGGAAACCCATTATCAAGGCAGGAGCAATGACTCAGTGTTATCTTTTGCGGCTTAAGGTTCGGAAGGACAAAAAAGAGGGAGTAAACCCAACAGCAACAACAGTAACAGCAGCGAAACAAATGCAGAGCCTCCACAGCCATTGCAGTCTGGGATGGAGACACAGCCTGTGGCTGCACTGATGCTGGGATGGGGTGGGAGGACAGTCAGATAGACCTGCCCCAAGTTAGAAATGACAGTCCGGTCAGCTGAGCCCCAGGGCCACCTGTGTCCTCCCTGCTGCTCAGATTTATAGAGTGTAACATTTTAATAAAAAACACACACACCTCTCCACTTTGGTGCATTAAGAGATTTCTAGCAAAACACAGTAATGTTGCTATAAATTTCCCTCCCAGCACCCTCACAAGTAATAACTCAAGCCCCAGCATTTTGTATTTAATGTTTATTTTGATGGCTGCATTCCAGAAAGAAAAAGGAAAAAGAGGCAAAATCTACTCAACCACTCTCCCCATTGCTATTAGCCTGATGTTTTCAATAAAATTTAGTGCAAACTGGGAAACAAACACTTGGAAAAAGAAAGGAAGAAAACAAGCACACTTGGGCAAAATCCTCCTAGACATCTGCCAAGGCCTGGGTTCAAATCCTGGCTTAAATTACAGATGTCCTGCCATGGGTTCTCATTATGTCCTCCTCCCTTGGCATGTTTGAACAGCACCTCAGGGAGCTGTACCTGTGTTAAGCAAGGTTCAGTGATGGGATGCTCCGAAGGGCTGAGACATATGGAGGCTCGAGGTTGAAACAGCCAAGTCTGGAAGTCAAAGACTCGGGCTTCTTGGCCAAATAAGGCAGGGCAGAATGCTAGGAGTGCTGCCAGTCATGTTTGAAGTACGTGGCAGAGCTATTTAAAGCTTTCAGAGCACCTGCTTCTCTGTGAAGCCACCAGTCCTTCATGTGCACCAGCACTAAGCCCACACTTGCCACTGGAAAAGGGTGAAACCATGTGGACAGATGGCAGTACACCCAGACAAGCCATGGGCATTTCCTAACCAATGTGCACGCTCCAAGAGATGACTTTTGACTCCGGTGAGCGTAGCTTAAACCCTCATACAACAGTGAATATTTACCCAGATGCGATTTCAACTTCTGATTGCTTACCCAGAAGTAGCAACCCTTGAATTCGACTTGATTTAGATGTGGTTAACAAAAATGTGCTGAGAGCAGCAGCACTACGTAACCAGGTTGCTAACTAATGAGACATGTGTCCCAGGCTCGCAGTGAGCACGCGTGTGTGAAGTCTGCATGGGCTAAGACTGGAGAATCTACATCCAGAGCATGTGAAACCCATCTTTGTGCATCAGGCCAGAAGAAGCCAATGGGCTCAAGGAGTAACCAGGTGTAAATGTTGCAGAAGCTTTTGGGTTGCTCCTTCTGCAAGGCACACTTTGCCTTGCATTCCCTGTCCAGTAGACCAAGTACATGCCGGTATGGCTGTGTCTCCGCCTCTGTGTTATTAATCCAGTTGTGGCTAGAGGTGGGTTTTGCAGTATTCCTTCTCTCCCCAGATCACTCTAGACCCTAAGCTGATGCAGAGACTGACCACATTGCTACTGTGATGTTTCACTGAACCGTCGGTGCCTCCACACACTCACTTAGGACAAACTCTACTGGTCCCTGAAGACTCAGCCAGCTCAACCAGTGCTCCCCTTTCCACAGGGTTTCTGTGGTCTCTGAATACTTATATATGGTATTCACTTCCCCCTACTTTTCAGCTGGGAAATCAGACAGATTCACTGCACTGAATGGTCACCAACCAGCTCTGCTATGGTGGCACAGGGGTGATTTCAGTCCCTTCCTGAGGTCAGGCCAACCTTGCTCTTGAGTTCACAGCCAACAACTGAGGTTTCTAAGGACAAAATTACTCTGTAGATTCGACCTCCACTGTGATGTTTGGCTTATGACATTAGGTTCATTGGGCAAGTGGCATCTGATAAACTAGATGTTATGGTCCTGAATTCCAGAAGTGTAGGGATCTATCATCTCACACTAATTCTTACATTTTGACGTAAACAACAGATTTGTGAATCAGTGTTCACAGCACCTTACTAGGAATGAGTCCTGCTTCTCCTAAAAGGGACTTTGGCTGTCTCTGGCTCTCTGAAATTTCCATGCCATCTGAGTGGACTTCTGCATTGCATCCTGTCATATCAAGTAGTCAAAGGCAAAAAAACCCCCAAATCACAGAGGGACAAAATATATTACTCATCCCCACAGTGTCTTCCAGTGGGCCTCTGTTTTTTTCAGCGGTATGAAACAAGCATCAAGACTTGGTCCTGAGCACACTGATCAGAGTGAAGATGTCACTGCCCATGAGGGTTAATAAGGCTCTCTGATCTCCATTTTTGACGTAATCTGATTATTTCCATTTGAATTAATCCTAGTCACACACGTGTCACACAATGTGTACATAAGATGCGTGTGAACTCATGCCTCCATTACTGGAAGCAATAGGCTCACGGCGATGGTGAGCTGCCCACCAGCAAGATCTCTGCTCACAGGAATGGGAACAGCTCACAGCTCCTTGCCAATGATTGTCAAAACCGTATTTGCAGCCAGAGTAGGGCTAGAAAATGTCAGTTTTTTCCTTCCTTCAAGTTGTTTCATCTATTGACTTCAGTGCTGCTGAGTGGTTTCAATGAGGATAACACTAGTTTTACAGCTAGAAGCTGGTCCTTTGCTTTCTTTTCACTCTTCTCTTGAACATAAATTTACTTGAGCAGTATTCAGCTCTGTAGGGCAAGGCTGTTAAATACGGCGGCAAAACAGTATTAATCAAACATGTCTTTGCTATTAACTAGAGAACATCAGCTCAGTGAATAGTATTTGGGACTTTTTTGACTCATTTTAAGAAATACGTCAGTCTGTGACCCCATGGGTCTGAAATACGAACCTACTGTTTCTAGGGGGGTTAAGACACATCTTTTTACCTGTTCTGTATTTTCCCATCTTCCTTCCCAGTAGAATTCTCTAAGACAGGCTTAGCGCATTGAATACCCGGGCTGGTTTTTTACCTGATAGAAATTGCACGGCTCTGATGACACCATGGTGATTCACACAAGGCATTTGACTCCTCAATATTTGTCTCAATTCAAAAAAGGAGAAAGCTATTTATGCTTAAAAAGGATAATGCTGTTCAGAAGGAGGGCTGCATTAGTTTGGGTTGATTGCATCCCAACAGTCAGAATCAGCAAGGCTCCCAGCCAGCCTGGACAAGAGGAGTCCAGTGATGTGTCCATCTGATTTCTTTTTTTATGTAACACACAGCACTGCAAAATATTGGAAGATGTATAGTAGTTCCTCTTCAAGGCCTCAAGCAGCATGAAGGAAATATATTCACTGAAAACCTTAAATTGACCCAGTGGACCGATAGCCAGTTCCAAGAAACTCAGCATTTTATTCTGTATTATTATTTTTTTTTTTTTTTGCTAGGTTAATATTCTTTTTATAAGAAGAATGGGAATAACAGTTCACTCTGGATGACCGGTGTGATTTACTTCAACTGCATCAGCACTCCTCCAGCTCATATTGGAGGCAGCTCTTGGGTGATATTTCCGGGAGGGCAATGGACTTGTGTGATGCCATTTAAACAAAACAGAAAGCTGAAATATGTTTTTTTTAGATTTCTTGAGGGACAAGAAGAGATTTGTTTTAAAAACCTTCAGTCGTCTTAAATCCATAAATTTATTTTACATCGGGGCAAGCAGCGAGGATGAGATCACTGAACTGCACGGATGAACAGAGACCTCACAGATACCACGGAAACAAGAGCCTGGTTACTTAGATGGTTAAGGATGAAATGAAACTCTCTCCATTGCCTTGTGTCCAGCTCCCCCTCCCCAGGGACACCATTTCTGTGTTACCCTGGGTGCAAGCCTGGAGGCTGAGTTGGTGCCCCGGCCTGGGCAACTGCGTAGGAAACCTGCTGTAAGAGGCAGCGGGGGGGATTTGGTGGTGTCCTCTTGGATGCTTGGCCCTGACCTCTGTTCCATACCTGCACATGACAGACTGCCAGGCACTCTCTTGGTTTATTAGCAGAAGCTAAACTGATCCTTTTAGACTGTCCTCCTTTGAAATCCCTAAATAACTATAGCAGTAAAACAAAAAAGGTGTGGTTTTGACTGGAGCTGCAAGATTGTGTCCCTGCCCTTTGAGCTGCAAATATGGTCATGGGGAACTGAATTTATCTGGAAATTAAACTAATCCACTGGAGGAAAAAAACCTCCAGTAAAGCTCAGTATAGTGATGTTGCTATTCAGGTCTGCTGAGGATATACCTCTTGCATTGTCTCCTTACAGAACCAGAGGTCTTTGTACTGATTTTTAAAACTCTTGAGAGATTCCTCTGGTAAGAGTACAAAGGACCACGTACAGCAGTGTGGCCTCTCTGCAGCAGCAGCTGCTCACAGTATTAAACCAGTGTCCTGTGAAGAGATACCTGAGCTGAAGGGTGCAAGAACATGTAGCAGTTCTGACAAGCGTTCAGAGAAGTCATTTCTCCAGCCCATCTTTCCAGAAAAAGTACCCACGCACATAAGTATAACAAGTACCGGCATGTGGACTTTAAAGTTTGTTTTTCTACCTGCTAAACAGAGAAATATATATATTTTCTGGAGCTGTCCAAGAAACATACATCCAGGTCTGTGAGGCAAGTTGAGTTTTGGGAACTGTCTCCTTCTCTTAGTCATATAAAACTCCAGGATTTCAAACATTTGGGTGGATGTGTTTCCAAAGGGAAATCTTCTCCCTAACCTCCTGAGACCGTATGTTGGCTCACACAATCTAGATAGTGACTTGTCCTAATTTCTGTGTGCCTGAGCCCAATCTGGCCTGTGCTAAAGTCAATAAAAGTTTTGCTGTTCAGCTCCTTGGCAGCAGGATTAGGCTTTCTGTTTGTATTACTTTTTTATCTGTGATTTAGTTTTTCTGCCAAGGTCTTTAACCATTGATGTCAACTGATGATAAGGAAGGCAAGAGGAGAGAGAGAGATGATATTTTTTAACTTGAAATACTATACATTGAGCATTTAAGCATCTTATCAGTTATGTAAAAAACTTACAGTTCTTTATGCAAATGCCTGCCTTCCCAGCTTAGAATAACTTGGCAAAGTTACTCTGTACTTTACCTTTGTACAATAGCTCTTAAAGATATTTGTACATCTTAAGCCCTTCGAGTATTATGCCAATCATTTAAGAGCCAAGAGCGGGAATCTGCCTGTGAGTTGTTCTTCAAAAACTGGGTAAAGAATAGTCTGAAGTTATAGTTAACTTTCTTTCTGCTGTCTCTCTCTGTGCCTCATATGGGCCATAAACCAATATCCTCTATTCTCCAGAAGCAGCAGGAGCAGTGGCTAGTAGCATAAACACGCAGATATTAAAATTTGAGCTCATTCAACCATAATTGGCCAAAAAGAAAATGAAGTGAAAACAAAAAGCTTAGTTACACAGCTAAGCAACAAATAATGTCTTTCCCGAACACATAAGGGTACCTTTCTCTCTCTGATTAGAAATCCTCAGGAGATTCGGGTTTCAAGTGGGGTTAAAAGCTTTATGATTTGTTTAACCAACACATGTAAACCCAAAAGCTATTTCTGACCGGCAACGTATCCTTGGCACAGGGAGCATTTGCAAACAGACAGTGACACTGTCCCCTCTGTGCTGCTGCACAGCTGGTACACGAACATCCTTTCTGTGCCGTGCTGGGAGGCAGCGGTTGGAAAGGCAGCTTGGGAACGGCAGTCGTGGGAGTGGGGTTTCTGCATGGCATGGGTGAAGACCAGGACAGACAAGGGCTCCGCAGTCACTGTGAGGATACCGTGCCCCGGCTGGGGCAGCTGAGTTATCCCCTGCCCTGCATGGCAGAGAAAGGAAGACCAAGAGCCTGAGGGTCGCCTCTGGCTCCCAGTCCTTCCTCCCTCCTGAGCAGGAAAAGCTCATGGCCCGTACTGGGCTGGAGCCTTAACACAGCCCAGCTCCCCAAACCTTTGACAGACAGATGCTCTTATAAAAAAAATCGACGGACAAACCCAATTTTCTCAAACAAAGTAATAGACTTACAAGCACAGGAATTTTTTGTGGGTTTGGATCATTGCTGCAAAATGTTACTGTGAAAGTATCTTTGCTATGTCCCTTCTCCAGCACGTACAGTTAGACAGAACTGCTCCCAGTTGCCTAGACTGGGCTCTCAGTTACAGAGGTAAATCTAGGGCAAATCCACAAGACTCCAAAAATCAACAATATGAAGTCTGGGACTGAAAGAGAAGATTCAGGGAGCTATAGACAGAGTAGTCTGATATCGGTCATGGATTAAACAGTGCAACGGTTACGGTAAACAGCATGGACGAAAGTCTTTTGCCAATACAGGGCTTCACAGGAACGGGTCTTGTAAGAGGAACTGCTTGTCTTTTTCAAACAGGAATACAACCTGCTTGGTAAAGTCAACTTACATTAAATCTGTCTACTCGTATTTCTTGACAATGCCTGTCTTAATACTGCCAGATTAAAAACTTGTACTATGTGGTATTAAGAAGAACTTTTTAAAGTAAAAGCAAATTTGTCCATGGATTTTCATGGAAATACTACCGGTGTGACACCAGTAGTAACACTGCATATTTCTGGGAGCAAAGATTGTACAACGCTTGGTAAGGCTGCTACTCAAATGTTGCACCCAGTTCTGCTCTCCTCTGGCTGTGCAAATACTGGAGGAAGTTGAAAAGATTTTTGGCAAGGCAAGCAAATAAATCTCATAGCGGGAGGCTGTGTGGAGCACGATCCAGTCATCTTACTGGAGAGAAAAGGTTGGGAGATCAGTGACTGCGCACACTGGCAAACACAAATGTCTACGTACATGGGGCTTTTCCATCCTGCAAGTGAAAATGCATCATAAGATTGCAATGGCTGGATGCTGGAGTCAAACAAGTTTGTTCTTGGAGCAAGGTATCATTTCATTGCCACCGAAAGCATCTCTCTGTCCTGGGGGCAGAGGGGGTTCCTGGTGCCTGGAGGTTTTAAGCTTGGGCGGCTTTCGGAAAGACAGGCTCTAACCCAGCTTCTGGGAAAAACCTACTGCCTGTGTAATACAGGAAGCAAACAAGATGATCACAGCAGTCCCCTCTGGTCTGGGAGCCTGGGAATAAAAGAGTGGAGGTGCTTTGCTTTTGCCGTGGCATGTGGTGATACGAAAGCTCCTTGGTCATTTGAGCATTTCGGGGTCTTTATTTTATAGGCAGGGATAATGTCTAAATACACATTATTTTTTTAACACCACCACCCCCTCTTGTGCTTTGTAGAGTCCCAAGCTACAGTTGCAGACCTGTGGTCAGGATAAAAGCCGACAGACCAACCATAAATCAGCCAGAACCGAGTTCCTTAACCTTTCATATTAACCTCTTGCATTGACTTGAGTTAGGTGCTACGCTCTGTTGCTATAAATCATCCCGCAGTGAATTTATGAGCTTCAGCACAATAAAGGGGTTTTTCTTTATCCCCCCCTTCACCCCTTTCTCTTAGTGCATTTTAGAAATTATGCAGGAAAGGCCTAATGACTGGGATCTGTGAATATTGCTAACTCTCCTTCCCTACCAAAGGGATCTGGCAGGAAGATGTGGGGGTTGGGAGTGGGGGCAGAGAGACTCTTAATTTCACTTACTGGTGACACGATCAGGAAAGCCTGTTCTGAAAAAACCAAGAAGCCATTAGTTGCCTCTCAGAATGGGGGTGGGGGTGGGGAAAGCTAGTAATGAAACCCATTTGGGGGTTAAAATAGCAATTTATCCACTCGGATGCAGTCATCACCCTGCTTCCGCCTCTCCCCAAAGCACTCGGTGCATAAGGACGGTGGGTTGCTTTGCCCCGTGGACCCTGAGCGCTCTGCTCCGGGCAGCCCTGCACGCTTTGCTGGGCCCAGCCTTCTCCGGGCTCCTGAACTGTGTGTGTCAGAGCATGCCTGCGGCAGCATGGGGACAACCCTGAGAAAATCACCTTTCCTCTCTGCATTTGTTCAGCAAGGCCGTGGCACTGAGATGAAAGCCAACAAGGTCCCGTGGCCGCTGGGCCAACAGGCGTGCCTTGCTGCTCCCAGGGTGGCACTTGGGGAGAGGACCCAAGGCTGGCACCACTGAAGGAGGGCGTGCAGATGGGGTTTGCTCTGCAGTTTTCTGGTGCTACCAGGAGGAAGGAGATAGTTTTGCACGGACACCAAACACCATGGATGCCTTTCGGTGTGAGTAGGAGGCTGCCAAATCCTTCCTTCCTGCCGTTACTCTGTAATGCTCCAGTTTGCTGTCTACTGCCCTCCGTCCCAGAGCTGGCTGCATTTCTGTGTTATTCAGAGGTTTGGAAGTATTTTGAGATATTTATACAGTGATAAAGTATGTGACTCACATCTGCGTTCTGGCATCTTTCAGCCTGTCTATCTGCAGTAATTCCATGGAGCTGGCGACTACAGCATCTAACCCGAGAGCTAAGGAGTTTGGTGTCACTACCACTGAGTTTGCTCCCACCTCTAGCTCTGACACTGCAAGGCAACTAATGCCCATAACCATCACATTGCAGGGATGCCCGAGACCTGCCTGGCCTTGCAAAATCAGGCCCTCTGACCCCATGGCCAAAAGCAATACATTGTGCCCGCTGAAACTTTTGGGGGCTTCTGCACCCTGACATTTTGATGCCTGACCTGCGAGCTGCTCTCCCAGGCAGGAATACTGTTGGGGCTGGGAGTGCTGGAGGCATAGCCTCGCCATTTCTGAACCAGCATCCCTGGGTCCCACATCATGAGGTGGTGGGGATCGGAGTTACCTCAGCTAAGTCTGACACAGCTACCTTGGGAGCAAAGCACTGGCAAAAGCATGGCTTGCCACCTTCCTGAAGTATCCGCTTCTCTGTGGTCCTGTCAAAAATGAGCAGTCTTCTGTCCTACCTGTGGGACACTCCGTTTCAGTGTCTCTTTCAGAGATAAAATGGCCACTTCGTTTAAACATAACTGCTGAGCTCCAGAAAGCCTTCTCTTTTTCCCAGGAGGAGGTAGTTTTATTCTGTTATTTGTATTTATTAATACAGCTGGTGCTCCCTAAAACCAGAGTGACTTTGCTGAGTTGCAGGGAGCTGGCTAGGGTCTCCTGCCTGGGAGGTGGTGGGGAGCAGGGGCCGCTCCCCAGAGCCGGGGACGGTTTGGGGCATCGGTGTGGAGCTCCCTACAGAGAGGCATAATCCCGAGGGCTCCATTCCCCCACCCAGGAGAGCCACTGTTCCATGGCTAACCGAGCAAGTGAGGCAACATTAGGGAGCAAAGCAAATACCCTGCAAGAAAAAAATTAAAAAGAGCAGGTTTCCTGGTTACCTGCAAGGTGGGAGTGAGGATCTGCTTTCTTGTGTTGCTTTTTTTCACAATGTGCAAAAAAACCTGAAGAGGGTTTGGCTGAAAGTTCTTCTTGTGCTGCCTGTTTCTCCTTCCCTCGCCCCTGCTGCTGTGTTTCTGGGTCTGCCCGTGACCTTGCTGCTTCTCACCTACCCCTCTTGTCTCTCAGCAGGACACAGAGCCCGGCCAGGCTGTGCCCTGGTCCCGCAGCCTGCCCGGGCTCCTATGCCTGTGCCGGGCTTCCTAGGCTTCGGTGGGCCCTGTGGAAGCCAGCGGACAGGGGAGAGACTGCAGCTTGTGAGGGTGAAGAAATACTGCCATTCCCCCATTATACGTCGGTCTCAGTTTATATTATCCTCCGTGGAGTGCTAAGGAGCATCTTGTATCTAAAAAGCTGGGGTGTGATCTGCATGTCATCCTGCCCTGGGCTGCTCCACGCTGGTGCCACCAGCCTGCCCCAGCTGCCATCCCAAGGAGGTGCGAGGGAGGGGAAGCAGCGCCCATCCTGCCCTGCCAGGATGCTGCTGGTGGGATGAGGCTGGGCTGCCCTCCCGGACCCCATGGCTGGGCAGCCTCTGCTCTGGGCTCCGGGACCCCCGCGTAGCACCCCCGTTTCCCAGCCCCAGACACACGGGAAATGGCACCCCCCAAAAAAAAAAAAAAGGGAAAACAATAGAAGGCTGGACCCTGCCTGCCAGATCATTCGCGGGGATATTCCTAGTTCCTCGTTTGTTTACCTTATAGAAAAGTTAATTGGCTCCTTTTGATCTTACAGTGAAAACCACAAAGGAAATTTTTTTAGAGTAGGAGCAAACTGAAGCCTGCGAGTTCCTCTGCTAGCTCTAGATATTCATTAAAACAATTCTGTTTGAGTCTTAATTTAAAGAAAACATTAATTTTTTTCCCCTCACTTATTATTAAGAGCCCACTACGTCCCTAGGCTAAAGCACTCGCTCCACAAATAACCTTCCCGACAGCTGCCAACTTGGTGCAGTTTATAACGTGGCTTTGGAATATATATATGTGCATGCGCATGTGTATACAGAAAGAGCTGTGTTTATAGTGGTGTCATCTTTAAAAATTGCCAAATAGGCAATTCCAGATTATTAGAAAGCTTAACGGGCTAAAGGAAAATCATGATAAGTTTAGAGAATGTTACTTTATTTTTTAAAATACGAGTTTTCCCAGTGTGCTGAAATTAAAACAATTTTTAATTCCAAGTTTGAGGCAATTAAGCTGAAGATGTGACAAGAAAATATTTCTTTTTTGAGGCTGATTTAATTAGCAGAGCTATATTAGGAAAGCAAGTAATGCAATCTATTTATGGACAGATGTATCTCTACATGATAACAGACAATAAAAATAAATTAAAGAGAATCACAAGGCAAAAATAGCTGATGTTTTTCTCAAGACTCTTCTTGTAATTTCTTGGGGGCAGTAGGCAGCAGATCTCTCTGCTGCCTGCATTAGTTTTGTTTTGAACAAAATGATTCCCTCCTCCTTTTTATGAAATCTCTGTCTATTTTTCTGAAGACAGTCGGGGGCAAAACCAAGTCACCACTCAGCAGCCGCTCCCCCCTCCTCCCCCCCGTACACACATTTAAAACTATATTGCAGAGCAGCAAAATGAGTTTAGTGAAAATACGACTTGTGACAACTGATGACACAAACCAACCACACAAGTAAGATCTGACCCCACGCTCAGAGGGAAAAAACAACCTACGTCTAAACCAGATAAAAATCTGAAGGGACAAACTCAGAGGAAGTTTGTGTGCTGAACGCACAAGCCCCGATGGTAAAACAGTACGGCTCGAAGGCAGGGAATTAATGGAGTGGGCTCGTGAAAGATTTTCTTCTTCTCATTGTAAAACCTAGTTATACCTGCTGCCCGTCGATCTTTCTATGAACATATGTACATGGGGACAGAGCGACACGTATTTGTAGCTCTTTGTCTGGACATATGTTACTGTAGAAATGCAAACTCTTGTTAGAGGAGAAATACTCTGCAAACAAAAAATAAATTACCATGTAGCAAAGCCATCGCTGTGTGATTATCAGAGCAGAATAAAGCAGGGAGTCATTCTGGAACGGGAAAGAACGCGCTGCGCGTAATTACAACATCATGGTCAAGACATTTTGTTTTCATTTTTAAAGGCTACATAATTATTAGCCAAAATGTGACAAGTAAGCACAGCATAAATACGTAACATATTAAAGAGAGTTTTATAGCTTTCTTGTTATGTTTTTCAGTGGTAATTTTTTAATCAACAAATGGGACAAATCAGCCATTCAAAAATAAATTGCAATATTTCTCCCCCTTGTTTTAACATGCATGTGTAAGAAATACGATGCTGTCAAAATATAGTTTTAAATAATTAAAACAACAAAAGTGGAGCTAAGTTTGATACTTTTTGTAGCAGAAACAGAGTCTCCAGAAAACATCCTGGAAGATGTTACATTTCTTATAAAAATTTTTATGCTGTGTTTGGCATTTCCAGTTGCCTTTTCCCAACCATGAATATTTCTCTTTTTCAGTCAATATAAAGATACTCACAAACTATTACATCAAGTAAAATAAAGACAATGAAATATTTTTGACTGGCAAATCGGGAAGGTATTGTTCCATTTTTTTAGTGAAGAAATCATAATAAGAATGCATAAATGTGAACGCTGTCTAATAAGAAACAAAGCCTCTTGTTCTGTTTAAAATGAAAGGCAAATAAAAGCAGTTGGAGCTCTTCAGATTTATCCTCTCCAGAAGACTATTCTAAACAGCATAATTTTTCCCATTTTCCCCAGCAGAGACAAGTTTGTAGAATTATTGAGAAATAACATTTTTTTTTTTTTAATAACAGCAGAAGAAACAAGAATAAAAATTTCTGCAGGTTGGTGACTAAAATGAGATAATTCTTAAGAGGGAGGGAGCGAGGGAACGAGAGAGTGTTGAAAAGCACAATCAGACAGCAAAATGCAAGTGTCTCTCTTGCCAAATCCAGCTCAGCATTAAAGCAAATAAGCTACTCAGCAAAGAAAGAAAAGTTCGGACCCTACCTTTGTCAGCTGAAAAGTAATGGGAACGTCTTCCAAAAGTGGGAATGACCTGCTCTGCCTATACGGTACGCCTTACCTTAAAATCTATACATTTCTAACCAAAACAGCTTGGAGCAATTCACATAAAACAGACCCAAATGTTGCCCATTCCGTGTAAAAGATCAGGTTTCTGTCTCAGCTCAGCCTGTGATATCAGACTTGGGCTTTTTTTTTTTTTTTTTAAATATGTATTCTTATGTTTCCAATCCTTCGACACACTTTTTTCATCTCGGTAAAGTTCTCTTTTTTGCAAAGGGTGTGTGGGAAGGATTTCCAACTTGTCAGGGCTCTCTCTTTTCAGTACAATTAAGCTTTCACTTGATCATTTTGAAGGCCAGAATGATTTGCTGTGGTCACCGGCTCTTTATTATTAATATTGTTGCAGATACATAAAGTTTACTGCAAGCTGTAAATATGTCAGGTTTTGCCATGGGGTTTACTAATAAAGAACTCTTAGAGGGGGATTATTGATGGGAAAGATAATCTTTTCAATAAGGGTTCCTGCTTTTTTTGTTTCCCCGGGCGAGCGCGGTGCGGGGGCACTCTCCGGTGGGGGACGCGGCGAATGTCGGCGCGCTTGGCTGCAGGCGGCGTGGGGGGATACCGGGCGCTTCTGCCCCTGCCTCCCTGCCGGCCCGACGCGGTTCTGTCTTTCAGCAGGATTTTAAATGCCCTATTAGTTTTATTAATACCTTTGGTGCTACGTTTTTTTAAACAGGTTTGTGACCATAAGGAATTGATTGATTGTCAAGTGACACTTCCAAGTTATTTCTGTAGGTGTCACCTTGGGTTAGCGCAGTGGTATTAAACATAGCGCATACTTTTGTTTCTTTCAAATTCTGGCCACATAATTCGGCTAATTAGTTCTTTTTTTAAACAACGAAAAAAAGAGGCAAATATATTTGAATTTCTCTTCTGCCAGCATTTCTCTTTCTTCTTTCGAAATGTCCTTTTATTAAATATGTATATATTTGGTCAAGTCACAATAAGTGTCCAATCAATCATTCTTAATTCACTTTGGTATTCATTGTAATAACAATAAACAATTTTGGGCTCATCTGGTGTTAATGTGGCTGTCATACGCCTGCCCAGAAAACTTCTATGCACATTTACAATTAATTAAATGCATCATTATGAATTGTGAAAAGAGGAGAAGAGAAGAGAAGAGAAGAGAAGAGAAGAGAAGAGAAGAGAAGAGAAGAGAAGAGAAGAGAAGAGAAGAGAAGAGAAGAGAAGAGAAGAGAAGAGAAGAGAAGAGAAGAGAAGAGAAGAGAAGGACACATGTGGAATCCTGTCTGGTCAGAAGTGCTTTCCTAGTTGGCTTACACAGTATTGTGAAGGCAGGGAAATTAATGGTGAAATAAGGCTGTATTGCTTCAGCAGTTGCTTCAAATCCGAAGCTTAAATTTTACTGTCATCTAAATAAAATCTAGCCAGCACGAGAGTCTCTAGATTCTGCAAGTCTGTGTTTGAAGAATTTCTTTACATTCACATAAAATAATATCAGAGACTGCGAGATGAGGACAGGAATGCTTTTGTTTGACACATTTCCCCAGGTTGCATGCAATTGATTTGTTGAGAGGTGGGGAAATTTTAAAACTCACAAAGCAGGTGGAAACCAGTTGTATTTTCCTAAGAACGAGAGACAGACCAGAAAATAGGCTGCTTTAGGGTAGCAAGGGCTTTAGGGTCCTAGATGGGTCATGTAGGGCCCTCTGGCTGGTGAGCGGGGAGGGCTGGGGGGGCAGCGAGAGCCCTGGTTCTCTGCCGGTGGGGCAGGAGGAGATGGGGTGTTGCAGGGGACCCCGGTGCACCTGCAGCCTGCAGTGCTGGGCAGGCAGCGTGGGACGGCAGGCGGCTGCGGGACACTTAGCACCTCAATATGCATCCAGGCACCAGACAGGAGAGCCGCTGGGGCATTTCTGCTCACCTAAACAATTCTGTGTGGAACTCTGCACATGTTCATCGTCCCTCAAATCATGGCCAAGCATGCAGAGAAGTCTTGCTCCTGTCTGTGGCTCCTCGCCCCGATGCTGCCTGTGGCCAGGAGATGCAGAGGAGGGGATGCAGCCCCAGCCGGGAGCTCAGGGGGCTTTAGCTGCAGGCCAGTGTCCGTTTGCCACCCTCAGGCATCCCCACCAGAGCGGATGCTGCTGAGCAGCCGGCGCTGCAGGAGGAGCAGGGTCAGCATGGCTGCGGGAGTGGGAGACGTGCCGGAGCTCGCTGAGCGGGATGAATTGGCAGGGGCAGGCACGCAGGGGGGACGGCACGGCTGAGCTTGCCGTGATGGAGAGGAGAGCGGGGCGATTGAGCTCTGCAGGCAAAAAACCCCAAACCTCAGCTGTCATCGGGATAAAATAATGAACGGCTGAGACCCAGGCTCTGTAAAGCAAGCGTGTTCAGGAAAGCCTGTAACCTCATGCTTGCTTTTAAGCCCCACTGGTGTCAAATCAGTGCTGTCCTGAGGAACGGTAGATTTAAGCATGTACTTAAGAGTTTCCTGGATTCATGGCCCAGGACAGAGGCAGCCGGCCAGAGTGGTTGCAAGCTGTGGGCATGGGTTTTCTCCACATGGCCACAGCCGCAGAGGAGCAGAGCCGAGCCTGCTCAGAGTCAGCTCCGAGTTTTGATGTATAATTGCAAGCAATTCCCATCTAGGCTCAGGAAAGCTGAACAGGGGCCTTGTTTACTTTACCCTTCTTATTTTTTCCCCTGAAGGCAAGCAGCCAGGGTTAGGTTTCAGCCTGGTGGCTGCTTGGGCCAATGACGCAAAGGAACAAGGGCTCGTTTGCGCCGTCCTGCTCAGCCCGTGATAGTCTCTGGGTACTACAGCCTGACTCGTAATGTTAATGAAGTCCCTTAACATAAACACTGCTTTTCTAACACACTCCTTGGGGACATGGAAAAATCCCTCGGCTTCAGCTCAGGAAAAGGCTGGGGCAAACAGAAACACATAGCGGGCACAATCCACCGGAGAAAAAAAAAGCTGATTATTTCCAACAGGTCTCGGTAGTTGTTTAAACACAATCTTTGTCTTGCCCCCTCTCTTGCCAGCTGCCTTGTGCCCATCCTTGTGGGCAGCAATGAATTAAACTGATGCAACAGGGTGGCTTCTTTGCCTTGCCCGCTTACTCCGGATGGGGTTGCCGGGTGCTTTGATGCTATCCTGGCACAACGGTCTCACAGAGGTATCAGGTCAGATGTGCCTTACACCAGAAGGGCATCCTGCTCTTCTAAACCAGCCTCTGAAAGTCTCTGTTGCCAGACAGAAACTGTTTGACAGACAGATTTTCTGTTGTTGTCTTGGACAATATAGCATGCATTGTGTCTAGTGGAGTGAACCTGGACTGTCTCTTCAAACGGTAAATTATAGAGAAAAGGGAGTTCTGTAATGACCAAAATTGTTTCAGCTGAAAAAGCTGGATGGAAAAACTCACAAAATATCAAAAAAGGTCTCATTTTTTAAACTTTTTTTGTAAACTTTTTTTTTTTTTGCAATGATATGAATCATTTTAGAAGCGTAAAAATGTAATGCAGTTAAAGAAAAAGACACAAGTTAAAAAATGAAAGTGGGAGAAAAATAAATTAAACAGCTCTGAATCACTTTGACTTGGAGGAAACATTTGGAGCTGGAACAAAACAAAACAAAACACAGGCAGCTTTTCCGTTGTCCCCTCAAAACGTAAAAATTTTTAGCTTGATGCCAAGTCACCAATTTTAATTTAGCCCAAATTTCACTGGCATCTGAACTAAAAAAACCCCCTCACTTGTGCAGTGCTAGTACTGAGCTAAATGGTCTGCCCAGACCTACTCAGACCTAGGATTCACCTCTCTAAACAAAACTCTTCCTGAGGTTTTACAGTATCTGACTTACTCTTCATGCTGGTGAATAACAGCCCTCCCCTGGCCCACCGTCTGTCAAAGCAGAAAATACCTCTTCTTCTGCACATTGGCCACAGTGGAATTCATGGTTCCATGGGTGGAAACAGGTCATGGGGGTGTAACTGGAGTGCCCTGGCATGACGGAAAGCACTAATATTTCCCAACAGAGAAGACAAACTTTCACTTGTGAAAATCACATTATTTCCCTAGACTTGTACACATCCATGAGACCTTCCTAGAGACCTGGGAGAAGCAGATAGTCTAGAGTCTTCAGTGCAATGTGACAGTCTTTTACTGCCTTGCTGGCTGCTCTAGCTGCAGTCCATCTGGCAAAATTAGGAACGGCTCAGGGCAAAATAAAGATTGTTTTCTGTGGATGAAGAGCAGAATAAAAAATGGTGGGGGCTATTACCAGTTTGAGCCCTCAGGTCTGAGAACTGTAAAGTCCTTGCTTAACTGTGTCCCCATCTCCATCTCACCTACCTATAACAACACTTGCCACTGAGCCAGGAGCCTGCCCAGAGCCAGGTGTCTGTGGTCAGCGCAGAGATCAGCACCCCCAGCAGTAACTCGCTCCCTCCTGAAGAATGTGCCCCATGGGGACAGAGGGACATGGGGAAGAGGTGACTGGTCTCCCTGTGGAGGTGCCGGCTTCTCTCCATTGGCTGGACAGGGAGTGTGCAGGGGGCTCTCAAGCTTTTGACCCCTTACGTCAGGCGAGGTGCTGATGTGATTGAAGGGAAGAGACGTGAAGACGTACCTGAGCAAATAAGAGGAGGGTGAAGTCTTGAATATGAAACAACTGCTCAGCAGAGGCTAAATTCATCTGTCTGTCTGGTGTTATGACCTGCAGAGGCTGCAGTTTGTGTCCTGTAAGTTTGTGTGTCATTTCCAAACTGAACAAACTGCCTCTTTGGAGGGTGTCTCCAGTGTAGCAGTGATAGGGCTGTTTTTCATGATTAACGGGTTTCATGCCTCTTGGGAAGAAGACGTGTGAAATTTATCTTCTCACCAGAAGCTGCATGAAATTGGTGCATTTTCCCCTTGAGAAGGCCCCTGAAACTGATAGCTGTCACCCAAAGAGGCCATGAAACCCTTGAGCTTGCTGTAGCGCATCAGTCCTTCCCCTCCGAGCGAGCAACCAAAGGGAGCACGCTGCGCATCCCTGCGTGCTTTGCAGCCTGCCTTGGCAGAGGCAGCGGGCAGGGGCCAAGGTGGGCCATTTCCGAAGAGGGCCATCCCAAGCCATGCACGGTACTATCGGAGAGGAGCAGCACTGCTTTTCCAAAACAGGCACTGCCACTTCCCTGTGGAGAGCACCTGCTCTCCGCGCCGCACTCCCTGGGGAAAAATGAGGAGTGTCATTGGCAGAGCATCTCTGCTGTGGCAGCATTAAATCAATCCAAGAAAGCCGAGTATATGAAATCCACTTAATAATCTTATTTGGAAAAATTCTAATCAGATTTCCTTTTGATTTTTTTTTAATTTATAATTCAAAATAAGAATTTTGAAAAGAACCTGATCAAGCACCTGAAGTAGCCATCTGGAATTAAACCCCAAAGCTAAGGGAAAAATAACCATCATCAGGGTCTTGCCTTAACTTCTGATGCCCTAAGAGACTCACTGATGTTTTAGGTGGTTTGTTTTCCTGTCATATGTTCAAGGGACACCAAGGAAATGTATTATCATGATAATTAATAATGACCTTTTTGTGGCTGAGACATTAGACTCTATGCTTTGGAACCTGGGAAAATTTCCTTACCTGAAGACCTGAGGATTATATCTGACATGTCACTTACTGCACCTTCTGAAGTACCTGTCATTTTTGGAGCCAGGACAAGAGAGTGCCGGGGCTCCAGGCTACTCTGAGGTGGCAATTCCTACATTTCTCTGAAAATATTCAAAATGTAAAATTGTGACATATTTTAATGAAAATATACTTTTTTTCTTGCAACAGCCAAATAAAATAGACATATTCTGAGCAACGTGAGCTGTGTTTCTAGTACATTTGGTAAAAGAATTATAAATTACCTATTTTTGAAATAATAAGGTCAGGCAGATAGCTATTAAAGGAAGTTAACAGACAAAGATGCAGTGTATTACTGCAAAGCTCAATGGATCTACAATCACCGTCTGTTCAAATACCTTCCATTGAAGAAGGAATTAAAGGCATCATGGGAAGCAGCCAGCTGTGGGGACATTGTGGGGCCACATCTGCTTCCCCGCAGCTGGCAACAGAGAAGGCTGTGATGTGCTGCCAGGCTTCAGAAGCCACGTCAGAGTCTCCTGTGCCCGGTGCAGATCCAGGGCAATACTGTCATCGGCAGTGATGACGGCTCCGAGCTGTCTGTGCTCAGCACCGGGCATGAGAGCACAGGCACAGGGAAGATGACCCAAGGAAGAGCACGGGACTGAGGGGGTGGGAAGAGAGGCCAGCAGACCTTCCCTGGAGGGGATATGTTGGATGGAAAGCAAAGCTGACAAATGTAATAAAGAAGGTGAATGGGAGCGGGAAGGAAGGCTGAGGGATGAGGTACAGAGCAGAAAGGGGGAAGGTTTAACTACAATTCAGGTGCGGTTTTGATTTCTGTGCCTTTTGTCCTTATGAACATTTCTTAATAAATTCAGGGGACGTTAATTATCCTTCTTGCACTGTTCCAAAGATCTGATCTGTAATTCCTCCTGCCATGAAAGTCCTGGAGCTGACACTCGGTGACTCCCGGAGGCAACGATAAGCATCAGAGTGAACTAGGGTGCCAGCCCTTGGTTTTTCCCTGGGTCCTGAGGTTCTTCTACTTGTTTGCCTGGTTTCTGACTGTAGAAATCCTTGTACTTTATCTGATGAACTAGCTGGAGGAACAAACTGGGTGGTAGCCAATGCCTACTGCTTCATAAGAAAATGGGAAAAATAATTTATGGACAATGTTTGGGTGAAATTTCTAAAGAGATTTCTTTTTTCTCCAGACCTCAGGCAACTGGAATTTGGCCTGTCTTGAAGCATGCTGTCCCTTATTGTTAATTACCTTAGTGCCATCTGGATATTTTTATTACAACTATTAAATCTCCCCTTTAGAAGGAGGTAGATAATACCAGGCATTGGAACGGGTGGGAAGGTTCCCACCAAAGTGTCCACCAAATCATACTTACCTGCAGAGAAGACAAAATAAATGAAAATAATTTTAAATAAAAGGTGATTAATATATCTACAGGGTATTTGAAGTTCAGTCTTGTATGGTTCCAAATGAGGGACATTGCTTAACGTTGGCATTTCATAAATTCCCTCCCTTTGAGCTGGAGAAGCCACCTCTTTACCCTTTGGTGGGAGAACACAGATGTACTTTTTACAGCCTGAATTGACTGAAGAGAGCCACAAAGTCAGATTGTGGCACAAGGAGTCACAAGCCAAACACACTGGAACGTTTTGTTCTCAAAACATCACATCGATTTCCAGGGTCATGTTTTCTGCCCTGCAATGGTGGCTGCGACGCATTCCCGCACACGGGCAGAAGCCAGCACTTGAAAATGAGTAACCTTGACTATTCCTCAACACTCTGACCATGGATATCTCTAACCTGGAGCAAAACTTCTTGTTTCAGTTGTGGGTTCTGTACCCACAGAACTGCCAGCAGTCACCCATCCGGCTCTGCAGCTCCTAGTCTAATGGAGCTGCTTCCCTGCATGTACCTAGGAAATAAACAGATGCGCTACTGTATCAAGGTATGCAGTGCATACATAAATATGTGCACAGATAGGTAGCCTTGAACACCAGAACACAAGCCAGCTGAGGATGAGCAAAGTAGTGCTGAAACTGCCAAATTTGGTGAACAGAAGCTCTTTGCACCAGCACCCAACCAACGCACTGCTGACACGGGATGACCTTCCCCTCTGTCTTTGGAGAAGATGCCAGGGAAAAAGGTAGAAGCTGCTGGTATCTGAGACAGTCATGCTTTTTTTTCTACGTTTTTGGGCCTCACTCCCACGCTTATGTCTCTGCAGACCTTAGCCCAGCATCTTTGGGCAGACCTTCTATCATCTGCTGGATTTTCAGCTGTTTGAGCTTCCTTAAGATGTGGGTGATTGTTTTTGAGATAAGACACATAGTGTAGGATGGGTATATTATTACTGTGTCATTTTACCTCTGATCATTTCATTAAAAAGGTTTTACAGCTCCATCACAAGCTTTTAGGTCATGGGTTAAAACAGGAGGAAAATATGCCCTGGCTTGTGGAAGATAATTTGTTTACAGGGTAAGGGGAAAGGCAGGTGCACAATGGGGAGGCAGCAGCCAGATGAAGGGGAACATCTGGAAGCGGCGCAACTCGGGCTTGTAGACTGCGCACAGAAATAACTTTGTTGGTCTTGTAAGAGCTTTTATATGTTTAGAGGTGCTTTGTTACCATTTTGCTTTCAGAAGAAACAGTATTGCTCTGTGTGTGGAGGTGGGGGCAGTAACATCATTTTCAGTCCCAACAGCTTTCACTAATCAATTTCTCTCCTGGGTGGTGGAAGGTTTTGCACATTTTGAATGCACCTGTGTCTTCCTGAGGGATGAGACAAGACTTAAGTACTGCACTGGTCTCCTGCTGACTTTCGCCCTGTTTCATGTGACATTGGCCATGTTGCTTAAGATATCCAAATGTAGATGAACAGGACAGTTTTGTGACTCACCTTTAAGGTGAGTTGTGACTCTTGAGATGGCAGGGGAAAGGCACAGTAGGAAGGAAAGAAGTAGAAGATGAGACAGGTACTAGGGTATTGTTTGTACGTCTTCTTCTGTGGAATTCAGCCTCCGGTATCGATCAAAACCTACCACCTGATCTTTTCATGCTTTATTTTTTTTCTTTATAATTTAAAACCTAACCAGCCCCCCAACCCTGTTTTTAAAAATCTTGGATGTGGTTGAATCCCTTGCCTCTTTATTTGGGCCGTGCCATAAATGTTCTGTTTCATAGTAGGCAATTGGCCATAAAAGATGAACTGTTAGAAGAGAGACAGCCGTGGGCTGTGTTTCAGGCAGTCCTCAAGCTACTTACAGCTGTTTAACACACCGTAGCATGAACTGTGAATCGACATGTTTGTTCTGCCACTTAACCACCAGCTCCCCCCAAACTGCTTTTGGCCCCTCCTAACCCAATGACTTGGAAAACCAGACAACAGTCAATGCTCCTGTGTTCAGCAGAAATAAACACAGGGGATTATTTTCTCTTCTTACAAGATACCTATCTCCTTCTTCCTGCCTTCAGCTAGCCTCCATCTACAGAATCTAAAAGTAGTAACATTTTCTCCCAAATGTTGTAGGAAGACACAGAGTCTCTGTGTGACTGATCTTCTCCCCTTTCTTCTAAGGGCCCTGGACCTTAAGAAAATGAGATAAATGCCTGCGAATGATAGCAGTTCATACCAGATGGAGTAGTTTGTTTAATGGCAGTGGTCACTTTGTATCTAAGTAGTTTTTACATTTTGTCTTTTTATTCCAGTGAATTTGAGGTTTCATGAAGAAATTTCACAGGCAGATTCCTTCCTCCTAACCCACCATTACAGCTAGTGTAATATTGTTTGTCTTCCTTGCTCCTTGCCTTCCTTCCTTCCTTCCTTCCTTCCTTCCTTCCTTCCTTCCTTCCTCCCTTCCTTCTCTTCCTCCCTTCTTTCCTCCTTCCTTCCATCCCTCCTCATGCATCCTTAGGGAGAGCAGGACTGCAGTCTCATGACCAGCTTCACCAGTCCTTCCTCCTCTGCCTCCTGGGGCAGAACCTTTGTTCTCCCTCCACAGCAGAGAAGAGGGGTAGAAAAGAAGCTTACGGCATAGTTTAACTATGTTGAATTTTTCTGTTAACTAATAAAACATGTTCAAAGCTTTGACTTTGTATAAGCAGATTCATCCAGAGGAAGAGAGATGTTAGGAAAAAAACAATTGTGAAAGATAAAGGAGTCACTTGAAAGTGATCTGGCCACGCTGTGCCGTGGCTGTCTCCAAGCAAAGGAGAGTCTTTCCAGGTCTGGAGAAAGTTAGCAAATTGTAGCACTGCGTTGCGGGAGGCAGATGCAGAACCACATATGTTAATATCTGCTCTTGACAGAGCGTTGACCTGAACGGCAAAATTCACATGTGGATCAGAATCATCACTAAGACATGGTGCTTTAAGAGACCCCAGTTTGATTTAAGAGTGCCTCTGATGAAAGAACTCACATTTAAACTTTAGCTGCAAAACCAGAAGCTCTGTTAAATATATCTGGGGTTATGTTTTAGTGACCATCCGCAAATTCGGCAGAAGTTCATTGAAAGGCTCCCAGAGATTCACGAGCTTTTTTGTTGAAGCTGGCTGAGTGAAACCTGGAGAATTGGAAAAATTTACACAACTTAATCTTTGAATGTGTGGTTCAGCCAAACTCCTTCACCAAGTGAAACGGTGAAGCCTGGAAAGTTGCACAGCTTGGTTACATACGGAGTAAAGATGCCATCTTTGCCCCGGGGAGCTTATGGTCTAGGCTGACATTCGGGGCCCCTCAGCTGTCTGCATTTCAGAGTACTTACTCATGGATAAATATGAATGACAACATTAATTTACCACCCAGGGGCTGGGAAGACAGATCTGATAGTGCTTGCGGGGGGTGGCCCTCTATATTGCAGAAAGCATAATGTCAAATAAGGGAAACAAGCTAATCACATCAACACCTACCACAGAGTCTCTATTTACTGGAACTCTAGAGAGGTGGAAGGCTCATTAGGGACAATTAATACTAGTGGGGCTATGAAGTAGTATTGATCAGCCTGTCAAATTTTGGTGGCATCTGTAGAAATGTTAAGGGGAATTAAAGAGGCTGCAAAGGAAGAAAGCACAATGATAAGAAGGAATTTTGTGCATCTCCATGTTGATGGGACAAATGCTTTAAGAGAGCATCATGGGGATAATACATTGTCAGACCCCATAAATGACTGTCTCTGGGTGCAGCAGGACCCGTGTGTTTAGTTGTGGGCAGTTCTCATACCAGACCCAGCTCTTACGCTGAATAAAGCGGAGACACTCGCTCAAGTGGGAGTATCAGGAGAAGAGGAGCCAGAAGTGAGGAGGATGATGCAGAGGAGCTGACATTCACCCTGCAGTCTGAGATGAACTCAAATGGGGGTGCTGATCTGAGGGGTACCCCAACACTTAGAGAAGTCCCTGAATGTGGCAAACGTGACACCAGCCTTTAGGAAAAGTTCCAGGTAGATTTCATAAAGTTCCATACAAATCAATGGAAATTAATATGCATAAGACTAGGAATAATATAATGAGCTACATGGCTTTTGCAGAGGGAAAGGAAGTCCTGCAAACCTAATGGAGTTCTTCAGTTAGTAAGCACATGAAGGAAGGTAATCTAGCAGACCTAAACCACTTGAATTTCCAAAAGAGCATTTACAAAGGCTAGCTAATGAAAATAAACTCTCTTGGGGCAATAGGGAAGCTCCTTTCATAGATTAATAGCAAGTTAAAGGAAATAGGGAAAAAATAGGCTCAAACAGTCATCTTTCACAATAGAGGGAGGTTACCCGCAGTCTCCTTTGAGAAACCTCCTGGGACCATGGTTCAGGGTATTCAGAAATGATCCTCCAGAAAAAGGCATGAACAGTGAGGTGATAAAACACAGATGATACAGTACTGATTTGGGTAGTCAAACAAAAAACTAAATGGAAAGGGTTGCAATATGACTACAAATGACTAGCTATAAAATAGGAAATTAAATGTTGCAAAAGTAATATATATATATGGAAAAAGCCAGTCCTGACCAGACAGACCCAATGGCAGGCTTTAACTGACTACACCAGACAGTCAGATATGATAGCTACCTGAAAACAACAGTAGCAGTCAGGAAAAAAAAGCAACTATTGTATGGATCACCCTGTAGGGGATCCGCAGCCTACTGCTTCGAGGGAAAGTCAGACAACTCAGCTGGAGAGAGGGCATGGAGTGGGAGGAGATGCTGTGCAAAACAGGCAAATGTTGCTTTTTCAGAGGGCAACAGTCTTATTTACTGGATTTTGGGCTCCCAACTATTGCTGGATCTGAGTCAGCTGAGCACATGCAGTAGGGCTCTAGAAATAGTTATTACTGACCACTTACCTCCCCTTATGGAGTGAGCATTGCTATCCTTGCCTTATAGCAGGAGAACCAAGGAATGAAGTGACTTGACACCTTGGAGGGAGGAGAGGATGCAGTGAGTGGGAATGCTGCAGTTTATGTCTCCCATTTCTCAGCCCAGAGCACTGTATTTCTTTACCTTCATTGCTTTTCAGCTCTTCCTCTTCATGGCCATAGACTGTGGGAATTGCTGGCAGGAAAATTAACTCAGCTTCAAGACACCAACTGGAAAGGAGCCTTGATATCATCAGTGGTTTCCAGTTCTGTGAACTGCTGCATAGTTCTGAGGGATCTGGAGCTACAGATGTGTTCTCTGCTCTGTGTGCACTAATCCTGTGAGCTGTGCCCTGGCTGTGTGGCTGCAGACATGAGAGAGGAGAAATTGACACTTTTAGTATATATGCCACTGATTTGCATTGCTGTGAAACCTGCTTTCATCAGGTCAGAAGTGTCATCTTCTCAGACTTGCTTTCATCTGAGCTAGAGTCCTGTCCACTTCTAGTGCTAGTAATGTGTGGGAGAGTTATGCACAGGGCGGACTTTGGGCTTAGGCAAAGCTGGCAGCCGCCTGCAGCAACACACTTTGGCTGCCGCATCCTTTGCCTGTGCCACAGGTTTGGAGAGTCAAAGATACTGTTGCTTTCACTTACTGAAGGAGCTGCACTGCGTGTTTATTGTAGGAGTGATGTCGATCCCAGCACTTGCCGTTTGTGCCTAACCTCCCACTTCTCCCCTTCCTTTGGCAGCAGAAGCAGCCAGCCCTGCCTTCCAAAGCATATCCACTCCAGCTCTTTTCATCAGCAGCAAAGCCAGGTTTAGCTTCAGCCCTAGATCCATGGGTCAGGAACATGCACCCTATACCACCATGAAGCCGTGAGCTCCTCTGTTACAGCCAGGATGACCACCATTGCAAATTCGTCAAGCTGCAGTATTGTGGAGCTCAGTGCAGGCTACCCACTGATGCTCACCCTCCTTCCCAGGCTTCCTTTGAATCCCAGACAAGCCTCAGACTGTTGCAGCTACACAGTATTTGAGCTAAGTAGTTTAACTAGAGGTTGGACAGTTATACACGAGCTGCAGTCTCAGCGGCAGTGCAACCTAGATGGGGAACAGCTGATTCAAATGGAGGGATCCCTGGAAGAACCGTATGGCCAGGAGCCCACGAGCCACTCTAGGCAGTGGCAACACCTCCTGCATACTAGGTCCCTGCCTAGCGAAGGTGTAGCTGATGTAACCACAGGCCATGTTAACAAAAGGGCTCAGCATCCAAGACCTCTCATTCACATCATCAGGTTTGTAAAAATACGTGCATCGTAGGGGAATGCTGTGAGCTGTTTGAGGTGTCTGGAAATTAGGCCACTTCTTGAAGGGCTGTAATTGCATCTCTGAACAGCTGAGCTGCTGCTGTTGTCTTCTGAGAAATTGAGCCTACTGTGTCCAACTCACCTACCTGAAGTGAAGCAGAGCAGTGTGAAGAGGCGCACCTCTCCCAAAACTTGTCTAGGCAACATGAGACAGGCATTTTTCTCATGATGTCATTGTCCTGGAAACTTTTGAAAGCACATTGCAAAGGAGGAAGCCTTGTGGGTCTGAACTCCTCATGAGCCTCTCCAAATGGGCCAAGCTTTGATGAAACCAACTCATTATCAAAAGCGGGGAAAAACATGTTGGACGTTGTTTACCACTGAGATCACCCTGGTGGTTCTTCCAGCTGCCTGAGGATATTGGTGAAGACAGAAGAAGGGAGAGATGGAAAGAGAGAAAATGCCCGTTTTGAAGTTTCCATCCTTAAGGTGACATGTTTTCTTTCAACTTATTTGCTCTAAAAACCCTCTTGAGAACACATCTATCCATGGTGTCTGCATCTCGGGTTCTGGGTGAGATCCAGAGTCTAAAGTTGCTTCTGGGGGAAATTTGTTTACCTTTGAATCTTCTTTATGACTTTGCTTTCCCTGTTTGTCTTGGCATTGGCGTGGATAACACTGACTATAAGAAAATGGATATAATGATTCCCATACAATTAGGGGCAACTCCAAGTTTCAGCTTTCTTGACATTATGATTCAGGCCCAAGAGTCTGAGCTCTGTACTGCTAGCAGTTGCCACATTCTCATGTTGAAACTCTGAAGGATTTCACAATCTATGGAGCCCATCACAACAGGGAATGAGAGGTTGTTTCCTGTTGTATACAGTAGAAATTATGAGAAATGCAAGCAAAATCCTGTTAGAGGTCTCTAATCATCATGTAGTTAACATCTTTTGTTGTCTTCGAGTTGGTTAGAAAACAAGAACATGATGAGGCTTTTCCAACTCTTTTCTCAACAGTTATCTGAACCACAAGGTGACTCAGAAAGAGTCAGGCCACAGCCCTGTACTTGAAGCAAATCCACTGACACCAGTGGATTTACTGAGCACATTCTATGCTTGAAATCGTAATCTGTATCCAAACCTTCTCTGGGGTGGTGGCTTTCAGACTGACCTGTACTCCACCAAAGTTTGAGCTTTGTCCAACAGGAACCTGAAGGGTGAGCACTTGAAGGAGAGCCAGAGGATGGAAAATCTGATGAGGGCTCAAAATGCAACCCTTGACAGGTTATGTAAAAAGCAAAAGGTTTCTTTGGGAACGGTTGTATAAAAGCCCACATAATAGAGAGGCAGTGAAAGCCAAGGGTTGGCTTATGATTTTTGATTCTGGTTTCCCTCCTCTGGTCAGGATCAACAACAGACAAGCTTTGTTCTAGTTATTCCTCAGCAGCCTGAAAAGGGTTGAGCACCAAACTTCCAGTTCCCAGAATATGTCCCCACTACTCTATCAGGACACCAAATGACAAGACTCAGGAGTGAAATTTTAAAACTTCTGGGGACATAAGGTGGATGAATACATTGCTTGCACTAAGGAACGTGCTTGCCCAAGTGACCAAGTGACTGCCAACCCCAACTTCAATTGATGGGCTGACATCTGGCCAGATGGGGTTGCTGAAATAGGAGGCACCAAACTGTTACCCTTTTTCTTGGCTCACGAGGATCTCACGATAGCTCTGATAAGAGGAATCTGCTGACAGGTGGACTTTGCTGTTTTGAATGTTCATTTTACACATGCTCTATGATGAGAGAAGATCACTGAAGAACATTTAGTTTAAAAATAAGCCAAGAAATGTTACACTGGCTTAACTACGTATCTATTTTTTTAACGGATGAGTTCCTTACACTTCAGGATACACCAATAAAGCCACACAGAAAGCTCTTCTCCTGGGATCTAAGCAGAACAGCATGTCCTCTTTCCACCAGGGGCTGGCTAGGCAATCTACAGACTTTTTCTGCTGTCTCTTCTTCTGTAGACTTATTTTTCAGCTCTAGCTTTTGAGACTCCTGAACTTCTTTTTAGAACTCTGTGTAGTTATGCTTATTTCACTTCAGTTGGCATTAGTTATTGCTCAATAATTTTGCAAATGCAATCAGTGGCATGACAAGATCTGGAGCCCTTTTGTGTGAAGCTCTGTACAGACACATGGGGAGAAGACACAAAGAACTCATGGTCTAAGTGGGTAACATTAAAAAAAAGTACTGAATTGTGCAGACTAAGAAACTCTACCATTAGGAAGAGAGATTTGTCGAGGTTCTGATCCACGAAGGGACAAAAGAACACAGAGAGATATGAACAAAACACCAAGAGTTGCTTTATGCACCAAAAAAGCTGTCTGAATTATTTCACTTTGGTTTCTTCAGAAAAAAAAGGTCAAGGAGGAAATCTTTGTACCTTTTCTGCTTTGCAATAACTACAGCACGTTTGCTTATAGGGCTGAATGTGGCTTGATAGACAATATGGTTCTTATATGCATCAGTACAACTTGTAAGGGATTTTCCCTTCACTTTCCTTTTCTCTTTTTCTTCTTCTTCTCCTTTCTTCTCTGTCCCCCCCGCCCCCGTCCCGCCTCCCCCCATTTTTACAAAAGGAGTTAACTTAATTTCGAGAGCTTGTGTGGTTTTCATTAGGATTGCAGTCTTTTGAAATGTCAGAAAAGTGCCAAGCAGAAACTGAAATCGATATGAAAGGGGTTAACTCAGATCACCCTCTGCACCCTGCTATCTTGCTTCAGCCTGATTGCTTTCGGGTTGGAAAGTAGGGGAGTGACATTTTGGGGGAAGAAGAAAAGAAAGGAATGGGAATGAAAGAGAGATGTAAACCTTCATTCACTCTCTGACTCAATATGATTAGCATTTAGTGCTGTTGAAGTGTTTATCACCACTTTGCTGATCTTTGAGGAAGAGTATTCTAGATGAGGACTCTTCAGGTGACAGGGATACAGCATGCAGGAAAAGAAATGGGTTATGCAGCCTCGGGCATGCAGCAAGGACATAATCTAACAGTATGAATCTTGCGGGAATGAGACTTCCCTGGGCAAAGCCTCTCACCAAGTTATCTAAGCTAACTAGAATTTCCTTCCCCAACTTGGCAGGGAATTAGGTAGATAGTGTAATGAGTGTGACTGGTCTGGTGAGGGTGATTATGTGACCACATATGTGTACACACACACATGCATGTCCATTTACGTATTCTCTTCAACTGTTGTCTGAGACATCACAGAGCTGTTTCTTTTGGAAAATAAGGGGCTTGTTCTTGGGCATGCCTTTTTTCCTGCTTTCCCCAGTCACCCTCACCCAATGGCAGGCACATCGCTGCTCTGGCTGGAGAAATTGGGGTCCCTACCCAAAGGGCAGCAAACACTTCCTGAAACAGAGCATACAGTGGACCAGGTATGTGAATAGGGGTGGATGGGCTTCAAGCCTATTTCTCTTTCTTTTTGACCCTAGGAAACTGCAGAGGTCCGTCCCAAAACCTAGTGAGGGCGAGGTGCCATTCTGCCAATACTCTTTAACAACATTTTTTTTCTTGCTTTAGTTCGTAACCCAGAGATCACTCAGAAACCCACCCTTGTCTTGGCTGCAAAAGTTGCTGAGAATTTGCATCCAAAGAGTGTTGTTTTACAAAAAATATCAAGCAGGAGATTCAGCAGCCTCCCTAGTAACACTTAAAGAAACATTTCTACCTATGAAGACAGAATCAATTTGTTACCTCTCACATTCACTCTTAGTGTCTCATTTGCAGCTTTTTCCATGTCCTTGATCTGTACCACACACTTATTAGGCAGTGCTCAACCATCAGTACGAGACATGAAGTAACATCACCTGATGCATTACAGGCCCTGTATTGCTGGCTGGTCAATGCTGTCAGCTGGAAGTGAAGGATGTTCAGCTCCTTCAAAACTGGGCTTGCTCTGGGTTCAATCCACCTGTGGTGGAAGATGTTATGTTGTCTTCAGCCTCCCTCCATGCACATAAACTGTAACTTTGGCTTGGTGGCAGCTGGGAAATCTCTTTGCTCAAGGGTGGAGAAAAACAAGACTGGTGGTTGGGGCTCAGAATTATAGAAGAAACTTCCTACCTCTCCCCACTCACTACATTTTTGGAGTATCTTAGAAATCAACATGTAAGAAAAATCCTCATCTGGGTAAATATCAGCAGTTCTGCCCATGGCTATCTTATACAACTCGGTCTTATCAGTCTCCCCAACACCATCACCTAAGGCAGAGCAGCCAGAGCTAACATGGGAGTACAAAAGCCAAGAAAGATCGACCAGCGAAGAAGCTTAGTGCTACTGGCCACTATTGCAGTACAAGTATCTTTTTTGGAAAATGTTTCCTTCAGCTTCTGTTTTCTTTTTTTTTAATCTACCTTCATGGTTTTGCCTTGCCTTTGTCTTTTAAAACTTGAAATTTTAATCTTGCAAAATTTGAGCAGATAGTTGATTTGCTCATTCTTTAATTATGTGTTGGCCAAAGGTTGTGCTCTGATATCCCCAGAAGCCAAATTCCCATCCACAGAGCAAAACCAACAGGGTAAGATCACACCCACCTTAATATTGTGCCCTCACCTCTGGGCCCATTCTCCAAGACCACTTCAGAGTCGACGGCTTGAGACTGATGGTTATGATGACAGTCTCTGTGAAACTGAGACCTAGTCCCCAGGTGCAGACCCACAATCAGAAGATAATGCCCTGCTATTTCCATTTGTGCCTTGGGACCTAGTTTTGATACATCATTTCTATTCTTAGCCCTAGCGCCATCTTACCCCAATCACAAGGAGCAATAGGGGGGCAGTGTTCCTTCATAAGCAGGAGAAACTAGAAAGAAAGACCTACAGGAATGTGTTCCCAAGAAGAGGTGACATCTTAGAGGCAAGTCTTTCCTCCACTGAAGTCAGTGAGAAGATTTGATGGGCCCAAGCTTTCACACATGTGACCAAGGAAGATCGGTCTCCAGCTGGGCAGGCATGCTGGGGATGGGTTAGAGAAATACAGGGTTTATTTTCTTTTATTCACAAAGCTGATGGTCACTAGCATGATTTTATCACCCTCGTGAATGGTATTTGGGTAACAGGACCAGGAGCACATGTTTGCACACAGAGGAGCAGAAGCTGGCTCTAGACAAAAGAGTGCTGAACATGGAAGTAGCGTGGCCACGTTGACCTGGGGGCAACACTGTAGAGACACTGCTCTGCTTCTTCAGAAGCTAAGGTTTTTCTCGGCTTCATGTTGCGCACACCGCCAGGGACTGGGCAGATTGGGGGTCTCTCTGTCATGCTCTGTTGCACACAAAAGCCACAGCCTTGGATGCCTCTTCTCTCAACTGGCTGAATTTCAGAGAGAAATTTGCACCCTTAACAGAAACTTGCTTCACTGAACACTGGGTCTGGCCTTAGAAGGATACTTAAGCTGCCTGTTTTTATGTTCCAGGGTTACAGATCCAGTCATTTCCGCTGTGGAAAAAGTCATTTGAGATGGCGTGCTGTTCCTTCCAAACTGTGTTAGTCATGGGGAGCAGGCGGCATGCTACCCAGAGATCCCAGGGCCTGTGAAGGCAGAGAAAGAAAAAAGTAGTCCTTCTCTGCAGAATATGCAAAGAAACATTTACTCAACATTTGCCTAATGCAGCAAAAGCACTAAAAAAGAGAGAGGTGAAGGGAGGACATAAAATATAGGGGACAGGCCAAATGAGAAGACAAGGAAGGGGAAATGAGATTCCTAAAACCAACCTCCATCTTCTGTCCAAAGCTTTTAGGCTTAAGGCCTCTCTGACATGGTGCTCTTCTCTTCTGGGGTAATCATGGTCCCTCAGCTCTTCAGACCTCCAAATCGCAACTCAGATGGTCTTTCCAATTACAGCCTGTGTAATTACTCAGTCCTGTGCTGAGTTGTCACATACCTTTTCTTTGCAGTCTCCTGATGGACCCATGCTTTGTAAATCCTCAGGCTGAGTGAGCACTAAGGACCTCAGGAAAATGGATTTAGGAATCTGAGACAGAGGGCAAGACACAGCTAACTGCAGAAGAGTCTTTCTTTTCACAGAGATTGGAGAAGCCCATGCTGATAGTGAGACACTGTGATACAGAGACCTACATCCTGCAGTGTGGTTGTGTGCATCTATGTGAGGAAGATGCAGGAGACAGGCTTTGAAAAGCCAGTTAACACTAGGGGACTGCGTCTAGGCAGCGGGATGGACAGACCATAACTGTGCCAAGAATGCTGCTATCTGGCATGACAGTTAAAGCTTAAACAGAAGCATCACATAGCATTTATCATTCATTTGTCCATACTCATTCCTGCAAACCACAGCAGGGCTAATAACCTCTCCACTGGCTGCAGGCATCTCCGGGCCACCACAAAGGGGACCCTGGTCAGTGCCGTGACACCAGCCAGGTTCATGCCTGTGAGGCCAGGAGCAACCCCATTCGGCCAACAGCTGTGGTCTGGGGAGTTTGGGATACACCAGTGGTTTTGATTATGTTTGAACTTCCTCTTCAGCAACTGACAATTGCCATAGTCTGGAAATGTTTCTTCCTAGCAGTGCACTAGGCAAAAAAGGATAAATAAACTATTTTTGTGGTTTGTTTTAGTTGCTGCTGGCATCTTAGGGGTCCTGAAGCGGGGGGCACAGGACACAATAGGGAAGAGAACAAACCAGCTTTCAGGGACCGGCTGACCTTTCAGACCTCTTGAGCCTTCACAAAAACCTTGCCAGTTACAAACCAGCTGTGGAATCAGGAACTACTTTTGACGTCACTGCTGAGAAGTCCTAATTAGATAATTTCCCAAACCATGCGGGTCTCAAGTGCCTCAGCTTCACCTTTAGCCCTGAACCAACTCACCCAATTTAGCGGTTAAAGGTTCAGTCTGTGTCAGGTCAAAGGCGTTCTTGCGAAGACACCTATTGTTTCCAAATGGATTTTGCCGTCTGATACTATTTGAGGATACCTCCTTCCCTGTGTGCTTCCAGTGCCTCAGCATTCAGCCCAGCTGCTTTAAGGAGAACGGCAGCAATCCTGAACTGTCTCTCACCTTAACCATCCAAGCAGCCTTCACCTCCTAAGCAGCCGTGAATACAATCCAGCTCCCCAAAAGGCATTTGGAAATGCTACGGTGTATTTATATGTATACGCCATTGCAAGGAAGCTGATAATAGCAAATAATAAAAGTAATAAACCTGTCTCTTGGCACAAGGTCTAGCACTGTGCATTAGAAAAGGTACCTGTTTAACTATAAACTTCCGGATGCACTTAACACATTGCTAGCAGCATAGCGAGCCTCTCGCGCGCCTCTGAAACGGAGCCGTGGCTGAGATGGAAAATGCAGCTATGCCTCTGGAGACACAGAAGTTTATGGCATGAAGGAAAGGATACCAGTGTTAATGAAAGCCCAAGGATTGTGCTTCTTGTGAAACAAACATGTAATAGCATAAAAAATATTAGGATTTCCTCTTCCTTCCATTCTGTTTTTAATATTTCCATTTTTATCACGTGGTAGGTTAAGTCCAACCTTATCGATTTAATTTTAATTCATTACTTCACTCTAATTTAATATTAATTCCATGAAATAACTATTTTTACTTTCCCCCCCCAAACAACGCACAACAAGGCCCCTATTTTTAATACATTGACTTGATTATAGTAGTGGTATGAGAGGTGTAGCGTATGCCTGCTGTAACGCTAAATTCATTTAAACTCAAGCCCCAGTAAGCCACATGACAAGGAGAAAAGGTAAAACCATTGTGATCACAAAGAAAGCCCTGGGCCTTCATGGGGCACAGGAGTAAAAAGGGAGCTATGTGATGGCACCATCACTGTGTTTATTTGGGGATTTTCTTTTTAGCGAAAATGAGAAGGGCCTGCCAGACCTCTGTGCTTCAGGTTAAACATATTTCTGATGTTTATTCTTGTCTGCATTCCACACATTTTTTCTGTACGCCCTAAAATATCATTTGAAGTTTATTACAGTCACTCTAAGAAAGGTCATGTGGTAGGTTTGGCCTGATGTCTGATTTTTTTCCTGTTCACCCAAACTACAGTATTTTGTGGTTGACCTGCCTCCTGGGAACCTTTGCTTCATGTTGCCCAGCTGAGTTCTTGCAGATAGGCAATTTGCTTTTTTTTTTTTTTTTTTTTT
>VFFE01009229.1:4089305-4229137 GCA_008921705.1 Burhinus oedicnemus
AGAGGATCAGGCACCACCTGAGTCCTAAATGAGTGAGACGGTGGGCAGGACCAAAGAGGAGGTACGAGCTGCAGCTGTGCAAAAACCTCCCTGAGAAGGGTGCAGTGCTGTTGCTGCATCATCTGGGGGGTGTCTGCTCATTCAAAGACAGAGGAGGCTGCACTGCAGCTCTTCCCCAGGAGCCCTCGAGGCAAACAATTTTCAAGAAAGTCTGAGTAAGTACATGGATTTTTGAAGCATTCAAAAAAACTGGCTGTAAAACAGTGAATCTCAATCTTTAATTATGGTGGTGCTATTCCCTCATTATAGCTAGCGGGGTGTGCGTGGGAGGAAAAGTCTTCAACTGCCTCTGTCTACCTGAACCTTAAAATAGAGAAATACAAGAAGAAATGAATGCAGACATAACTACACAGAAATGCAAAAAACAGCGTTTGTATGTGTGTGTATATATATACACACTTGCATACATATTCTGATTTGCATTACTACCGCTTTTCTTTTTTCTGCTGAGAAGACAGTCTTCTCTTCCAGGCCCCAACTGTAAATTTCCTAAGGCATTGACTTAATCTTCCCTCGATCTGTCCTCATCGCTGGGATCACTGGGACGGAGGCCTGGAAGCGAAGCATCCAGGACCTCACAGCCAAAGCAAAACAATGGCTCCTTTCCCCAGCCTCCTAATAAGTTCAAGAAGTTATGCGAAAACAAACAAAGCGGTGGCCTGGTCACATAGCTGAGCACTCCAGCTCCTGCACCGTGCCGTGCTGCGCTGCCGGGGCTGGCGAGCCCTCGCCAACCTGCCGGACGTGATGGCTATGGCGGCGCCCGTGGGGTCTGGTGGTGCTCCCTGTGGGTGCTCCCTGTGGGTGGGCATGCTGCCTACCAGGTTTGCTGTGAAAGACCCTGGGGATGTCAGTCCCTGTGTCATCCCTGCTCGGTGCCGCTCACGAGATCAAGTCTGGAGGTGGCATCACTGATGGCACATGTGGTGCAGAGCAGCGGTGGCACAGCCTGCGTGCCCTGCACTGCTGGGCCACCGAGGTCTCCAGAAGTGCAGAAAGACATCCTTGAGGAAGGCTGGTGGTGTCTGGTGACATAAGGAGCTTTCTGGAACAATTCTTTGCTTTATTTTTCCATAAAGTTTGCCTGATTTACAGCGCTTTGAGGTTATTTAGTCATGAGGACTCAAATGAGTCGCTTGTACATGGCAAACCAGAAGAGCAGTATTACTACACCGGATGGTTTTTGGAGCATGCAGATGTTTTCTTACAATTGTGTAAGCCATCACAACACGGTTAAGTTAGAGTTTCTTCAACTGGTGTTCCCATCAGTATTATATGCCTTGGTTTGCTCTCTGTGGTTTGGAGGAGAACTTGTATCTGTGTGAAGAAAATCCTTTCAAGCAGACATTGCGTGGTGCTTCCAGACCCTGAAGATCACAAATCTCACAAGAGGAATTCTTTGCACTCTGCTGTGTCACCCGCATGAGCGACACACCCGAGGAGTCGGGGGGGACAGAGTCATCGCCTCAAACTTGAAAATATCTGCAGGGTTATAAATGCAGCTCCCCATGTAAGTTAACACGTCAAGGACATAGCACTGCTGACAGCAGTGGGAATTTTGCTCTTTTGAGCAGAATTACGATCAAAGAGTCATTGGGTTTTTTTTAACATTCACTTTGAAAAACCCCACATTTTTAAGAAGCTGTCTTCCCCTGAAACAATATTGCCCATGTTCAAGGCTTTGCTCTGGCTGCCCTGACCTGCTGATAAGTCAAAGCTTCAGTTTTAGCACAGTGCAGCTGCACCTGAATAGTCAAAACAGGGGAGGACCATGCCTAGTGACTGCAGAGCAGATGCTCCGGTGGAGTACGGGCTGTGAGACAGCCCGCCGCATGCTGGGCTGCCCTGGGAACGCGTGGGTTCGGTATCTGTGTGGAAACCAAGGGCCCCTCAAAAATTTTCCCTTATTTTGGAGTGCCAAGCGTGCTTTAAAAAAGTGTGTCCTAACACGGCTGACTGGTCGGCCCGTGTTCAGATGAGGAATTTTCTGGGTGGCCAGGCTGCCAGCCATGCCGTGCCGTGGCTCTGTGAGCAGCAGCAGCCCCTTGCCCTCCCCGGGGGCGGCTGTGCTGGCAGGACCTGCGGGGCTGGCAGCGGCACCGTCACCTTCCCTACGTGGGGCTCCCACCCTCGCCCTGACCTCCCCAAGCATCCCCGTGCTCAGCCAGGCGCACCCTCGCACGGGGCTCCGCTCCTGCCTGTGTGACAGCAGCTTTGCCGCAGCAAATGCTGACTTGCGACGCCGAGTTTACGTTAAAAAAAGTCATTTGTGCCCAAAGGAATGAATCCCACATTGTTTTTTCACTTTCCTGCTGCGCTGCTATTTTTTTCATCTTGTCCTTCGTTAAGCGTCTCCCTGCCGCAGTGCGGGCAGCTCTTTACTCCCCAGTTCCCAGCTACGCCGTGTGCTTTATAGTTTTTCTGAACTACTTCATGAGGACTTCCAGATGAATTCTTGCAGTGAATGCTGCCTTCAAAAGCGCCTGGGAGATTAATTAATCTTTCCAGTAACCTCAGTAGGTGGGTCAACACCGCTGCTCCTGTTGTGCAGAGGGAAAGAGCAAGTAGTTGGGGGTCCGAGCAGCTTGTTCAAAGCCGTGCAAGAAGTCGCAAAGCTCAGTTACTAGGCCCAAAGTCTCACATTCTCATTTGGTCTGGAAGATAAGGTTTTCTCCAACCTGGTTTTCCTTCAGCATCTCTTCTGAAGTGCCTCCAGACTGGCCCAAGGGATGTCTGAAACAGGGAGGGACATTTTCCTGGGGGTCTGTGTACTCAAGCCTTATTTCTTTTTGATGCTTGCCTATCACGCAACCTCAGTTTGCTGGGGACAATAGTGGTTTTGTTATTCATTAAAGGACTTAATTTAACTGAAAAAAAAAATTCAGGCTCTTCCTTAAGAAGCTTATAATTTAATAGGTGAAATGTCAGGGAAAATCAATGCAAGTCTGTTTCCTCTCTGCTTCATTATGCAGTCCATTAAACAGCTTTTATGTTCTGTTTATAGGTTGATTGTGTATTTCTTCTTTTTTAAATTTTTTTTTATTTTTGTAAAAGAAACATTTTTACATTTATGATGTAAAGCAAGCTGGGCTGAGAACCAGCACTACAAGAAATGCATTTGGCTTGAGCAAGGAATCTGCGAGACCACAAACATCAAGATGTCCCTAGCAAGAGGCTCCGTGGTGGGACACTGCGGAGGGGAGGCGGGTGAGGAAATCAAACACGTTCCAGGCAATTTGCTGATTGCAAATCTTCAGAGGTATAAAATGTCCCTAAATTGCTACGTGTCCCCCTGCAGTGTTAAGAGAGGTCCGACCGCCCAACCTGGAAAGAGAAAACCACAAGCAACTTGTTAATGTTTCTGTCTCACCCCTACGGTGAGGAGCGAGAGAACGCCTTTTCCAGTTCGTAAACACCGCATGGCTGACTGGAGGGATGTTCTCGCCCGGATGTGGCAAATTTTATAGCCGTGTGAATAAGAAACAGAGCACGCAAAGGAAAGTATTACGGTTTAGGGGGTGATAAAACTTAATGCCACCCTGCTCCATTCCCTGCCCCATGCTTTTTCAAAATGTCCATTGGGAATCTTTGGCTTTGGTGAGGCTTAGGAGGCAAAGAGGACAGTAAAACAAAGTTTGAGGACCAGTAGAGATGTCGTCCAGGATAATGCCTTTATTTTCCTTGAGCAACGGAAGATAATAGCTCATAGCTGGATCATGAGGTTGAGAGCGAAGGTTTCAAATTTTTTTTTTTTTTCCCTTTAATTTACCACAGGATTGCTCGGCAAAGTTATTTTGTTGCTGGGTGTCTCAGTTTTTCCAAATGTACTGTGGGGACAAATCTTGCCCAGCTTGAACTAAGGCTATGAAGGTTAATTTACCATTATTTGTAAAGTGCTTTGTGTCACCAAGGACAAAACCCTGCAGAAGTGTCCAAGGGGAGAACTGACACTGATAACAGTGTTGGGGTTACACTGCCAAGCCACCTCCCACACTGCAGGACCAGCCTCTGCATTTTCACTGCTCTTCCCTTCATTTTCACACATTGCCAAGAGTATCTTAAAGTAGTGGCAGAGCCTCCAAAGCTTTCTACCATAGAAGGACAAGGGAGAGGAAAACACTGTTCAGGCAGCTGGGGGAACCGGATGGTCAGCACTCCCCAGCAAACAGATTTCTAAGCAGAAGAAAAGACACTGGAAATTACTGAGTGCCATGGTAATTCTTGCAAGGAAAGCACTTCATTTGGGTAAGTTGGTCTCTATTTAAGCTTAGAGAATTCACCAGCAGGAGCAAAGGTCTCTGCTCAGGATTTGCAGGGAAAAGTCTCATGTCAAAATACAGGGAACTTCTGGCATGACCCAGGTTACTTTCCCAACTGCAGATCACAGTAGGAAGGTGCTGGTGGTCTGAAGGTGCTGCTGGTCTGTGATAGGGAGTGAAAACTAAGGACAGCATTGCTGGAGTAACCAAGCGGAGGGGCAAGTTAGTAAGAAATAGACGGGTAAAAAATGGTGATTGATGGTGATGATGATGATGACTTTATTAGAAAAGTTTCAATAGCAATAACTAGGATCATTATGGCATGACACGCCTTAAGGAATGAGTCAACACGGTACCAGGGAAAGATTCAGCAGAGGCGCCACTAGGGAAAGAGGGTGAAAAGGAAAGGAAGCTACAGAGGGGGTTGGGAAGACCTCTGCTAATGTAGAGACGGTTGGAGAGGCTGCATTGCAGCGCCAATTGCTGTCACGTCACACCATCAGGACATTTTGTGCTACAACAAGCAGCACTACTGGGGAATGCACCATCTATAGCCTTCCCCGCAAAATCTATGCTTGCTGATAGCCCTCTGCTACAGGGGGGTAGAAATGTTTGGGACCAGCTTGCACACCACTTCTAAACCCAGCTCAGCTCAGAGAGCTCCAGCCAGATCTCTAACTAAGAGATCTCCAGACACGGAGAGAAAGGCAATCTCTTGTTTCCCAAAAGCACTTACAGCCCGAAAAGAAAAAGAAAATAATGGGAGAAAAGAATTCACAGATTTAAAGTCCAGAAGTAGAAATGCACAAAATGTTCATGACTGAATCACACCAAATGTTTTTTGTGAATTTTTATCAGTTTTACTGAATCGATAACTCATTCAGAAAACCTGAAAAAACAAGTAAGAAGATGTTACCTGAGGAGAATCTCATTTTGCTGCCTGCTGACAGAAAGGGAAGGTGCACCTGGTTTCCTTGCCATTAGCAAGTAGTGCTGGAAAGGGCCATGATTTTTAAATTGTCAGCAGTCAAACAACTATGCTTTTTTCAAGGACTGAAGTTTGTATCATCAGGGAGCACTGAACATCTTTCTGAAAGATAGGAAGGTAGAAAAAAATATACAAACCCCGCATATTAAACTATATTGTATAAAGTATATCGTAAGGGGGAGTTACACAGATTTTCTAGGAATTGCCCACCAAATATTGAGGTGTGTGGCATTAGTGTGATTTATCTGTTTCACTTTCATCACATTTTCATTTTTGATTTTCTGTTAGTCAGATATGTTGATGAATGGAAAACACATTAGAAAACAGTTCAGGATTAATTAGACAAATGCAATGGAAATGCGTCATTCTCTGATTCCTGTCTCCTGGACCATACTCAGAGTAGTTTGTCTCTGCCAAGGAAGAGGTGGTTAAATTGGTGATCACATAAAATATTCATTAGGTAATTGCATGCAAATTAATGTTCTTCTTCAAGAACATTTAACAAAAAAATTTAGTTCACTTTTTTTGTTTCTTTAAAAAACATAAAAGAGAAAGACTACAAAATGAATAATTTTTATTTTGTTGCAAATTGCAACTAGGACTTTTATTCAAACAACAATACAATAGATTTGTTTCAATACTACTTTATTTGACTTGACTCTAGTTTTTCAAAACTAAGAGACCTTCCAAATGAAACAAAAATTCTGTATATTTTTATTTAAAGGCATTCTTGTGTCCTTACTGACTCTTCCTCTTCCTTCCCCTTGAATGGTGAGATTAAGAGTAGCTATGCTTTCTGATATTAAAAAACAAAAAAAACCCCACCCCAAAACCCTTGAAGGGCAACCTTGCCCTGGAGACAAAGGGAGAAAAGCCCATTTTCCATAAGATCTGCTCATTTTCCATAAGGTCCATTCATTTTCCACAGTTCTTTTCTATTTTTGAGCTGCAAAACCTTAGTCCATACTTCCTTGTTTTTGTGTTTTGTTAAATACCTACTAACAACTTGAGGTTGTGACACCTTCACATGCATGTTAGCTGTGGCAACACTATGAAACCATCCCTGCAGCTGGGGGCTCCCGTGGGCATTTCTCAGGACCACTGGAATGCAGGAACCATCTTTCCTAATGGATAAGGTCCAAAAATCCAGAAAACTGGTTACATGATCTGACAGGCAAGGTACAGTCCAAATCTAAACAACTACTCTAATGCCTGAAATAGCCTTGCTCATACACCCGAGAAATATGGAAACACTGGAAGGAAAGTTAATTGAATTTTCCCTCCTCCTTCCTTCATCCTCAAACCCCAGTGCATTTAAAAAAAAAATAAAAATCCCTTTTTAAAAATAACTATCGGAGCTGGAAATTAAGTTCACATGAAGTGAGTTAGGGATGAGAGCAAACCCCTGATTAAATTTACTTGGGAAAAAAAAAAGAAGAAAGTACAGTTGAAGATGGGAGGCCAGACTTGCGTAAGGCAGTTTGGGGAGAGCATGGGCTGAGCAGCCAGTGGGTGCTGAGTGTCGGGGCAGCTGAGCATTGTGCTGCCATCACCCATAGCTCTCCTTGAATAGCGGGGTGAGTCCTTATCTCCTCTGGCAGTATCCGAGCCTAAATGGAGGCCTGGCTTTCTGTGGGAAAGGGGTTTCTCCCTGCCACAGGCTGCCTGCTTTTGCTGGCGTGAGAACCAGCTTTCTGCCTTTTGATAATCAACACTGGCTAAAGCAAAATTTCTGCCTAGTGTGCATTTCTTAGTGCTTTGTCGCTATGATTGAAGCAATATTCTTTCCAGTGCTTCTCCTGAGAGACTTTCCAGCACTTGATACATCTGACTGTTGAAGTGTTGCCTTCAGCATCCTCTAATTATAGTTCGAAATGAAGCTATTTTTTTTCCACCCTGGCTTCTGCTGGCCTGCCGCTGGGATGGTTTTTCTAGAGTAATTCATAGCAAATGAGTTTCAGAAGGGCAATGACTAGATAGAGGAGGGCAGCAGAACCAGCTTCTGCTCTGAACAGACGCTTTCCAGTTCAGGATTTTTCTGTTTCCTTTAAATTGCAAGCAGTGCCTCTGCTACAGAGTCTCATGGATATTGTACTCTTCTCCTGGGTTATGAACAATTATGAGGACTGGAGCTCTGTGCCTACATGTGTCTTGGACCACAACCATATCTTTCTGACACACCTGCAGGGCCCGTGTTTTCTGACTGCCCTATTCCTCCCCCCGTGCACACACTGCCCAGACGTAATCCCTGCCTCTATGCAGAGCTCAGCCTGAGTCTCCTGAAATCATTACATCTGCTTTCCCCACAGTGTTTGAGAAGGGGTCCAACACCAATGAGTAAGTATTTTTTTAAGACTGAAGACAAGCACCCATGTTTGGGATGTATGTCCCATAATGGGACCACACACCTGTAGTCTCCAGTTCCCCCGGGGTGGCTGGTGCATGCAGTTTTGCACAGGGATATCCAGGGACTGAACACCTGCCTGGGACATTCACCCCAAGATGCTGTTGGTGAGAAGTAGACAGGAAACAAAAATCTTAAACAGAGAGCATTTCCTGAAACAAAAATATTTCAGGGCTTTAAAAATGTTCTTTGCTGTTGCACAGCCAAATGGAAAGTAGGCCACACAAATATTTTTTCCAAACCCCTTGTCTACCTTTTCCCTCTTGCTCTCCCCCTTAGAAACAGAGAGGAACAGCCAAACATTTTCAGTAAGCCTGGTGGCGAAGTGCCCACCTACTGTGGATTTAAATCTTTGCTTAGCCATGGGGCCACAGCTCCATCTCTTTCACTTTTCCAATGAATATTTCTTTGATGTCTAACACCTTTGGCAGGAGAGCCTGCTGGCAGGCTGGAAGCAGGGGCAGTACGTGCCTCAGGTGTATGGAGAGGGGCCACATCCCACTCTGTCCAAAGGAGGCCAAAGAGAGATTGAAGCTTTGCCCCGACTGAGGTTGTGGGGCTGTCCTCCCTTGAACTTCTCTCTGTCTTTTCCCAGCTGCCACCAGAAATGCCATCCCATGTGTGAGAAATGCTCTTTGTAAATGAGACGCTTCTGATGAAAACCTATTTTGCCCCCCAGATTTCCAGCCAGCCCTCCCATGGCCACGTATGATACCACATTGCCAACCCTAGTGTCGGCTTCTCATTCTCTCTGCAACCAGACAAAGAGATTTTATTTGAGTAACAATCTGAATGGCTTAAAAAAAGAACAAAAATCTAATTTTAAAGGGATTATGGTGAACCTCTTGTAAACTGTGCTCAATAAGAAGAGGACTTAGAACAGGGCCTGTAATGGGTCTGAGTGACTGTGCTGGGGAAACAGGTCATTTCCTGATGGTTAACAGCTAATTTTTCTAACAATTGAAATGCAGGGATCATGCATATAGGTTTCTAATGGACACTAGTGAAATGGCAAAAGCACTGATGAATACCAGGTGGCCAAACTTCACTTTCCTATTTTCGAAGACTCCATTTAAGTCATCAGGCAGCAGGATCTCTGACCACCTGAGTCTGTACGGTAGTGTATGGGCAGTTCATAGCCACATACAGTTTATACCCATCCTCCTGGGAAATAAAAACTACTGATAAATGGCGTGGTGGCAATATCTCCATTAGAAACAGCACCATCAAAAACATTCAGTCCTGGAACTCATTCCCTTAAGCATCCTGAAGTCACTGGAGACACCACTGTCTGTTAACTCTGTAATTGCTGGCCCACCACATTGCTTTGCTGTGACGGTTTCCCCTGGAAGCGATGAGGCAGGAATGCACACCCCATGGAATCACCAGTGCTTGGAAGGATGGCCTGAAAAACTCACCACTGTAGGACCAATAAGGCAAATAAATTTATCTGTATGTCTTTTTGCTTCTTGTCAAACTCTCTTATCATTCTGTATATTTTACAGGAGAAATGTTGTTTATGAGTTCCATGCACTGCTATCTGTTATGGTATAGTTTACTATAATTAGTATTTCTTGTAATGAGATTAAGTTGTTTTTTGGTTTGGGGTTTTTTTTTCTGACAAAATCTGGTTGTTCCTTGTAAAGACAGACTTTTTTCCTATGACTTTGAAAAGTCCCATTTGCGCAAGTTTTCTAATGCTTTAAATCAGAATTTTGTTTGAAAACAAGGTTGGTAGATTCAGCATAGCATTTTTCGCTCAAAATATGGAACACAGACCCATTCTGAGCCTTCTGCTTACTAGCTCTGGCAGTAGTGCCTGGCTTAAAAAGGATTTTGATTCTGAAGTTCAGAGTTCATTCAAGGCTGTAGAGGTCTGGTCATTCAGGTTTATAGTTTGCAACAATTTTCACTTTTACTGGCCATCTTCTCTAGCATGCAAATTTCATTTGCTTAGTGGCAGTCTGGCTTCAAGTCCTGGAAATGGATCTAGGAGACTTCTCTTAAAAAGCCTGTAAAACGTGTCCTTCTCCTGGTGCCAAATCGTACAGGTTTCTCCCTTTTGCCTTATGGCTCCCCATGAATTTCCAGAAGCTTGTAAATACAAAATGATATGTAGCTTCTGAAAATCCTCCTGAGATTTCTGCAGAGTGGAAAAACTGATGACACTGGCTAGATTTCTTTGGACTAGGAGTCCAAGGAGAAATGAATTTCTGATGCAAATTCCCTGTACAAAGCAGTTGACAAAGGTACAAGATACTGTACAGTTTTATTATACTGTACTACGTGATAAATTCAATAGGGACTCATGCTGGGATTTAAATCCACAGTGGTTAAGAGCTTGGCTTCCTGGAGACTGTGACATTTCCAGATGAGCTGTGTTGCCCTAAGCAGCTGGAGAGCCACAGGCATTTTAGGGCTCTTCCCCAAAACTCTGAGTTACAAGAAGAAGTAACAACTGGGTAAAAGACAAGCTTCCCTTTTTAAAGATGTGAAAAGACAAACATCTGGGGATGTTGTGGGAAGACAAGGCGAGACAGGAAAACTGGAAAAGAGAGAGAAGATTGATGAGCTCCAGGGCGGATGTAGGAACGGGAGACACACTCTGCTGCCCATAAACAGTAAGACAGCAATCATCGCAGAGCCCGTGCTGACTAGGACTTTGCTCCTCTGCCTCTGCCTCTCCCATATCCCTCCAGTGGAATCAATTCCTCGTGTTATGTAGCTGCCTCTTGGTCCTTCCTGCTCTTTCTGATATTTTACAGATCATAGTCCAGTGGCTAACACTTAAGATTGGGAGCTGGGCATCTTGGACTTTTGTTTGCAGCTCTGTGACTGATATATTGTGTGGCTGTGGGCAAGTTACTTCATCTTTCTGCACCTTGGCTCTCTCGTCTTCAGAATATAACAGTACCAACCGGCCTGCTGGAGAGATTATGGGGCTTAACTAAAGCGTCTTTGAAAAGCTATGTCTGACATCCTGGATGAAGAGCAAACTGGTACTAATGCATATTGCTCCTCGTGATGTAATGCAATTATTAAGAAAAGATGTTTGCATGGTCTCAGAAGAGTTGTGGAAGTCCCAAGGAAAATTATCTAAAGAAGGGTCACTCACAGGCGTACCAAAGGCAAGCTTTTTTTCAGTTTGCCACATCTTACAAAGGGAGGAACATCTGGACAACGGATTCCAAACAGAACCAGCGCCCAAGCCAAATAATTCAGGGTAGTGTCTCTAGGAATGCAGTGGGCATTCCCTATCTTACACAAAGGGAGCTCAATCAAGAAACAGGTTTTGTGCTTTTATGCAGGAAGACACAAATTCAAGAACAGCTGTCAAGACCTTCATGTGCTTGAACTAAGGATACATGTCCTCGTCCTCATATGTCACCAGTGCTGGAAGTCTCTGTTTCTAAGAGCTGGAAGCTGGGGTTCAGGGAAACAGAAATGGACTTAGAGAGAGTCTAATAACAAAATTTCCTCCATATGCAACTGATGAAAGGAGCCAAGTACAGCTGCCTCACACCAGCCCTGCAATAACAGCCTCAGCTCCTCTAAACTGTCAGCAATAAAAATATATTTGCTTTGAGCAACAGCTTGGAGAATGGAGTGAAATGATTTTTTACGGAAATAAAACCTATTTTGCAATATGTATTTATTGCACACACTACCTTCTACTAAGTGGTATGGAGTAATACTAGCATCAGAGTGCTTTGCACACTTACAATGCTTTCCACTGGAGGATCTCTGCATGCCTCGGTAAGCGTACATCTGTAGCCCCATAGTCCCTACTCCTGCCCTCACTTTGCTGATGGGAGATCACACTCATGGCTTGGCCAGGGGTTTTCTCACCCCTCTAATGCAGGTCAGTCCACGAGCACACACAAGCCATGTAGATCACCTGTGATGACTGCTGATTTACCATTCAAAGGCTAGGAAGGAAACATTTTTTTCCCCTTCTTGCAGGTATTTGCCCAAACCTGCAGCCCCTGAGTATTCCCAGACCCTGGGACTGCTGCCTCCATGAGTAGCAATTGCAAGCCTGGGCACGTTTGCATCACTGTTCTCTTTCCAGAGGTACACAACCTTAAGACATGCAAGATGATAATGCAAAGAGCACATGCTAATGCTGATTTCTGTTGTGTGACCAACACCTTCCTCAGCACCTCATTACAGGGGTATGAAAAAGGTGGAAAACAAGCTGGTAAATGGCTGCGTTTACATTATTGTCGTACCTGCTTCCCTTTCCCTTTGTTCCATGCAAACACACCGATGACACACAGAGCTTTGCTGATCTGGGATCTTGCAAACCTCCTGTTTTGTGAATCACTGGGTGGTGGATTTACTAAACCGAACAGGGCTTAGAAATATTTTTTCTTTAACAGAAAACTGTATGTCTATGTGCACGTCTATAGATAGGAGATTCTGGATATCACAGAGGGCACAGAACATCCCCTGGATACATGATTGTGCTTACGTGCTTTGCAAATGTTAGTAAGGTGACTGTGGTTTTAAAGTAGTCAGAATTGCAAAGAGGACATATAGACAGATCTTGTCAAGGAAGTGATTTAAGGTTCTAGCACAGCAAGCTTGGATTTAATGAAGTATATGTGCTTTGCTGAGCAGAGGTAGCTGCCCCTCCACTTAGGAGGCTGGCTAAACCGGAATGGAAAGCTGTGCATATCCTTACTAGCTGGCTGTTCCCTGCACAGGTGTGTATTTTGTGAGCTGTGGTGGTTTGCTTTGTATCTTCACAGAACAGGAATATCAGGTACCCAGATCTCCCTATGGACATATTTCTGATAGTCAGGAGGCCATAGCCATGATATATTGGCTTGAGAAACATACTCAGTCCTAATTTTATACAGGGGGTTTCCGATAAAGAAACCTAAAAAGAATTCTCTCTTGAATATGATAACTGATCTGGTGGGTACAGATAAAACCTGTGGCTATGGTATACCTCGGCTTCAAGAAAGCTTTCAGGTGTCCTTCCATGTGAACAAAAAAGTATGACCAGGTTGAAGACAGCACGCAACTGGTTAAAAAACCCTAGGATCATGAGTCAACAACATGATGCAGTTGCACAACAAAAAAATCCACAAAACAGATTTTGCAATGTAGCAAAATGAATGTTTTCTACAAGGTAATTACCCTGTTGTACACTGCTTTTGTGGTGAGAGTACTAGGGAAGTCTTGGTAAGGTTTATAGACATAAGGTCTCACCTTATTCTGGATCTTCCTGAACGCTGGACTATGTTAATTTAGCTATAAATTAGTCTCCTGGCTCTGTTTGAATTGGGGTTCCTCAATAGAAGTCATGCAGTTTCTTTACACACCATTAGCTGAGAGACACCAATGTGCTGTAAGCAGATAAGCTGCTTAGATATGGCTTTTGATTTACACCCATTTGGAAGACTCTCTAGTTTTAGATGTAGTGAAGAGAGCCCAGAATAATAAGAGTTAGAAAAGATAACTGCTGGGAAAGAGTTAAGGAATTCCAAATGTGTCCTCCAGAAGAGAGAGGAAAATGAGGGGTGTGTGAAAGTCCTCTGACATGTAAAGTTTCTTCTGAAAAGGACAACGATCTTTTAGACTCCCTGATGCTCTGGGCAAAGGTAGAAATAATGTGTTCAGTTTGCAGTGAATAAGATGTTTGAAATTGAGTGAAGCTATCTAAGCACTTCCAGTTAAGGCCTGGGAGAGGCTGCGGGGGCTGGGGATCCCCTTCTTGGAGCGTTATAAGAAAAAGTTAGATGGCAATTGGTCAGGAATAGGTTGGTTTCATCCCAGCTTAGATATGAGGGTTGGGCTAGATGAATTCCTTGCTTTCAGCCCTGCATTTACATCTTCTGCTTGACCCCTTAGTCTAAGGAGCTGGAGAGCCCCGGAGGCTGGCTTGGCAGAAAAAGCAGGCCTTCCAGGCTATATAGACCACACTGATTGATTTGTTGCCACTACAGTGTATTTTGCCTCTTCTCCCTGTCCTCTTTCCAATATTCTTTTCTAAGTGGCACAGTAAGCAGCCAGCGTGGGTCCGTTTCCCAGGGCAAGACTCCCAGAGTGGCTTTCAAAGTCAGCCCGATGTATCAGCCCATATTGAATATGTGCAAATGCACACATATAGCAACACACAGAGCTGGGCAACTGCTTATTAGTAAGTTTGACTAACATTTTCTGTTATAGGGACCTTCTTTCACTTGTTTATAACTTTGACAGCTTCAACTGTTTGGGCTAAAAGTTTACATACAGGGTGTTTGCCTCAAACTGAATTATTTATGGAAATTTCAGCCAAAATGACATAGTGCTTCTGAGAAGAAGCCTGGAAAAATACATTGTTTGCCTTGTTGCTTTTTTCTTTTTTTTAACAACCTTTTATTTGGAAAGCCCGAGAACCCCTGTGCTTTGGAAGTGCAATCGGATACTTGGCAGAAGAGGTGGCTTTTGTGTTGGGGATGGGCCTTGTCTGTCCCTGTGAAAAACTACCCACATTTGGCCAAGTTATAAAGCTTAGAAAAATCACGTGGAGACGATCTGTTACTTCTGTCAGCTTAACTCCTGGCAGAGCGGCATGCAGTAGAAAGTTGCCATCTTGATGGCAAATCCTGTAGATGTCCATGGTACGACCACACGGGCATGCCTATGCTACCACCTAGTTTACTTTAAAGCACAGAAAATCAGGCATCCGCTGTGTTGTGACCATTACCAAGATTTTCAAGCTGATCACTCAAAAGTCAGGAAACAGCTGGATTAGGTCTTCCTGTGCAGTGTTAATTCCACTGTTTTGGGCAGAACATGCGTTACATGCTCGAACCCTCTTTCTCACAGATCTCCTGCTGTGCTCCACCAAACAGGAGAGGCTACCAGTACCTGGACTCCTGCTGCATTTCTTGCAGGTGATGGCAAGTGGGAGGCGGGTGAAGCAGGATGAGCAATAGGAGGGCTGGGGCTGTACCTGATTGAGTTTAGCAGTGCTGTGAGGAACAGGGGTTTTGCCCTCACAGATGCTAAGCCATACTGCCTACAGCAAACTTTTCACAGAGGGCTCCTAATTGTAGGTTGTTCATTTTCTGGGGACCCAACCTGGGACCCTGGTGTCTCAGCTGGGACTGAGGTTGGCAGTAGCTCTGCTCTGAACATCTGCAGTGCTGGCTAATGATAAGCAAGAGGAAAAATCAAGACCTAGGTATTTCAATGACAGGATTAAAAATTAATGCCTACCACGGATCTTGTAGACACGCTGTTGATCATACGGCTATGTCTATACTGTCAAAGGCCCAGAGGCCGCCTTCAAGACTAGATTCAATTTTGCAAGCTTGCAAGCACGGCCAGGGGGTCAGGCAGTACACATGCTGAAGCCAGATGTAGCCTGATGGACCATGCAGGCATTGCTTGAGGCAGTCGTGGGCCCGCAGAGCACACCATGGCTTTAGCTGCTCCATAAACTGCATCCATGATTGTATAGACAGGGCTTATGCTTTCAGTTCAACATTTGGAGAATGAAGAAAATACCAGCTTGCCTCCTGGGGCTGTAGCAAAAATAGATGAATTAATCTTTATGAGGCACTTTGATACTATTGTCATGAGTGCTATAGAAAAGCCCATGAGAAAACAAAATGCTGTTGTTTTCAGAGCAGGGTTTGAATAGTGCGCAGTCAGTAAGGCTTGAGGTCACAAACTGAACAATGAAGAAAAACCAAAATCTTGAATAGCTGTTCCTGTAGTGAACAGTATCCATCCTGAGCACAGAGTGAGGCAGCCATCCCATGGAAAAAAGCCGTCTCCTCACACCACAGAGGGTTGTGTCATGAATAATGCAAACACATGAGGGAGCCCTCCTAAAGGTGCACAGGTAACTGAAGTGGATTACGTAGCTTCCACCTACGTGGTTTTGCAACCTTGATTTCACAGGTTTTCACACACGCGCAGCCCCCCCCAGACATGTGCATGTATACATTCCTCACACATCAAAGGTCAACGGCAATGTGGTTACTAGGCAAATTTTCCCCATTAAAACATTACCAAAGGCAGATGTTTAGGGGCCTACAGGATTTACAGATTTGCTCTCCAAAGAGCATATTAGGGAAGATGACTGTTCTCCTGTTGGGTTGTATGCTGTGTTTTTGAAAGCCTCAGTGCCCACCCCAGATTAAAGCAACATGTTGCTGGAATACTGGGCCTCCAATGAAGATGCCTTTCAACAACGCAAAACCACTAATGAGAAAACATAGACAGAAGGAGAGCCAGCCCCCGATGGCTGTGTTCCTCAGCTTTGAGCAGTTTCCAGGGCCATCGGTGGCACTGGCCTGATGTAAGAACAGGTCGGAGAAAGATGAAGTCTTTTCTCTCAGCAGTTCTGATGTTTGTCTATAGTCGGGACACAAGAGGAAAGAAGGAAAGAGCAAGTGAGAGAGAGGAAGACGGACAGATCCTGCTTGGCGACATACCATACATGCAGATAGTGTATTGCATTTTTCCAGACTAGGGAGACCTCCTCTTCCAAGTGTTCCAGTAATTAACCTCACTTTCTTGGCTGGTGTTAATTTGTTCCAAGTATTTGGGCTTTAGATCTAACCATGGGAATCTCATTCCCTGCAGAAGTCTTGCCAACTATTACTAGACATTTTACCACACACATGCAGGCCAAAAAAAGCAAGGCTAATTACACTGCTTTTTTGCAAAGTGAAGTGTATTTGTTATAAGTTCAACGTCTCCTAATAGAGGAGAGGAGGGGGAGAAGGCAAGGCAGCATCTTTTTGCATCTGCCCATGGGAGGAGGGGACAGAGAGGAAGAGGAGCTGCCTTTCACTGTGTGGTAGCTGCAACGTAAATCCTCTGCGAAGCTTTAGGAGCCTAGGTGTGACTATCCACCACATGAAACCAGAAAGGAATGGTGCTACCAAGATTTTTAGCTGTGAATAACTGAGTTCAATTATTCGGTACCAATGGGAGTTCTCTAACTAAAAATTTAAATAGGAGGAATTATTCAAACCAGATGTTGATTTCCCAATACTTTCTTTCTTCTCCCCCTTTTGTGCTGTATGTGCTACCTGTTAAGGAAAGAGTGTGTAAGGGAGGGAAAGCGTGTGTGTGAGAGTGTGTGTAGGGGCTCTCTCTGACAGCATGACAAGCAACAAAGTCAAACGTGACAACACCTACAGCAGAGGAAATAGGTTATGAAAATCCCCATGAATTTTCAAGTCCAAATGCCTGCAGTTTTTGGACCCATTCCACGCTGAAGAGGTTTTAAAAGGGCCAGCAAGGTAAGGAGGGCTGGAGAGGCAATCATAATGCCAGTGTTGACATTTGGGATCTTTTATCAGGTTAAGTCCTTAATTTTACTGAAAGATTTTTTTTTTTTTGCTGCTTGTTATTCATTTTCTAGCTTTTGAAATTAACAATAAAATGTAATAATACCTAGTACTAACATAAAGCCTTTTATCCCTAGACCTCAAAGCAATTCATAATGGTGAGTCAGTATTATTATCCACAGTTTAAGCCCATCTGCAAATAAGTTTCTTCAGGGTCTATCTCTAAATCTGATTTTGTAATCCTTTGCTTAGTGCGTTAGAATTTATTTATTTTTTAAGTGGGTAAGTGTAAGTTGCTCAGACAAGTTTCTTTGTAACTTCTCTGGGACTGAGGTCGTTGAGTCTCAAACAAAAACTAAAGCAGACATCTTTAGTGTTTGGGAAGGTTAGAAAGCAGTGAGCAAGTAACAGGCAGCATTCACCTTTTTCCTACGAGAAATCCAACCTTTCTGACTAATAGGTCAGCAGAGGGGATGAAATGCTTCCTTCATGAAAGAGTTCAAAATCTGAGAATGTGGTTCTACTCCAAATCTGAGCAATCCTCCCAAGGTTAAGCTCTCTCTGAAAGAAAATTCTGCAGAAAAATATATTTGGGATTCATTGAAATACTTGTTATTGATTTGGTATTTCTGATTTTTTAACTGTTTTCTAATATGAACTATAGCATGAATTAGAAAAACACTCAGTAAAACTTTGTTTCAAAAAGGAAAATGGGATTTTTCTGTTCCAGAATGTTAAAATATCTTGTGTGTTTTACTGGCATTGTTGAAATTCCGTCTCTTCCCCCAGGTTTCTTCTTCATATAACAGCACCACTATCGGCTTTGTCTTGATGGAAGGGCATATTCTTGCAGAGTGCAATTCCATCAGCCTTCTCTGACTGGCATGAGTTGCCAACTTTGCTCTTCTGTGATTTATATTGAAAGAAAGGCTGAGGTTACTCCCCTATGATCCTCATTCTCTTCACATTGAATTGCTCTCCAGAAGGTCAGACACCAGACTACTGTAAATTAGCACAGCTCCATTGAAAACAGTGTCACACCAGCTGAGGGTTTGGCTCAATAGCTGGAATTAAAGGAGTATATTTTTGCCTCCATAGAGGCTGAGATTGGCCCAGTCAATCTGGTGAAGCAATGCCTAGGGAGGGGTCATAAAGATACTATTTTTCTTCTTGGTAACCTTTTAAAATCAAATGTGTTCTAAGCTTTCTAGCTTATTTGGAGCCAATGGTGAATTGATGATGAGCCAACGGTGGTGGAGGTAGTGGGCCAGTGGTAAGATCAACCCCCGTGTGAGAGTTTGGTGAATGTGCCAGGTCTCAACGCAACAACAACCACAGGAGTAGCCATCGCAGCTCTCACACACATCCTCGGTATGCCCCGACCAGCCTCTGTGCTCTTGAGGAAGTGACACCTTTGAGCAGGCATGGGATAACCTCTGCCTTCCCTCGGTGCTCTCCTACTTATTGGTAGTGAGTTCTATGTTTAAGCCCTGAAGTATATTGATAAGTGAGAACCAGTCATGTCTACTGCTTCTACACATCCGACTGTGTAGTCAGACATCCTCAACCACGCATGTTTTGCCTGAGGATTTTCCAGTCTCTCAGCTGATGCCTGTCAACACAAACAGTTGATTCACTCTTGTCTCACAGGAAAGGGCTAAAGATACTTTTATGAAAGGCTAGGAGGAAAGTGGTAAACCTCTTGGATCACATATGTTGCCTGGAGAATTTCTTCATCAACAGTACATCCACAGCATGATGTTCCCCAGTCCTTCCTCTTCGCCTCTTCCCTTCATCCCAAAATTTGCATCCCTTCATTTGTGCCAGATTACTGCTATCTGGATGAACTTCAACAATTAGGTAGAAATGTTAAATGTTTTTCTCCAGATCACAAGCTGGATGTGAATGCCAGGCCAAAAAAGCCCTCTCTTAAAGCAGGGAGCTGGACAACCTTCCTGTAATGCATTCACATTAGGTATTATATTTTGAGTAATTCTGCTATCTCTGAAAATCATAGAATAGAATTATAGAATGGTTTGGGTTGGAAGGGACCTTAAAGATCAGCTAGTTCCAACCACCCTGTCACGAGCAGGGACCCCCTCGACTAGACCAAGTTACTCAAAGCCCCATCCAACCTGGCCTTGAACACTTCCGGGAATGGGGCCTCCACAACTTCCCTGGGCAACCTGTAATAGTGTCTCGCCATCCTCAGAGTAAAGAATTTCTTCCTAATATCTAATCTAAATTTACCCTCTTTTAGTTTAAAACCGTTACCCCTCAGCCTATCGCTACGCTGCCTGTTAGAGTCCTTCCCCATCTTTCTTGTAGGTCCCCTTTAGGTACTGGAATGCTGCTATAAGGTCTCCCCAGAGACTTCTCTTCTCCAGGCTGAACAACCCCCACTCTCTCAGCCTGTCCTCATAGGAGAGGTGCTCCAGCCCTCTGATCATCTTTGTGGCCCTGCTCTGGACTTGCTCCAACAGGTCCATGTTCTTCTTATGTTGGGCGCTCCAGAGCTGGACACAATACTACAGCCTCTTTTGAATCTTGCCATACGTGGATAGCCAACAGGGACACATGTTGACTGCAAAGATGTCCCTTTTTGTACAAAACATAGCAAGGGAATATCTCCTGTAAAACATGTGTCTCCAAACACCAATGCCTGGGATAGAAAAAACCCCAGAGCCTGGTGGGATGCTCAGGTGAGCAGCTGCTCACTGCTGTGGTGTCCCACTCTGGCAGGAGAAGGCCAGGAGAGTATACTGGGGTGAAACAGAAATCCTGTGCACAGACAGCAGAGGAATGTTTTGAATGAGACAGCCCTGGGACAACTGTACAATTTTTTGGCTTCCCCCAGGGCCATCAAATGGTGAGTGCAAGCCTCTGGAGCCTCATACGGCTGAGCTGAGATGAGAGGAATTTTTCAACACCCAAAGCTGGATCAAACCTTCCTTCCTGCCTCTAGTTCATAAAGCTTTTTAACTTTTGAAGGGGAGAAAAAGTGATCCCAGATGTACAGCCCTAATTACATACTTAGACGAAATTGGATTAAGGTGGCTGCTGCCTGTCCTTTTCCTCTGAAGATGGCTGGGACTGGTGAGGGACTGTGGATCGCTGATGCTGGGGCACAGACAAGGGGGATCAGACCCAGCGCTGTACTCAATGAGAGATCCAGCAAAAGTTCTTTTCTGACTCAGAACCTGGCTTTTAATCATTAGGGTCATTATCTTGACTGTGGAGTAGATTGGTACTATTTTTCTAAAATCTGCCCTTCTCCACCATGAAGCTATGTGTGGGCATGGAGGGAGGGTCTGCTACAAATTGATCTTCCTAACGACACAGACATCTTCCTGAAAAAAAAGAAAAAGATACTTATCCAGTAACACTAAGCAGGGGACAATATGCATCAGTACTTTTAATGTGCTTAACATATGTCTAGTTATTTTCATTTCCACTAAATCAGTCCAATGTTATATATCTCTACCCTGGCTGCCTCACGCCCATGTGCAACACATTTCAGTCAGCATACGTGAAACGCATGGGAACTGTGTTTTCTTGCTGTAAGCTGAATGGCAAGTCACCGTTGAGCTGCTTGGTGCAAGCCCATAGCTCTCTGGGGGACTGCAAGATTGCTGACAGCAGGACAACATCAAGCCAGCCACATGGATCTGATATGGGTCTGACAAACATGCAGTATCGGGGTCCCCCTGCCCACTGGCAGCCGGATGGTATTAGCAGGATACAAATCAGTCTGCTCTATGCTCCCTGTCTGAGCAGGATTTTCTCAAAATGAATATTTATGGTGTTTTCATATTTCAGATAAACCCCTCGAGTCTCATAATGTTGTTTGAATCCAAATGAGGCTGATGGCCGCGGCACAGTGCCCCACCACAAAAACCAACTCTTGCAAATCTGACCCAGTTCATAGAGGTTTAAAGCTAAACCAGTGTAGAGGCTTGAATGATCCTGTGGTCACTGCCAGACCAGTGTGTTGATGGACCCCCTATGGAAACACGGGCTGGGGTCCACAGCTTCAGGTAGGTGATCTCAAGGCTATGGTTGTCAGTTCCTTGAACACAGAAATAACTCCTCCTTTCATCCCTTAGTCACTTGTTATGCTACATATTATATACTGAAGAAAGGTGCGACATTGGCTCAGACAAGCTGTTAGCAGAAGTGGGTGAGTTATGATGGCTTCTTAATATTGCTTTAGTCTGTGTTTTGATGGTGTTTGAACCACACAACTCTTAAAAATGCCACTTTGGAGTAAATTGTTAAAGTAGAGATAAAGACAGAGGGGTGAATAGCTTTACTGAAATATAATCTAAAGTTCCTAAGAACAGGGTTTGTGGTGGCTTTTTTTTGAGTTGGGGGAGATCTAGTCTTGCATCCTGCACAAGTTCCTGGAACTTGTAACCTGGAAACAGCTTTGAGTGAGAAAAATCCAAGTATCTTTGAAGGTTGCAGTGCCATCACACTCATCCCTGTGGCAGCTGTGGCTTCAAATATACTCTTGTGGCCAGGAACAATAATTCCCTTCTGGACAAACATTCTGGTTTACTGCAACTATTCAGCTAGCATAATAGGGGACAAAAAATAGTCCTGAGAGCCTGAAGATGTGTAGCTGGTGGCAGTGGAATGGCAATAGAAATTAAAGAGGTTCTGAGTTTCTAGAATGAAAGAAAACAGTGCTGGAAGGGGCCTTTAGAGATCATTTAGGACAGTGTTTCTCAGCTTAGGGTCAGGGGAACAACTGCTGATCCGAAAGGCATGTCAAGGTGTTTCACAAAACTATTGGGGGAAATAAACCTTTCTCCCTCCTGATATTCCACGGCATCTGAGAAAGCAAGCAAATGCAATGGGCAGCATTACAAATTGCTAAGCAAATTCTTAAAGGTCAGCCTAATCGGTATTTGGTTGGAAACAGAAACCACTGTGGCTCATGAACTTTTTTCTGGAAGTTTCATTGAGCTAAAAGCCACCAATCTAGTCCGGTCTCCTGCCAGACTGTAACCCCAGCTCGGCCAGTCATTTCCTTTTGACCTTCGCAAGTAACTGCTGTAGCTGCCCTCTGTAAAGACCCTCCGGGTTGAGCTGCCTGTGCACCAAGGAGCAAAGCCCAGCTCTGATATGACAGCTGCATAACCTTGATTCAGACTGCTGAGGAAGAGCTATGGGAAGTCTGTACAGAGATAAGAAAAGTAAAATTACTGGCAGAGGTAGCACCGTTGAGATGGGATCACACACAGCTCAGGGATTCAATCCAGGGAAAGCACCACCATGAAATGTATAATACCCTAAAACAAAAAAAACAGCAAACAAACAAAAACCCAGGGAGGCTTGTGAGGAATTGTAGGGTCCCTGCGTGGAGAAGTCAGCATTGTCGCTGCCAACAGAGCCAGTGGAAGATGGCAACTGAGCAATGCAGAGGCAGTAGTTCCCAGGAGCTGCAGAGGGCAACCCAGTCCCTCCTGGCTGGTGACTGCCTGGTCAGCCAGGACTCCGGGTGCCCTATCAGGGTGGTGGGTGCACTGATGCTTAGCCTAATGACTTATTAAATCCCAGCTATCTTCTCTGTAAGCCAATAAATTATTGTGTCACATTCCTAAACTGTGTATTAAGAAAGTTATCAGAAGTAGCCAACATGGATTCACCCAGGGGAAGTCATGTCTGACTAATCTGATAGCCTTCTACGATGGTGTGACTGGACAGATAGATGAGGGGAGGGCAGTGGATATTGTCTACCTTGACTTCAGCAAGGCTTTTGACGCTGTCTCCTACAACATCCTCATAGGCAAGCTTAGGAAGTGTGGGTTGGATGAATGGACAGTGGGGTGGATTGAAAACTGGCTGGCAGACAGAGCTCAGAGGGTTGTGATTAGTGGCACAGAGTCTAGTTGGAGGTCTGTGACAAGTGGTGTTCCCCAGGGGTCAGTACTTGGTCCAGTCCTGTTCAATATATTCATCAATGACCTGGATGAAGAGATAGAGGGTACCATCAGCAAGTTTGCTGATGACACAAAACTGGGAGGGGTGGCTGACACACCAGAAGGCTGTGCTGCCATTCAGCGTGACCTGGACAGGCTGGAGAGTTGGGCGGAGAGGAACCTCATGAAGTTCAACAAGGGCAAGTGTAAGGTACTGCACCTGGGGAGGAATAACCCCATGCACCAGTACAGGTTAGGGGCTGACCTGCTGGAAAGCAGCTCGGTGGAAAGGGATCTGGGAGTCCTGGTGAACACCAGGATGACCAAGAGCCAGCAATGTGCCCTTGTGGCCAAGAAGGCCAATGGCATCCTGGGGTGCATCGAGGTGTGTGGCAAGCAGGTCGCAGGAGGTTATCCTCCCCCTCTACTCTGCCCTGGTGAGGCTGCACCTGGAGTACTGTGTCCAGTTCTGGGCTCCCCGGTTCAAGAAGGACAGGGAACTGCTGGAGAGGGTACAGCAGAGGGCTACAAAGATGATTAGGGGGCTGGAACATCTTTCTTATGAGGAAAGGCTGAGGGACTTGGGTCTTTTTAGTCTGGAGAAGAGAAGGCTGAGGGGGAGATCTCATCAATGCTTATAAATATTTAAAGGGAGGGTGCCAGGAGGATAGCACCAGTCTTTTTGCAGTGGTGCCCAGGGATAGGACAAGAGGTAACGGGCACAGACTTGAGCGTAGGAAGTTCCATGTAAACATGAGGAGGAACTTCTTTACTTTGGGGGTGACAGAGCACTGGAACAGGCTGCCCAGAGAGGTGGTGGCATCTCTGACTCTGGAGACATTCAAAACCCACCTGGATGCTGTCCTGTGCAACCTGCTCTAGGTGACCCTGCTCTGGCAGGAGGGTTGGACTAGATAATGTCCAGAGGTCCCTTCCAACCCCTGTGATTCTGTGATTCTGTATATTCTACCGTGCCCAAAAAGCTGACCCCAAGGAGGGGCTGTCACCAGGTGTCTCCGTTCAGTAGGTGGAGAAGAGGAAATAACCAGGGCGAGACAGGTCTGGTGGGCTGAGCTCCAAGCAGGCGCCAAGGTTCAGCATCAGCCCCAGCACCCAGAGTATGAGCTTTGGGAACCAGGGAGTGTGGTGCCAGCGCTCTGCTCTCCATATGGCTCCCAGCCTCTGTGCGCAGAGCACAGGATAGCTGTGAACACCCAGTGGATTTGTCAGAACTTCCCCACCTCAGAGGGGTGCATTGTGAAAATTAATCAGTTTGTGTTTGACTTTTGGACTTGGCGCTCCCTCAATAACTTCTTCACACACAAACCCACAATAAACTAATTAGGCCTATTTCTCTGACAGGCTGTTAAAGAAGAAAGAGAAGAAGGATGTGTCTAAACTGCTTGAAAGACAATATTGGATATATATGCCAAGTAGCAAAAGGCATCAGTAGCTCTTTAAATTCCTTCACTCTGAAGCTCTGATGAACAGAAATAGCAAATGAATGGCTTCCAGAAATGATGGGAAATAGTTCTTGTTTCTGTTTGACTTGTGTTTCTCTTTAGGGGGTAGGGAGAGCTGGACGGGGGGGAGAGCTATGAAAGAATTAGTTTCAAAGAAATAAAGTATGTTAAACATATTTTGAAATAACTTACTCAATTTGCAAAATAGGGTAATAGAGGCCATGCTCACAGCTCAATTTATGTATATAAATATACATACATGTATATTGTGCAGAACACAAAATAATTCCATCTGGAGAGTTGGGTATTGTCTTGCACAAAAGGCTTCTACTTGAGTCATTAATAGTATATTTTATTAAAGGAAAATTGGCTTCAAAAGTGGTTGGGAATTGTGGGAATAAAATTGGGATGAAAGTAATTATCCCCCTGCCCTGTCTCTTCCCTTGTGCTCATTTTTCTGTTCCAGACACAGACGGCAACGGCAGCTCCTCTGTCTTCTGTTCCTTCCATGTTTGATCTTCTGCCTGCGCTTTCTTCTGCTGGGTCCTGGAGCCCGTAGGAATGAGGGTATTGTGTCCATATTGCATGTGATGACATGTGTTTGAACCAGCACCAGGACAGCCTGGCAAGAAGAGCTTGAAATCCAGTGGGACTGAACAGCAGGCCAGGTCCCTGCTGGTGAACAGCTCGGCCACTTCTTTAAAACCCCTTGGGGATAAAAGACATAGGAGGAAAAACTTGAACCTGCTGTGACACCTGCTTTTTTCTTCTGCCTAGGGGCTTGAGGAGGTCAGGGACGAAACAGGGGAGAACATGTCAGCCTGATCAGGGCCTGCAGCACATTAGAGTAAAATAGGATATAGAGGCGTTTCCCAATATGGGCAAGCAACTTGGGAAACCCCACATCAAGATGGATGTCCTGAGTATTGGAGAACGGTGGATCACCCCGAACGCCTTTGCAAAGTGTGAAGCAACAGGTGGCAATGAAAGTCCCCCTGGGATGCATCAGGGCAAGGCATTTTGTGTTGAGCTTTTGTAGTTCATATTGGCTGCCCTGGCCCAGGAGACAGCCAACGCAAAGGGACTGAAAAGCCATTTCCTTTAGAATTCAAGAAGAAAGTGAGTGCAGTTCCTGGGTGGTAAAATGTCTCTGTGGTTGAATAATTAACTTGGAAAGGCTACAGAATGTTTTGTCTTTAACACAGCTAACCCCCTTTTGCTTTTAATCAATATAATGACTTATGGAGTGAGGTATCTTTCCAAAATGTTTACCCCATAGATTACTGCTCCTTGCTGAGAGGGCTGGTCATGAATTCTTGACGATCATGGCTTTCATTTCACCCAAAAAAACATTGTGTGTCATAATTGAGGCAATAATTAATGCTTACTGAGAATGCTGGATACTGGTTTTAAACAATAAAACTGTAAATCAATGGAGCATAATGTCACGTGGAAAAGACTATTTGGCTCAGCAAAAAGTGGGGAGGAGAAAAAGGGAGAGACAGAAAGAGGAAGAGTTCAACAGAGAGACAGTGACTATTATGCAAGGCTCAAACTGAGAGGGAAGTGGGAAAAATCACTTTTCCTCTTGTTAAAATAAAGTAATCCATTCAGTTAATATTAGGTCAGGACAAAAGGTCAGGGATCTTCCTGTTGTTAAACATTGCAATTGGAGCACAGTATCATAGCTAGGGGGAATATATAGCAAGTATACCAAGGAAAAAAATCACAAAATTAAGTAATAAACAAATAAACTGTGTGTGTTAACTTAGTGTCAGTGTGCACACCACTGTCTCTGCATGGAGTATTTTTATTTGTAGCACAGTAGTACCTAGAAAATCAAATGAGATCTAGACCCAGTTTCTCTTACTGCTGTACAGATGCAGTCAGAAGCAGCCTTTGCTTGAAACAAATGCTCCAGGCACAGTGTATGAAGAGGAGCTCAATTATATCCCTTTTACAGGTGGATAAAGTGAGGCAGAAAGGCACCGTGGCCCTGATTACAGAAGAAACCCATAAACATTTAGGAATCAAATACCTTGTTACCTTACTGATCTAGCCTTGCCTGATTTGCCTAGGGTTAAACAGAAAGCCTATGGCAAAGCTGAGAATTGAATCCAGATCCCCGGGACACTCAGCCAACGCCTTTTCCAAAACCCAGCTTTATATGTGTATGTGTAAGCCACTGGAAACTCTAAGTGAACTCTCATTATGTCAATTAATTTTTACTTAATTAAACAAATCTTTCACAAACATATGTGGGATGTTAGCTCCCTTTCTGTATAGAAAAGAAGACAGACAGTTATATGCACAGAGGGACAGGCTGGTAGTTAACTTTAGTAGCATAATCATTGATCTAAAATACAGCAGCCCAGTTTGCAAGGGCAGTCTGCACAGCTAGACCTGCATTCGGTTTTGGCCTTCTATGCATGGAACAGCTGGATAACCTAATGCAGCCAGGGTAGCTCTACGAGGTCCTGATTATTGAGCAATATGAACTTGTTTCTCCACAACATAAAGTAGAAGCTGATAAAATGCAGCAGGCAACCACTCGCAACCATGTGCCACTTGCAACGAATGTAGCCTTTATGTGTTTTCCGCAAAGGAATTTTGCAATTGTCACCATGCCTGGCAGAATCAGCTGGTTGCTTTGAGGGCAAAGCTGTGAGCCAAACATGAAGCTGGTGGCTAGACAGGATCTGAAAACCCCCACAGTTGTAATCCTGCTCCAGACCGTCTCTTGAACAGGGAAGCTGTTGCAGGAGTCTCTTCCAGGGTCTTCTTTGTTGTGGAAGTGAACAAGGGTCCTGTTTTAGAGGGTGGTGGGAGAGACTAAGAACTTGGATTTGCTGTCTGGCCTCCACTTGATGTCCCACTCCTTTAGCTGCTCTCCCTGGAAGAAACTTGGATACCACTTGTTACAAATATGAGAGCTATGGAGATACAGGTTGTGTTAAAGTTCTACATAAATTATTTATGGGTTATTCCTAATAAAAAAAGAAAAAAGGATGATAACTGTAATCTCTGGTTTGAGCATCTACACTCTCCCTTAGGATTGAGCTGAAGACCTAAATCTTCACAGTTTTTATGGGCTGGCGCAAATTCCTCCATCCAGTCTTCTCTGAACTGATTCAGAGAGAGTAAATCATCCCACAGGAAGCATGAAGCCCTATGCCATGGTGGCAAGATTGCTCCTGGTTCCTAAAGAAGAAGGTCCACGTTCACTTTGGGAACTGCTAACTTTACTGCAGTGAAGGCTTATTTTCACTGTAATTTACAGTCAACAAATGCAACTGAAGTTAACACCATCATACCAGGACTTGAATCATGAGCAAAACTACATCAGCATCTCATGATCTATGTAGCTTTGCACCTAAACTGCTACAGCTATGAAAAGCCCGCATGGCTCTGTACTCAGCTCATGTGTGGCCATACAGTAACAAGCACACAAAAAATCTCCAGAGCATAATTTTCCTAAGCAAAGTGTAGGAATGGTCTTCATGCCAGGACATACAATTAGAGTACTTGTAGGTGGCAAACTGGTGTTGTTTATAAATTTGAAGGCTAGATCCCTTCACATGTGACAGTAACTATGTTCATCAGCTGTGCGAAGGTAAAGCTGCAGATTGATGATTTGAAGTTTTCCCTTGTGTTAGGTACTAGAGAAGGGAGAAAAAATATTCAAATTTCACAAAAATTTCATATTGGATCCTGGAATATTTGTTTGCCTTAGATTTTAGAGACTAATATCTTCATTAATAAATATCTGTAAATGCAAGAAATTTAGAGAAGCTTTTTCCAAAATCTACATCTGGCTGATTCCATCCTTCTCACTTCCTTTCTGACCTTTCTCATACTATGCTAAATGAACCTTCCCATTTCTTGGTTTGGAAACATCTTCCCACATGTGTCGCTTTTTTTAAACTCCAAAATAAAAATGAAGAGCTATAGCACTCACTAAAACTTCAGTGTAACTCCTCTTCTCAACTGATGTCAAAGGAAAATATTCTGTGCAGATCTCCTTAAATGAACTGTCAACAAATTATGCTCCGGGCGGCCAGAATTCAGAAAAGTCACCCAGCATGCTGACTGGGGAGTAGAAAAACAAACCAGGGAGCTATTCCCCCAAAACAAGAGGAGACGGACCTTGTCCCGCTGGAGCAGCTCTGAACACTGAAGGTTTCCCTTCGTGCCTGGCTGAGGAATCCAACCCCTCACCTCGCTAACTTCGCCCTTGAAAAGGTTATCTTGCAATCAGAAATGTTGCGTTGCGTGACTTGGATCCATTGTTTATAGAATCGTCTAACTGACTTCATATGTATCTGGTCCAGGGAAACTGATGTTATTAAAACACAACACTGAGACATTGAGCTCTGATAGCAGTTCAACATGAACAAATAAAGCAAGAGTTTTCCCCAAAGTAAAGCAAAGCAAGGATCCCGGCCTTCGTGTGAACTGCAGGGATGAAAGGAGGATGTGATACCATCATCTGAACGTTGACCTTTTCACTGTTGTTTCTTTTTCCAGCTCTGAGCCCCAGTCCTGGGTCTCTCCCACTCTCTTTTATCCCCTCAATCCAACTCTAGCAAAACCCTGGAGCAGGTAAGCTATGAGCTGAAAAGGTTTTTCTCATGTTTTGACTCTATTTATTGCTTTTGCAGCCCGGTCAGAGAAGTGCCTGGATTGTTAGTTGTGACCTTTAACCCCCAGTATCAACTCTGCTTGCAGAAAGTTCAACAGCTATGGTTGAAATGGGCACATAAACTGAAAGGTAAAAACACACATCGCTTGGCTGTATTTGTGAAGTGTTGATATCTCATCAGAGACATCTGTGGTTTTTTCCATACACTTTGCTCAATATTAATATCAGAATTTCTGGATAAAATCTCTGTTACGCCTGATCAATATAGGATAATCTCACTGAAGTCTCTGGTAGGCCTGCCTTTGGTTACAGAGACCTCTAGTATTAGGCATTGCAAATAGCAGAGAAAACCCACAGTAAATCCTTAAAATGCTGTGTGCTCTTATTCTAGAGAAATACTGCCCATGGAGCTGTACTGGAAGACGGATAAGTTTGATGTACCACAGAGAGGTGCCACAACTGTTGAGTGAGGGCTTTTGCATGACTGAAGAATTTGGTTTGATAAGAATAATTAACTGACATATATCTAGGAGCTTTCATCCAGAGATCACAGAGCTCTTAGAAATGGAGGGCAAGGGAAATGTTTTGGGTATTTCAGACATCAGTGGAAAGCAGCCAATTTTGGGGTGTAATATTTTTTTCTAACAGCACACAGCAGGAGTAAATAATAGTCTATGCTTTGCCTGCACTGCAGAAGAAATTTCTACAGCAGTAATGCGCATCAGCCCAGATGAAATCTGGCCTGTGTATTTAGTAGTGCTAATACTCTTGCTCCCATGAAACAAGCCCATCATATTGGTAACGAGCACAGGTTTTGCCTGTGAGACAATGTATTGTCACTAGATTGCTTGTATAAGAGGTTAGCAAGAAGTTGGGGCTACCAAAGGGAATGGCAGCACTGTGCTTGCTTTGCGGCAATTGAATTTGGTACTCAGGACTGCTCTCTATCCCCACACCACTTTAAAGCAAACCAAGCGTAAACCCAGTCAAGACTGAAGATAAAATGGAAACTTTCCATGTCAGAGACCCCTGGACTGAAGAATGGAGGGAAGAACATCCATCCTGCTGCATTTCCAAGTCCATGCTACAGTTCAGGTTAGACGGAGGGCATGGGGAGGGCAAGGATAACACCCACTGTTGAGTGTAATTTTGTGCCCAAGAGTAGGATAGGTGAAGATAACAATTTTCTCCTAGGAACAGAAGCTATTCTGAAAACTCAGCTTGCTTCTGTGCTCAAAACCAGATGGATTGTAATGGTAATAAATGAATTAAATCTTTATCATCTGGCAGCAAAGCCAAGAGGAGAAGGAAGACTAAGCTCAAAGGGTTAGAAAAGGACTCTACATTCCCCATAGAGGAAACAGATGTAAATCTGGCAAGCTGTCGTTTGGAGATCCAAGAACTCTGGGTTGAAATGAGGTCTGGGTTATTCAGCCAAGTTTATTGTCAAGCTCGATGGTAATCCTTATTTTAATGTTCAAAAGATTGCACTCCTGAAATGTTCAGAGGTCTTTCTGCACCATCAGGGTGTTATCAGAGCCCATAGAGTGACTACTTTGCTAACTTGTTTGTGTTGTAGTATGACAACTTTTTAGAGTGTCTTGTTGCTGGCCGATGCACTTGTGAAAAGACAGATGTCAAGATTTGATATTGGTGGAGCTGCAAATGGCTTGACGCTATTCCAACATTACTTGAGAAGTCCCACTATCCTATGGAGAGGAAAAAAAGCCCATGATTTTAGTAAACGAAAAGGCATGCTGAGAAATGTGTAGGATACGGAAAACCAGTACGTCAAATCGCTCTTTTTCTTGAACTCACTGCACCGAGTCTAGCAATACCTTTATTAAGTAAACCTTCTTAGCTTCTTAAAATGTACTGCCATAATTACTTGTGCTCACAGAAGCAAGTATCTTGGTCTCTAGCATTCCCTCAAATATTTTGCCTCAATGTTGCTGCATCTTTGTATCACACCAATAAAGTAGTTAGGAGGATAACTTGCCTCCCTTGTAGGAGAGAATTAGAAATCCCAAAGGATGCTGAGTTAGTTGACTGAATTAGTAGGACTGAGCTATTGAGACTTCTTCAAGTGCTTACCAAGTGTCAGTCCTTCACTGTACCCATTAATATTTATAACCATTTCTGTAGGTTTCCTTGTTCTTGTATTGCTGCCTATACGTTGACAAGATGCTGGACTGGCAGACTTTTGGGCTGGACTTGCCGGGCCACTCTGTTATTTTTATTGCAAGTGCTTGGAAATCGCTGCGTGAGAGGTGCTGGTTATCCACTGCTGCAAGATGTCTTATTCAGTCCTGTGGGGCTGTGGCAGCTTAGAGACTGAAACCAGCTAATCCCGCTCTTACTCATTCCCTGCCTCTGACTGAGAAGCCTCCCAGGAAGAGTGTGTGTATATATGTATATATATACACACACACACACACGCGCATGTGTGTGTGTGTATTGTACGTGTATATATATGTACACACACACACAGAGCCAAGTACCCATGCCATATTCCAGTCATGAATATTCTGCCTGTAAGGTGAAACTTAGGGAAAACAAAAGCATCGTTTAAGTCCTGTTTCAACCCTCTGCAATGGGCTGGCCTTCTACTGCTTGAAGGTAGTACCACCCTTCTTTCCTTGACCTGTGATTTTGCAGCGAGTCCTTGTATGTACATGCAGGAAGTCAAAGGAAAAACCGATGAAGGGCTCACAACAAAGGCTAATGCATTCTTGGAGGTAAAATAATACAAGGCCCTCCAGTCTGGCAATAGTTTTGGCCTCATATGCTGGTGTCAGGGAAACAATAGTTCTGTAAAAGCTCTTGAAAACGTGGCACTGGGAATGCTCCAGAGATAAGGATTGCTTCTGTCAAGGTTTCCTGGGCCTCTGGGGACAGACAGCTGGGCAGTGGCCGTGACAGGCTCTGCCCTTCTATCCTGAGGTGAGGAAGCTCTCTAACATCTCTGCATGTCCATGATCCACAGGTAAATCAAACACAGATTTGGCTGATCAAAATGTTTCACTTGGATCTTCACTTTGGTTTTATATCAATTAACTGTAGGAGAAACCCTACCTTTTCCTGCAAGAGATGCCAAAAGAGGCTAGGATGACCATTGTTTCTCCTCAAAGTTCTGGTCCTTGAAATTAGCCCTTTCCTGTGGCTGAAATTGTTCTGACAAAACTGGAGCTTTCCAAGGCAGAGTGTGTGTGTGAGTTTCTTCAGAAAATACTCCCTGAACTCTTCCCTAGGAAGGCAGCTGTTAGCTAAGGGACTGTGCTCCCAAATGGTCCTCATTTGTCTTCACAAGCGCATCCCATCTCCCCCAAGCTGAACCTGGATTTCATTCAAACAATATTTACCTTTGGCTCCATTTCCCCTGTCATGGCCCTGGAAGCAAGCAGGGCAGGAGGGGTCAGGAAGGCTGAGGAAGATACAGGAGGAAGAAACAGCTGTTGCTGCCCTTTTTGGCTCATGGGGCAAAACAGCCCTCTTGTGGCACCAGCTCCTATGGCTTGCATGCCAGGCGGTGATGGGGACTCAGCAGCAGACAGATGTCTGCTCCCATCAGCACTAGGCCCAGAGCACTCCAATGACTAGGCGTATTAAATACCCTCTCCAGGCTATTCCATCTGGGCAAAACAGTGGGTGGTGAAGCAAAACCAACATTTACAATGTTTAAGTTGTATAACAGACCTTTTAGTATAAACCAGGGCTCTCCTCCTCACTTCCCTTTACCCTGCACATCTCTTCAAAATTGCTTTTGTCAGTCAAACATTGTTTTTTTTAATATTCATGCTTTTCCCTCTTTGACCTGGTTATCTTGGCACTCAAGGCACAATTGCTTGCCAAGGTAACTAAGTTTAATCCATGGATCAATGCACCATTCCCATGTGTCAATCTTTAGAGAAAAAAGAGGTGCGAGAGAATTACTGAATATGCATTTTAAAATATGTATGTTTGAAAATGCTATTTCATTAAATAAAATTATCTCTAGGAAGAGCTTGTGAGAGAAAAGACAGTTTTTTACCAACCGGTGAAGATGCTACCGAAGTATCTGGGGATCTGCTTATGCCTCATGTATGCTAAAACTGAGCAGAGTCACAATGCAACATCATTGTGTGACAGTGCCATTCAGCAGGACAAACTAATCACCAGATTAGCTGGCATTTCAGTTGTGGTGCTGAGGCATCATGTTGTAAAGATCCAGCATGATACAAGCTGCAGTGGCGTTATTTTGCCCTGCTGGGTACAGAGAAATAGAGGCTAGGCCACGAAGATGATCAGAGGGCTAGAGCATCTCTCCTATGAAGACAGGCTGAGAGAGTTGGGGTTGTTCAGCCTGGAGAAGAGGAGGCTCCAGGGAGACCTTATAGCAGCCTTCCATTATGTGAAGGGAGCCTACAAGAAAGCTGGAGAGGAACTTTTTACAAGGGCATGTAGTGATAGGATGAGGGGTAATGGCTTCAAACTGGAAGAGGGGAGATTTAGATTAGATCTCAGGAAAAAATTTTTCACTCTGAGGGTGGTGAGGCACTGGAACAGGCTGCCCAGAGAAGTTGTGGATGCCCCATCCTTGGAAGTGTTCAAGACCAGGCTGGATGGGGCTTTGAGCAACCTGGTCTAGTGGGACGTGTCTCTGCTCATGGCAGGGGGTTTAGAACTAGACGGTCTTTAAGGTCACTTCCAACCCAAACCATTCTACGATTCTATGATTCTACAAATAAAACTCCTTGGACTAGCATCAGGGTCAGTCCCAAACATTTGCCTTGTCCCCATCTTGCATCTCCTGTTTCATTAGTACTAAGGGAGACCAAGGCAGGAAGTCACTCCAGTGGGGAACTGTAGAGGACACCAGCATTTGAGGTTCCCACAGTTTTCCAAAAGAATTGGTTTTCCACAAACCAGATCACTATACTGGATAAAGCACATATTTCTACTTCGGTCAGGAGTGAGTCAATACAATGCGTATTTGAGGAAATGTGATGAGCAGGCTTGCTCTCCACCTCAGGGGAGGACAAAATGGTAAGTGAGCTTGACTGACTGAGCTTCTTCACGGTTTGCTTCACTCATTCAAAGGGCAGTCACAGGTGACCTACTCTGTGCAAGGTGTGGGGTGCATCAGCCCATGGGCTGTCTTACTGCCACCTACTCCTGCTGAAAGGGCCCCAGGTTACACCTGGGGGGATAAACCAGCCATTAGACTGCTTCGTGCGTCCTGTGAGGAAATGCTTCCCAATGTCTTACAACTCCTAAACCTCCTGAGGCTGCAGGCAGCCAGGGCTGCTTCTGGCAGTGCCTGCTGCTTGTCTGACCATCTCTGAGAAAGTAAAAGCCGTTTTCACTATGCACCCTTCAGTTCAGTTATATACCAAACAAGTTTATGCATAAAAAAGGCAACTGTTTTCTGGCAAAATGAGGGTTTATTTCTTGGTTATAAACGTGGAAACAAAGTTACAAAAAAGAAAAAAACAAATGAAAGCAATGAAATGCTGACTAGTAACCTGCCTCCTACCCATCTGTTTTCCTAGCTCTCAAACAGGATATGCCAGCTGTAGAAGCGCAGGAGTCATTTGGAAAACACTTATTTGTTACCTTTATGAATCTAGCCTCCTTGAAGCTTTACTTATCCAGGCAAGCTAGAAGACCATGTCAATATTCCATCATAAATGTTATCCTCCTTTCAGTGATGATTTTTAAAGCTAATTTTGGGGGAGCCGTTGACCTTGTCCCACCTATCCCCACTGCAGGAAAGGCCTGCTCTGGGCAGACCTCCTCAGGGCTACCTCCTCTTGTGCCCTTCAGCCAAGACAAAACTCTGTAATTTCTCAGTCCCATTCTGTCTCCAAATGCTCTTCCCAATTCTCCTGTCCAGCAGGAACATAACTACCACAGAACAGGACTGTTGTGATGATTTTGAGTCAGACACTGTAACTAAACCTTTCCAGTAGCGAAGGTAGCAAAGCGCAGCCACAGACTGCCTGGGGAGGCTGCAGAACTACTGCTGCAGTTTTTATGGAAAAAGTTGGATAACTATCTGTCAGAAATGCCACAGAAATAGCCTGCCTTCCTCTGGCACAGGCAGTTGGACTGGATAATCCTTCAAAGCCTCCTCCAGGCTACTTTTTTATGGCTTACACTTCCGGGCAGTCTCTTTTTTTTCTCTTCCAGTCTCATGTGATGGCAGTGATTCCAGGAGTGTTTTGCCTTAAGACTGACAGAATGCATGTGAAAAAAACCCAGTGTTTATCTGGCAGGAGTACATTACAACATTTTCCTGACTGGCGCAATGCCAGTAAACCATATATTGTAAGATGCAGCCATTATGCATCCACCTTATCAAACCCACAATCTCCAGGTCACCATTAGCTCTTCATAAAGACCCACACATGACATATTAATCGTACAGATGACAAAGTTGGCTTTCAGAGTGTTTTCCAAAGCCACCACCATCTCTGCCTTTTCCTGAGTTTCAGGGCTAATCCCATCACATAAACAAGGTCTTCTCACTTGCCCCTACTAAAGGACTCCAGTGCAGCACATTCTAAGTATATTCTCAGGAGACTGAGTGTTGCTCCCAAGGAATCTGTTGTATTTTGAACACCAGGATCAATAATTTTAGCAAATATCCTTTTACCATATAGCCCAATGTAGGTTTCCTGCCTTCTTATCCATTCATCGGCAAAACCACAAAGCCGCCAAAAAATCCTAACCAGAAGAATTTCGTAAAAGTTATCCTGGTTTTCTGGGTTTAAAAGCATGGACAATGAAAAGACCCCAGCTTGGTTTAGAAACTACAAGTTCTTCACATGTACTTGTATATACGAACATATGTATAGGTGTGCATGTAAAATAAAGGACTGCTGGGAGTAGGTATATACGTGTAAATATAAGAAAGAGGAAGAGAAGAGGGAAAGAGTGTGTGTTTCATGTGCATGCATTTGAACATATGCGCATTCCTGCATATTCACTCCAGAGAGAGAAAGTTAAAAAGAAAATACAGAAGTCAAGTTTATAAAGGAAAAAAAATTGCACCTTTGGGGAAATGAACATGTTTATATGAGTGAAACATTAAATGCCATACAGTCAGGCAGTCCATTGAGAAGGGAGTGGTCACCAAGCAAGTGTTTTAGAAAACAAACCCAATAGAAAAGTGACGTGTAAATGGAAAATAAATAAATTTAACATAAGGCATTCCTGCTTCCAGACTCATGTTAATAAAGCAGCTATTAGGTGGAGACACTGTGGTGATGCCTGAATTGACGTGGTTGTTGGTTTTTTTTCGTTTCTTGCAAGACGTTAATCAGTGTTACTTGAAATGATTATGTGGGTTTTAAAATAGCAAGAAGCAGTAAATTTTAATGGCACGTCTGAATGCTGTTCCATTTAATTTCTATACAGAGCAATATTAAACCTCTAATAAATAACCTGTATCTAAAACAGTCTCCCTTTCTCGCTTTTACACACACACACACACACACATGCCAGCTCCAACAAATGTCTTTGATGTTTTTGCCACAGGGTGGGGGAGAGATGGCAGAAGGAAGGGCTGAGTGGGGTATGGAACAGACAAGGACAACATTCTAGAAGGAAGAAGTATGTTTCCTCCTTTTTCCCTTCCCTGTCTTTATTTTTTTTCTATAGGAAACTATAGTTTAGGGAATATTGAATGAAATTCACACTTCTGCCATGGGCCAGCACAAATCACATTTTATGTTAATCCCTGCTCACATTTTAGCAACTAAAAGCCAAGATAAGTGGTGCTTGAGTTATTGTCAACTTGGGGTGCAAGATCCAGACAGCACACACTGGGACATAAATAAATAAGGGTTTTCACTTCAGACAGACATGCAAGCTGAGAGGTTTCCATTCCCTGTCGGGTCCAGGCATACCTAGATGACTTTCATTTAATAAATGGCACAGAGGCAATGTGTACAAAGGCACAAAAGGCATCATCATGATACAGTCTCCTGTGACATCTCTCATATCTCTGCCCCAGCTCCCACATCTGACTAACTTCTTGAGGATAAACCTCCCTTGAAGCCCCTTCCTTGTAGTATTTTCTTTTTCAAATGCTGGCAACCCATTTTGCTCCTTGTGGGCCCATCCAGCCCCTGGAAAAGAGGGGACTGTCCCTTCCAGACATAAGCTGCAGGAGGAGCAGCACACCGATGCCTACCCCAGCCCCAGGCGTTCCTCCTCCTGCTTCACTTCTGCCCCTTGTTTTGGCCTCCACCATCCCAGTCAGTCTTGTCTCTGGTATTTTCTGATGGGAAACTCCTTGGAGCAGGGAGCAGGGCAGTTCAGCTCTGTGCTAGGCACTGTGCTGTGCCATGTGCTGTTTTGCAGTCCTGCAAATTATTATTCTTTATGAACAGTGGCAGTCTGTCCACAAGAGATCTGGATGTGGATTAAAACCATCTACTTCTTTAAACACAGCAAAAAGAGCTTGTAGAGAGACTCACCCCTCCAAATATTGTGATCAATCAACACAGGCTGGAAAACCATAGGAAGCAAGAAGGGAAAAAGGAATTGGAGGAGAAATTTGGAGGACAGAAGCAAGGATGCTGCCTGCTTGGCCTCCCCAAGTGGATGGCTATTTGAAAGCTGAAGACTGTAAGTGGGAAATCTTAGATAAACACAGGGTGTATTTATGCCTTCCTCCAAGCTGGCTGACACAGGTGCTCACCAGACACGGGTTACCTGGGTGGCCTGAGCGCGGGGCCGCACTGCTGCAGGGGAGGCAGATCGCCGCAGGGAGATTCGCCAGGACCGTACGCCTCGCGCGCCATCTGCAAGGTGCATATTTGCAACGTGCTGCCAGTCCATCGCGTGCAAAATGCAGGAGCTCATTTGAACCTCGATCGCTCACTTGGGGAAATAATTCACCTCTCTTCCCCCCCGCCCCCCCCAACAGTGATACTATCCCCCCACATCCACCTGGCCCTTCCACATCTGTAAGACTGTTGTTATTAATACCATAAATCATAGTCAGTAACAAACAGCAGAGAAGCTTTGAGAAGTGGGAGGCCAATTTCTCCACCGAGAGGGAAGCCCCGAAGTTTTGGGTCCTCCTCCTGCCCTGGTGGCAGTTGTCTCCAGCTCCAGCTGCGCAGGGGCTTTGCGCGTATGGCAGCATCTCCCAGCTCCCGTGCTTCCCCGCCAGGCCCAGCTGTCACTGGGGAATGAAGCTGTCACTGCAGGAAAAGCCTTTGACTGTTCTTGTTGGCACCCTGGGGGTGCTCCATGCTTACCAGCCTCCCATCACACTACGGCGGGCCAGGCCTTTTTTTAGCTCTGCGTGTGTTCAGCACAGAGAAAAATGTTTCCACTTACTTTTCCCCCTCCTCTCTTTGGAATATGAGGCACACACTTGTCATGCTTAAAGGAGTGGATTTATGGTTGACTCTGTCTCTTATCTCCCCACAGAGCTCACTGGAGCTGCTCTCCAGATGGGACAGTATTACAAGCTTCATCACATAAAGCCCGGTTCAGCCTACAGCCCAGATGTTCTTTGTTCCCAGAAATATTCCTTCCCAACAGTAAGCAAAAGGGAGCTGGTGCTGGTATGCAGTCTCCACTCCTTCTGTTTGCATCGCTTGTTTATGGGTTACACACCCCAGCCCCAGCCAGCACAGTCACCTCTCTAAAAGCCGCCGATCAAACCTCATGCCAGGCCCTGGGCAGTGCAATGCTGGGGGGGGTGTGGGAGATGGAGGAAAGGATCCAGCAAGTCCCACAGGGGCTCGGCTACCTTTGCAGACTACACCTAATGTGAAGAGTACCTTCCCCTTTCAAGCAGCAGGTATGGGATTCTCTTGACCCAAGGCCAAACTGGGGGTGCAAAACAAAGCTCATTTCAACCAGGTCTTGCCGAAGGGAGGTTTTGGGGAGGAAAACCACAGCTCTCAAACAAGTCCACCAAGGGCAGCAGCGTGAAAGCAATCCTGCTGGCAGGACAACAATAACCACCCATGTGTTTGCCACAGCATCTCCTGGATGTGCTCTGAACAGGGCTGAAGGGTATACCGATTAAAACATCAGTGCCCTCTCTGAGTGAAGTATCCTGCTCGTGGAAGCCTGCTTCCCTGCTGGTGACCCTCTGGCTGGACCTGGGGAGCTCGCTGCAGGGGACATGGAGTGGTGGTGCTGCTGCCCGGGCAGGCAGGTAGGCTGCTGGGAGCCTGCAGGATGGCCTGGCTCGGCCACCTGCGCTGCCCCGGCTCAGGCAGGGCCCTGCAGCTGCCCCTGCATGGCTGCCGGCGGCACAGCGGGGCCAGGCTACCCTGGGCCCGGCACGGTGCCGACATCCTCCGGGAGCTCACCTTGCCTCGTCACGCTGTGCCCAGAGCGGGCAGGCACGTCCCGCGGCAGCGGGATCAGCCCCCCGATAAAGGCTTCATGTTTATGCAGCTTTCCCCGTGCCCTGAACTTTGCCTGTGTCTCTGGCAAAAGGGCAGCTACCCTGGGTCAGAGCACTGCCTCGAGCCAGTGAGGGGAATCGGCTTTCAATTTCAGCAGCCACTTTCCTTCCCTTTTTTCTCTTATCCCTCCAGCCATCACAGAATAATTCCCATCCCTATTAGCTTACCCCCCTCCCCCTTCCTTTCCCTTCCCCTTTGAAATCCTCCCGCCTGTCCCCGGGACGGGGCAGGGGGAGGCGGGGGGCGGCGGGAGAATTCCTCCAGATATTACACAAAAGCCTCATGTATCCCCAGTGTCAACCCCAGAGGGCGGCTGAGTAATTTAATTAAGGCGAAGGGGCTTTTGTTTTACTTGCTTTCTTTTTTGATTTTCTCAAGTTTAAGACGAGAAAGAAAAGAAAGAGGGAGAGAAATGTTAGCCCTCAGAGGAGGCGCAGCGATGCAAGATTTCCCGTCTCTGCTCAGTCTCTTGCTGAGGAAAGACCACGGGCCTGTCACCCGGAGCGCGTGGGGCTCCCCAGCCTTGGATGGCTCCCCTCCCGCAGCGGTGATTTAAGGGACTGGCATATTCCAAGAATTAGTGTGTATTCTTCTGCAGACAAACACATTCATGCTGTTCCCTCCATCTACCCCACCCCGCTCTTTGTCCTCCTCTGTATCCATTCCTTTGCGCCTGTGTCTCACCCTCTCCCTCTCCCCCTTCCCACCTCTTCCCTCTCCCATTCCCATTGCCTGTCCCCTCTCTCCCTCCTTTCCTCTTCTCCCTTTTCCCGTGCTCTCGGCGTACTGGCTTCCTCCCTTCTCTCCCCTCAGCCTCCACCTTCCTTCCCCTGCTTTTGATGAGAGGGGAGCTTAATTTTTTTGCCAATAGATAATGTCTTCATTCCTCAGCCTGATGTTTATTAATTGCAGATTTATCACATGTCTGACAGAGGGCATCCATGGCAGGGTAGGCTCAAAGATGGGAGAAAGTGGTGCCTCCTTTCAACCATCGTGACGGGCAAAGCATCAGCCCACCCGTGTGCCAGCGGTGGCAGATCTCTTCTCTTTGTTTCTCATCTAGGGAAAAAGGGGGCCGGAGGCTGTGCCAGATTCAGCTTCGTCTCATCACATTGCAGCACCAGGACACGGAGACATTATTTCAAGCCCAGGCAGTGGCGGAGCCTGCTGGCAAGCCCCGTCCGGCGCTCTGTGTCCCTGAGGCCACTTCTAGCGCTGGGCCCCCAGCTTTGGCCCAAGTCCACAGGGCGCTGGAGGGTGGGGAGGGAGGCTCACAGGGGACTGAAGCCCCAAGGAAGCCAAAATTACACCCGGTGCTGATTTAACATTCACCTCCTGGGCTATGGCACTCCCGTAGCTGAAGCCTGGGCCCAGTGCTCCACCATGAGACCCTCCTGCAGCCACAGTGCATGTCTTGTTTCTCTTATCGGCGTGCCTTGAGGGGAAGGCTGAAGGTCTCACGGGGCATGATCCTGCTGGAGGAGAAGGTCTCTCCTCTCTGGAGCCGGGACGGCCACAGGGTCTTCCACAAGGCTTTCATTTCTCACGCTGAATCTTGTTCAGCTCATGAGCTGAACAGGCCAGTTTATTCATGGGAAACCCCTGTGCTGCTGCCCAGCGCTAATGCTCTTACCTATGGGCCTCAGCCCAGGCACAGGGATCAGCCCAAACGCAGGGCTCTGGGGGACAGACATGTCCTGTGCCACCGGGGCCTCCTGCAGACTCCTTGCTGCTGCCTCCCCGCCACCGCCTCTCGAGGGGACGCTTCCCCACATTGAGGTGGCAAAGATGTTTTCCGCACTGTCCCTGTGTGAGCAGAGGCACCGATCGCTCACCCCCAGAGCTGTGGCGGTTCCCTCTGCGGGAGTGATGGCAAAAAGCCCTTGGGCTGGCTTTGGCTGGCCACACACCCCTTCTCCTCCGCTCCCACAGCTCGGCAGCCCTGCCAGCTCCTGGCTTCCCTGCTGCAGGGCTGCAGCTATGAGGCTGCTTCCAGCCCTGCCGGCCCTCGCTCGGGATCCCCAGCCCCATGTTCCCTCCTCTGCCATCTCAACGCTAAACCTTCACTGTCCTCAAAGCTTGGGGTGGGAGGGGCGGTGTTTATTTATCTTTTGGTCCATAATCTCTCTGAACTGCTCACCCTCCCCCTTCCCCCCCGCTCCCCTTCCCGAGGAGGGGCTCCCCTCCGGCCCCCGTCCGCAGAGGTTAACACAACATGGCGGGGCTGTGCTTAATCCCCCGGCGTGTCCTGTCGCAGCTCTCCCGAGTCCAGCGTCTCTCCTGGCCTCCGCCAGCTCCACGTCTGCAGCGGCCTTCCCTTGCTGAAGGGGATGTATAGACCAATTAGTTGTTATACAATAGCTCTGGATGGCCAGGCAACGGGACCAAGGGCACTTGCTCAAATTAATAGAGTCTGGAATTGATTTAACTTCAGGCTAAAAAAGCTAATTCAAGCTTTAATATCTCTCTGGTATCTCCTCAGACAAAACAGGACAGGTTTTTTTAGTGCCCATATTGAATGAAGCCATATACATCAATACACACCGGTAAAAACTCTTGTTCCTAAACGGAACACTGTGACACTGAAATGACAAAAATGTATATTTTCCCTTGGGTTTAGCTCATCCATACAAGAAAATGCCCTCACCTTCAGAAGAAAACGTGCTCAGCATAGGAGGCCCTTTTCCACGAATGGGTGGTTTATTAATATAAGGAGAAGGCCCAGGAGGGAGGGGTGGCACAGAGGAAGTTTGGTTCCGGGGAAGGAACGGCTGATGAGCACGTGAGCGCATCTGTGGCCACCGAAATGGGTAGCCTGAAGAGGCCAGGGTGGTCACACGGCCCAGGAAGGACAGAGCCAGGCATAACAAGTCTCAGCTGCCAAGGAGGAGAAAGCTACCTGCCTGGAAAAGGAGTGAAAGGCCATGGGGAGCCACCGGCTGGGCCCAGGGCACAAGCAGGGCATGCTGGCCCAGTGCCTTGGCTGGGGACAGCCCCCACAACTCCATTGGGGTGGCATCAACTCACATTTCTCTGAAGCCATCTGCCTCCCCCCTGAATATGTGCTGCAGACATTGTGCTCCTGTAATCTATTAATGATCTCTTCATATGGATCTTGACACAATTAGGAAATACAGACAAGAGAGAAGCTGGAATCTTCTCGAGTGGCTAATTTCTTATAAGAGAAACCAGGACTGGAAGATGGCAGAGACATGTTTCCTGCAGTACATGATGTTCATATAAAATGTGTTCTTGGCTCTTCTCACACATCGTTTATCCCATCTATGAAGCAGGAGGCAGAGAAACGGCACATAAAACTGTCCGCACAAGCTGGCAGCACTGGAGGCCTTATATCCTGCTAGCTTGGCTCTTGCAGCTACCACGCTGCCTGTCTGTAACCCTTGCTGTTCGCTGCTGGTGTGCTACCCTCAGCCTTACAGAGGCCGTCTGTCCAGTGGTTAAAGCTGAGATCCAGGAGTCAGAGCTCCTCCGTAATGCCATCGATGGGCTGTATGAAAAAACAAACCACTTAACTTTTGTACTGAGTGGAAATAGGATTAGTATTCATGCTGGGTTGTTTCTGTAATTAACGGAGCCGGTCACAAATACTAGAACTGGTTTGCAAGTAATTTTACAAATTAAAGCGCTGATTTTCTCAGTTATGATTCATGTCGTATTGCTTGCTTGTTGGGAAAGTTCGGATTAGGATGAGATATACAAAGAAACATGCAAGTCTCCAGCATTTCATGGATTTTAACAGCATACATGGAACACTGAAAAATTAGTACCAGAAGTCACTTCATTTTTGGCTAGTGATTATCCTCTTGCTACAAAGGGAAGCTCTCCAGCCAGGGAACAGCAGCTCTGCCCCCGGCCTTAATCTGTCCCTCAGTGCAGAGGATGATAGCGCACATTATGCTTCCTATACATAGGAAACTATTCCTTGCTATTCGGAGAGATACCCTGCTGAGCAGCTCTTACTGCATCAGTCAGTGAACATGACATCATCCAAGAAGGGGCAAAACGCTGATTATTGCAATCTCACATATCGCAAATGTTTAAAGAGCTTCTGGTGTGAAGTGTGAGAAGATCTGGAGGCTATTGACGGATTCATTGTTATGGAAGGCTTTGGCAGGGCTGTAAATTGACAGCATTAAAAAAGAAAAGCTTTTTTAAAAAAAGAAAAGAAATCAAAACAAGAATTATATTATTCAAGTATGTGACCCAAGTAAGAGAATGATGGGAGGGAGGTTTGTCTTCAGTAACCCATGACTGCCTTAGACAAGCCTCCCTGGTGAAGTGGAGAGTAAAAAGAACCCACCTTCTGCTGCTTGCTCCCTTCACTGTACCTCTCTCATCCCAAACACGCTTTGCCTTTTTGAAGGGGAGAAGTAACGTTGAGCTTTTGCTGCTCCCAAGCCCCAGCCAAACCTCAGAGAGGAACAGTGGGACGTAGCTCCCACGTGGCCCTTTTTCATCTTGGCGGCTTGGTACTTCTGACACAAAGCAGAAGAGAGAGAGTGTCCTTTCTGGGTTCCCTCTCTATCTTGGCACTGCAGCCAGCAGGCACGTGCCCAAAAGCATGCATACAGCTTGCTATGAAGTGAAGCCATAGGAAATACGTCAAGCCAAATAAAGTTACACTGTTTGATTTGCTGCCTCTATTCAAATAATTCCATGATCTGCTCCTCCGACACTGGAGTCAGTCAGTCATTTATCTCTGACCATTCCCATTAATCACAAAGGTATGTTTGGTGGGCTGTGGGGGCAGATGGGGGGCTGGGAAGAAGGCAGCTCAGCTTGCTGGAGAACAGAATGGAAAAACTCGGCGCCCCAGTCTTGCCGCTGCTGGTGCCACCGCTACACCACAGCCCTCAGACTGGGCTGGAGGATTAGGAGACTGGGGAGAAGGGTTTGGGGAGAGTGCTGTCTGTGGGAACGCAGAGAGCTGGCAGTCAAAGCTAGCACATGCACTGCAAAACGTCATCCTAGCTCTTCTCCCTCCCTCCTTCCACATACCAACTTCCCAGAGCACTTCACAAGGGGCTGGGACCATGCCAAAGGAGCCAAATCAGAAAGAAAACAGGGCAGCTGGCACCCGCTACCTCCGCTAAGAGCTCCCTTGTCCTTGGCCTCTGAAGAAAAGCCATCACACCTGCAGGAGCCAAGCATGACACTGGAGTGCATTTAAGAGTCTTAAGTAACTAATTTTACAAGGATTCATTTTTTTCTGCGTGCAAAGTAATGTGCAGCAGTTTAGCCAGACTGTCAGCGTGGTCACCCCGCAAGCTGAGGTCCTGCAGGCTGCCTTGCTACTGCCAGGCAAGGGGCACAGGCCAGACCCATGCGTTCCCATTGCTGCAGCACCTGCAGAAGATCCCAGTCTCTCCTGCAAATTCCCCACTGGCTGCCACGTTCTAGTTCCTTCACTCTGCATGTCTGCTCTGGAGGACAGGTTCTCCTTCTGCAGACAGTGAGTTTCAGAGGGTTCCCGTACTCTGGATCTCAAAGAGCTTCCCAAATTTCAGAAGCTGAGCAAAGTCCCTTTATAGGGCCAGTTTTTCAAACAACTGGCATCTGTAAGCACATGTATAAATCCCTGCATATAGTTCCTGAAATTAGGCATCTTGAGCAAACAGCTCCTCAAGCCAGTGGACAACAATAAAAAAACCCCATCAACCTAAAAAACAGAGAAGGGGAAGTGACAACTGATTAAAAAAAAAATCCCTTCAGACCAGTGAAATGGAAAGGAAACAGTAACTTTACCAAAGTGCCTTAACTACGGTGGTATTTTCATTGTAGTTTGCACCCAAGCCCACTATTGATATACAAGGTCAGAAGTCGTACATTTCTCTCACTTTGTAATGCTGAACTCTCTGAATAAATTTGATATTAGAATTAAGCTTTTTTTTGTTTTGTTTTGTTTTTTGGCAAATGATAAATTTGCTTAGACAACTTTAGGAGAGTGAAAGGACTGACAAATATGAGTCAAGCTTTGAATATACACTCCAGCTTAGGAGCCGCAAGCTAAAATACTGACTGTTCATAAAAGAAATTCTGCATTTTCTCTTTGAAATTTTGAAAATTTCTTTTAACAGTAGATTTTTGAAGTTTAAAAAAAAGAAGGGAGATAAAAAGAGAGGACTGCATTTCAGCTTGTTGAAAGCAGACAGACATCACCCAACTGCAGACAGGCACACCTGGAGTTGACTTTTCTGAGGGGCCTTCCTGGAGGATCAGAGGAAAGAGAGAAACTCCTCTGAGGGGGAGTCAGTACCTGAGCAGGACGTGCAGCAAAATACAGGGTGCAGTCACTTCTCCAGCCGCCCTCTATTAAAGGCCACAAGTACACAGATTTTTTTTTAGATTTTGTGTAATGTTGCTAGGACAAAAAACATGAAGAAGCAGGATCTTTTAAAAAATAGCAAAAAGATAGATTGTGGGGGCAGCTAGTATGTAATTCAGAGAGTTGACATCCAGACGTAAGGTGGGATCGGGATCAGGAAGGGGTTTAGAGGAACAAAGTGGATTGTATGTTGATGTCATTTCCGGCACCTTACCTTGGAAATAACCTTCTCCATTTACATCCTTGTGGCATCCTTGTGGCATGAGCTAGCTACATGCTTAAGGAGGGGAATTTGTACGGCAAGAAAATGAGCCACATGAACACGATGGGTTGGCAGGGCAGTCCATTACAGATATGTTTTAAGTTGGTCAAATCCAAAGAGACACAAGCCCGCAGGAGACCAAATCTGGTGGCAGGCATACCAAGATGTTGGGAAGGTGGTGGACAGCAAGCATTCAAAGGGGACCTCCCACAAACTGCTCACATCGCAGACGCTGGATGTGGCTGGGGTGCTGTCAGTCATTTCCAGCCTGGGTCTCTTCCTGGACCCGCAGGCCCCTCCCTGGCAAAAACCTGATTAACCCTGAGATTCTGGGGAAAGTTATGGTGCTGATTGCTGACCATTTTTCTTGGGAAAGGAGTCCCACAGGCCAGGTCTGAGCATGCTCATCCTCCAAGCAATCACTCCTGCTGGATCAAAGCCCACCGCTGTGGCCCATGGAAGCACTGCCAGTGCAGGCTAAGCTCTGGGGTCCCCTGGGGTCCCTGTGGAGGTTTCACTCTGGCTGTGGGACCAGCTTGATCGTGGCCGTGCTTTCCCACGTTGTGTTTACCCTCTCGGGTTTCATGTGTTTTCCTTGGGCTCCCTTTGGTAAACCTTTGGCTTCAGCGTATTATTAGGGAAACAAGAGCTTGGTATTAAGTGATGATTATGCAATTTATTCTGACAGCAAAAAATGTGAAAAGGGGAAATTGACATTTGTGATTTTAGTTATGCGCTGACAACTATAATTAATCTTAATTCCAGCAAGAAGCAGATAAGTGAATGTGATGGGAAAGCTTGCATTTTCATTGCTGCTGCCGAGGGACAGCTACTTAATCATGGCAATAAAATGGCACAAGTTAAGGAATTAAAGAGGGCAGAAACTTTAAACTAGTTTAAAGACAAATAGAAAAGAAAGACATGAAAATGCAATGAAGTTAAGATACATAAAAAGCATAAATTATATATATAGAAAAATACCACTCTACAAGGGTAAAATAGCAAGAGATGGGTTTATAAAAGAAAAAGAAAAATCTTTCCAAAAACACAGCTAGGGGCAATTGTAAACAGAAACAGGAAAGGGCTGAGCTTAGATCTAATATACAGAAAAAGGCAGAGTAACTGTTTTTCACTTTATTGGTTAAAAACTTTTTATGAAAGTGAATGAAGGCTGATCTTTTTAAATTTGACTTTTGAGGATGAAAAAGTGTTTTTTGATATGCCATTATTTTAAAATAAAAATGACTGGTGATTTTGATGCACAAAATACATTAACCATTTGAAATTAAGAAGCCTAAGTCAGTTTTAACCACATGAAGTGAAAACTAGCATTTTTTTGGTAAGTCCTGGTGGGAAAAAAAAATCTTTCAGCCCATTTTGCTTCTGTTTGTTATGTATCAAATTAAGAGATGGTACCCACTGCCTTTGGGCAGGAGGACAGACTAGATGACTTCTTAAGGTCTTCTTTCCGTCTGCTTTCTCTTGTCTGTACTCGAATGGAATAGGATACATAGTGTTCACTTTCCCTCTTCCCACAGAGGTTTTTTTCAGGCTTATTTGAAGAATTTGCTGAGTGCAGGGAGAGTGCTTGCTTCACAAATACAGTGTTGAATGGGATCTCTAGCCCTGCCGTAATCGAGATAAGAAGAGAAGGAAAACAACTGCTGAGGAACATTTGAGTGGTGTTAGTATCACCTTGCAGTTACGCCCAAGGCCGTGGAATCTTCCACCGATGCAGATCTACCTATAGTTTTGGGTACCCTCCAGGGTCTCTTGAGAGAATGACGTAGCTTCTCCCTCCAACCAAATATACTTTAATTTTGTGGAATTTAGGTTGTTGCAGGTTAGAGTGACTCTGTATGGTTCCCAGCAGGTCCTGACTGGGTGTATCCTTGTTCTTGGCCTGCAGCTCCCTGCAGCCGCTGGAGAGGAACCCATGGGGCCAGTGCTTTTGGATGTGTCTCTCACAGAACGTGCACAGCTGTATAGAGTATTGCTGGCTCGGAGGGGAGTCCAAGGTTGGCCCCATACTTTCTCCAGATTTGAAATTTGGAAAACTTCCCTCTGTCCCATTTTAAAACAAGTAAATCCACACACATACGTGCACGGACTCTACAACCTATTTGGCTTCTAGAAGTCTAATATTAACTCTGTCTGACAACTTAGGCACACATAAATGTCGAGGTTGTTTGAAGTCAGCTAGAAATTGTAGACCAGAGTCTGAAATCCTGCCATTGTGATCACACTTTGTAAATGCATTCCGCATCTTGTCTTTTTTTCACAACAGCTTTCTCCTCTCTGATGAACTGCAGTCAGAGGGAAAACAAGCTTGCCTTCCATGAACACGGGCTGACCCTGACGGTCACCTCACCTGTCTGGCACTTGCCCTGTGCCAGTTACTGGCATGTCCCGATTCCTGTCCTAGAAAATATGACCATCCATGGTGCTGTGAAGAAAACGAGAGTGAGCTACGGCACATCTGAGGTGCAGCTGAACAAGTTGTTCAATGCAAAATCATCCTGTTGGTGTTTTTCAACTGCTTTTCGCTTGGGTAGGGGCAAATTTATTGGGGAGGGGAAGGGAAGTTTCAGCTCACACCTATCCTGACCCACCTCCCATTCACCCTTCCAGAGCGCTATCAAGCATTCCCAGCACAGCAGCATCATGGTTTCTTTGTGGGCCAAAAAGCCATGTGCTAGATGCAGCCGGTCAACCTGCCAATTGGCTACAGGCACATGGGTCCTGCCACCACACAATGCTGTGTGCGGCTTGCAGCTGGCCAGATCACAAGCTTCTTTGGTCCAGCATGTGCAGTGGTACACAGACTTCTTCAGCAAATATGGCCCAGACTAACGATACTCTGATGATATTACAATTCTTTTTGTGGTTTTGTTTTTAGAGAAAACGGGTATTTTTTAGCCAAAATGTAACTTGGTTGTTTAAGCCAACTCACTTAAAGAAATGTTCAGACGAGTATTCATATGGAGTATCTTGATGAAAGTTTCTCTTACACTCAGCATTTTTCTTTACTTTCCACTGTCGAACACGATTCCTCATTCCAAAACATCTTCAGTTGATAAATTCTATATCCAAACTGAGGTTTACAAAAACCTCCATTTACAGTCAGACTGTGGAAATCCCAGCCACAGAAAGTTGCAAGTCAAATGTGGTAAATAGTTTTTTAAAAAATGCTAAATAAATATAACTAGCATTTGGTTATATTTAGGATAAGCAAATCTGATGCTTCATGGCATAAAGCCAACCATGTGAGGGTCAGGAAGAAATTTCCACCACAGATCATTTTTATACATTACTGCACAATTAGACAGGTGCTTTGTGTGATGTTTAAGCTTCTTTTGGAAGGAAAAGGTAGTGGTTGTTGCTGCATCTGGTAATGAACACCAGTGGTCTAATCTGGCATTTCATTCATTCCTTCTCTCCTGCAACTGTCTGCTAAGAAAGGCCAGTGAAAGAGCTGCTGGTTTTTTTCTCAGGAGTTTATCTCCGTAAGGCAAAAGACATAAAAAAGACGCGAATAAGAAACAGAATCCCCACCCTTCTTGCATCCATCCGCTGTGCCACTGCGTCACCATTAATGAAAATGAAGACCCTGTGTTAGTCCATTCAAAGAGGTGGGAATGGTCATCTCAGAGCAGAAAAATAGACTTTACAGCTGTCTTCAAAACCTCTGGTGTCTGTGTCATGGCTGGAAGTGAGGCTACCAGTGCTGCCAAGCACCTCCTGTACAGATCAATGAGGATATTTTTGCAGAATTCAAGCTGACAGCCTAGAGATTGCAATATCCCACCTGAGCCATGACACAAAAAAGCCTTTCATGTCATTCACTTCTACCTCCAGTACAAGATAAATCTTCACCAGAAAGAATTTAAAAATTGCAACAGAGATAATTGCATAGCAACACTGACATTCAAACAGTGAGATGCTTTAAAAACAGGTACCAGAATAACAGCTTGATTGAAAAATCTGATGTTTTGAGACAGATTTAGTTGGAGATACAATGTGATGCGTTAGATCATCGTTACCCAGGTTCATTAATTCATTTAGGACTTCCAACTCCACGCTTTCTAGCCAATTACATGCCCACAAGAAGGCACATTAACTTACAGTAACTTGACCATTATAGTGTCTCAGCAACCCATTGAAGGAAACTGTATGGTGAGGAAAGGAAAGTCCTTGCTGTATCTTAGCAAATAGCTACAAGATGGATCATGTTGCCCAACCCCTTAGGACTGATGGGCTGTCAGACGATTTGCCTTTTTCACAGTGGGAACCACTGAGTAGACAAAGAGAAACCGTGTCACTGATTTTGCAAATACATGTGAATTCATTGACATGAATTGATTTTAGAAGTCGTATACTGTGGCTGAACTTGGTTTATGCCTTAAAGGGAAGGGTTGCAGTACATATGAAGGAAAGTTATTGACAAGAACATTTTCCATGTGAATCAAAACCTATTTTGTTTTTAGATCTGCCAAGACTGGCAGCCTCCATTTCTTCTGCAACAACCTTGCATAAGGATGGCATTAGAAGGCAGCATTCAAGTCTACTGGAGCAGCTTATGATTCCACCAGTGGATCCAGAAGAAAAATTGAAAACTCCAAAGCCTGAGTTAGAGCTTGACAGGTAACTGAAAACAGAACCATTTCTCACTGCAGCACAATCTTAAATAACTGTTTGTATTGCCAAGAACAAAATAGAAAAATCCACCCAACCACATGACTTCGGAGCAATTTCTAGGCTGTACAAAGAGCATGGTGGGTGCATTAACTCTAAGGCCATTTCTTAGTCTTGTAAGTCACAAACAGGCCTGAAAAAGAACATTACTGTTTCGTTCTGGGCTTTGCCATGTAGTAACCATCAGGTCTTGGGATAATCTGATAAGGTACTGCTAAGATAGAGGTAAAGATGCTCATCCGCCTGGTAGGGGACAGAACTGAATACTGAAATTCAGAGCAGTGATATTACGGAGCTGTGTGCAGAATCTTCATAAGACTGGCCTAAAAATAATGTCTTCAAGTCAAGATAACCCTCCCTGCCCATCTTTCAAAAAAAAAAAAAAAGGTAGAAACTTTAATGCTGTAAGAACTGTTTGGGATTCCCTGGTAATTACTTCCATTCACGATATGCAAAGCTTGTGATATTTGGCAATGCTATCTTGCAAAGGTTTCAGTGTTCTTTGACAGCTGGAGACCTTATCTGGTCCAATACATTTCTTGATCTCAGAAAACATTTCTTTCTCAGCCCAAGTTTTATTTCAGAAGCAGCTTCTTTAGGGAAAGGCTGGCTGTCAGCCCTGGGCACGGTGTGTCCTCGCTGGTGAACAGGCATTTGGATCTACAATTTCAGCAATCCTTGGAGAAAACACTCCATGCTAAATGGGTTAAATGTTTCCATCAACATACACAGCACAGACACATGCAGTTAAAAGACAGTTTGAGCTGATTCAAAGGCCGTGTATATTTCCAAATAAATTCAATTTACTAAGACTGACTCCTAAATGGAGTCTAGTGTCAGTAAGCCCTCTAATGGAAAACTTGCAGTCTTTGTATTTTCCGTGCTAAGTACCAAACCAGATGGCACTGGCTCTGCGATGCAACAACCAAATCTCCTTTGCCTGCAGGGACAAATGTGCTGACACTACATAATGCTTACAGGTGTTATTCAATATTACAAACACTAATGGTAGACTTTCATCTACAGGAGTCTCTCACCCAAAGGCTTCCAAGCTGCTAAAGAGAAATAAACTCCAAACATAATTTACATTAAACAGGCAATATGCCCGATTGAATCACATAGCAGGAACAAAGTCTGGGAGAAAACTTGGCATGCTGTGATCACCTACCTGCAATGCTTAGTGGTAACATCAAGAGCAAGGAAGATGCAGCAGCCTTGTCTCCTGTTCACCATGCTTGTGGCAGGAAGGAATTCTCCTGGCAGGGGGGACCCAGGCAGCAAGGAGCATGGCACAAGCAGGCTCTTCGCTATGTGGGCAATCCTGTAGATAGGGTCTCAGGCTGTTACTCATTGCTTCTAAGATATATGCTGGCCCCAAGGATTTTTCAGGTTTGGGTGTGATCCTAGCTCCATAAAACATCTGGGAAGGAGGCTCTGCAAAGGAGACCTGGCAATCCCTGAGCCTTTGTATTTGGATTTCCCTCTGGAGGTGAGAGCTAGCTGGCCCATTTCAAGCAGAATTGACCCTCCTCCCAGCTCAAGCAATTTCCTCCCTCCTTGCAGAGATCTGTGGTGAGCCTGTAACTTCAGACGTTGGTCTGCCCACTGTGAACAGCAGCTGACATTTGTTACTGTGGGGTTGTGCAGGAACCTTTCTTATCCACTGACTCAACCATGGCTCCTTACTAGTGGCAGGCAAGACATCAGGACACAGTCCAAGAAAGACAAGGTCTTAATGACAAGAAAAGGTAAAGGCTGTTGTATAAATCAGTTAAATCACCTCTTAAAGGAGTAGGTTATCTCTCAATACTCATACAGGGCTAATGCCCATCTTGGAGAGGATACAAAGAGCTGGATCAGAACTACTAATGACCCCTGTCTATTCCAGATGGGTGAGTTTGCAAGTAGTTTGCTGGCATAAACCCAGAGACACATAAAGCATCAAGTCTTCAGTCTTTAGTGGAGGAAATGAATTACAAAGAAGATATTAAAGCAATGTGTCTGCACTCATTTTGCATCAGAAAGATGGAAGGAGTTCATTTCAATCCTCCCTCCCCCCTGTCATCAAGTGTCCTAACACCAGTGAAATCCCTTTCACATCAGGTCAGGCAGATCGCCTTTCAGCGGCTGCTTCCTGCAGCCAAAGGGGAGAGCAGGGCTGGCCAGGCAGCAGCTGGGAGCCGGGGCAGGCGGCAGGTGCCGAACACTTGTGGAGCCCTGGAGTTCCCCATCCCCAGGACCAGGCAGGCAGCAGTGGGGAGGGGGCTTTTCTCAGCTCTGAATGGGGCTGGAGGAACGCTGCATCCTGGGGTAGGCGGAATAGTTGGATGTGGGGGGTTGCTGGGGCATCTGGGGCAGAAGGCACTGCCAGTGCCAAGCCATTTAGGGCTGCAGGAGAATGAGTAACTCTGGATTGTGCGAGCAAGTATGGGCTAGACAGGGTGAAAGTTGCAGAGTCTGCCCCTCTGCACTGTCACCTCGTGTTCGGTCTGGTTGTTGCATGCCCTCTGCAGTGCAGGGTATGCGGGGCAGGATGGGAAACGTGGCAGAGGTTGCAACGATGGGAGAGGGGAGGAATAGCACTGTGTGAATGTGGCCAACAAGGGATGGTGAACGCATGAGTGGGCAAAGTGCCCACCACATGTCCAACTGCACATTCCCTGTAGTGGTTATTAGGACAAGTTTCTGCGCTGTGCATCTACCTAAACACACATTCACAAACTTGCCTGCAGTCAGCCTGTTTAAACCAGATGTCATGCGGACTAAAAGGCCTCTTTTATGTGCGAGGGAACCACTGGCACAGAGCAATATGAGATGTAAGAGACTGTGAAAGACTGAGGGAGCTGGACCCTGCTGCACCTGTGGCAGTGAAAGGACCCACGGCCTTGCAGCCCACAGGCAGCTCCTCTGGAAACCTGCAGGAAAAGGTGCCCAATACCCTTGTCACAGAAAAGGTTACAGCAAGGTGAAGTGAAAGATGAATGTCCAGCAAGATGAAGGGGCTGCCAGAAAATATGAATCCCAAGTACATTTTGTCATTGGTCATAAAGATTAATGCCTCGTAAAATACAGCAGACCAAACGCTTAGGGGAGATAGGTGTGTGTTCCCGAAATGAAGTGTTCAGGAGAGATTTGGGAACATGGCATACTTTCATGTGCTCAGGGTGGGAATGGTAGATGGACAAGAGAGGAGGTGCAGCCAGTCACAGGAACCTGTTGCCCATGAACACTCTTGCGTGATCACATCTTGGTTATTGCAATGTCCAGGTGTCTCACAGGACTTAGGCAGCCCAGTCTCCAGCAAGTTTAAAAAAAAAAAAAAAAAAAAGTGTTCCCAAGCAAATTAAAAGGACAGCTCCTCTGCCTTGGGCAGTCCTTGCCGGAGAGTGCCCTCCTGCAGTACTGCTGCATGTTTGCCCTTGCTGTACATGCAGCTTGGGGCACTCTGATATCAGCTATTGGCTAGACCATGACGGACTGTTTTAATGTTCTTTGACGCTGAGTGAATTCAATTTCCGATACAGGCCATCTGCCCGTAATAGAGCTGAAGAATACATGCCACAGAGCAGGTTTCCAATGAGTATTAACTAACATTTATTTTTGAGTATGAGGAGTATTTTTTTAATTTTTAATCCAAGACTCAATCCTTACCCACACTGAGAACTTGGAATAAAAAAAGTATAATTGAAACTCTAAAGGTGGATAGGTATTAATATCTCAGTTGTTACTTACTAAGAGTGGGGTAGAGAGAGTTCTAAGTTGGTCCAGAAGGAGCTACGCTTGCCTTGCATGACCTGCCCATCTAACAGTAGCCATCGGACTTTCCTGATTTAATTCTCAATAGAACATACTTGGATGTAAGAGTCATGATTAAGAGGCACAGTAGATCTTTGGTCTTGACTCATGTCCCATGGGTCATGGAACTGTGGGACAATGCATCATTGTCCCATGAAGTCTTTCTTGGGTGACACTGACTTCATAACTCAGATGTTCCTTGGACATAACATTTTTCTCCTTCATTTTCACCACCTTAAATTCACAATGACTGCAGCTATTTGCACTGCTGCAGCTTCAAGTTCTCCTTGGCCTGGTTTCTCAGCTTGCCAACTCTTGAGGCTGTGAGTCTCAGACAGGACCAGAGGCAATGAAGTCAGGGCAGTGGAGCACCAATGAGGAACTATGAATGCTTTCGTTCAGACAGGGTCCACTGTATCCAAAACCCAAAACTTCTGGCAGAGATGGAGGAGAATAACAATATTAAATAGCAGAGTCCTACTAAATGTAACAGTGCAAATGGGACATAATATTTAAAACCAGCAATGCTATGTGGAGAGAAAAACAAGACTCATTGGTACTTAGGCTCCAATTCAAGTTGTCCTTTAGCGCCGTAACTCAATTAGAATTATATGAATTGTTTGTTCACTCCGGAAACAATAAGATTTCTCTTTAATTCCTCTTGTTCTTATACCAAGGCTACCACTTATGCATCCAAACAGTCTCCTCATTACCTGAGAGGAATATTCCTAATTTCACCCTCATCCTTTGGCCTTCCCTGGGATATATAACAAAGCAAAGAGAATGTGCTTTGCATACTACAAAGCCTAGCAACCAGTATTTCTCATCTTATTAAACACAAGCAAAGGATGAAACTTTCAACCTTGGATTTTCCAGGTTCTGAGGCAGGATTTTCCACTGTGCTGCAGCTGCTCATCTCCAAGGGCTTAACAAGAACTTCTCTGGTTTGAGCCTATGAGGAAATATCCCTTGATATCACGTATCAAACTGACTCCTTTTACCCATGCCAGAGGAGTGGAGCCATCACTGGTCCCTTCTCTTTTTTTTTTTTTTTTTGTGGTGATACAAACCAGGCCCAAGAATTCCCTCACTACCTAATTTTTCCATTGCAGAGGACAAAAGTTCCCACCAGTCTTTTTCCACAGGAGTTTACTTTCAAAACACGGCTAATTCTCAGTTACATATGGAAAGCCATGAAAGGTATTGCTGAAACAAAGAAGAGGCTTGGACTTCTGGTCTTACATTTTCTCATTTGTGGTGGAATCTCTGGTTCCTTTAGAGCCTTGTTTAGATTGATTAGTTTAAAAGTGAGGAAAAGAGAGACAGCACTAATGTTTACCAGATACATTCACTCCCAGATTCTTCAATTTATATGTGTAGAAGCATCATCAGAAGTCACTGGTTTTGGGAGCTTCTGCTCTGCTTTGTTCAGGTAGCTACAAGGATACTTTGCCGCCACAAATGGAAGTTTTTCCTGTGCAGGCTGTAACTTTGCTCTTATGGCAGAGCAAGGCACAGGCACTGCAGAGCTGACACCTCTCATCAAGCCACCTTGCTGAAAAAGCCATGGCAATACTATTCCTTCAAGCCTATCTCATTCTGAAAGGATTCCTCTGAAAAGATGTAACACACGAGTGAGTGTGACACAGTCCCAGCTGGACTAACATTACTGAGAGAAGGGGAAGAAAACATAAGCTAAGAGGTGAACCTCGGTGGCCTCCATTTGCATATGGTCACAGCAAGCTTGATGGGTTGGTTTGCAGCCTGTAAAGCAAGAACACGAGTGAATCTCAACTCTCCACGTGGAAACACATCTGCTTGCCCAGTCACCAGGGAGCTGCCACTCAGCGGAGTGGGTGGGCTGTGCTTTTGCTAAAGCTGTGCCTGCAGACAGGGTCCGCTGGCCCCAGTGGTGCAGGCTTGAGTTAAGTGCTGCTCAGTTGTTGCTCAAGCGGGTTGAGCTAGCTTGTCCTTGCGACTCAGTGGAGCACGCCAGAGGTCCCACACTGGGGTTCCTCCAGGAACAAAAGTGGTCCGGGAGTGCTGCTGGTGTACTCTGCCTGAGAGAAGAGGGTTTATAAATACAAGCATATCCTCTCCTAAACAAGGCTGGACTGCTTTCAAGGTCTATGCTAGAAACATCCCCTCAGTGCTGCATGGATGTAGGAATGTGCCAATGTCTGGGCAGCAGCAGCTCAGACACCTCTGCAGTTTGTTGTGCAGTTTGCAGGGTAGGAATATCCACAGTCATCAACACAAGTTTGAGAATAGTTTTTTAGATAGTAAAAAATGCACGACTGATATGAGAGAAACAGGACAAAGAATTATAGCTTAAGTTTTGACTAAAAGATGTCTTTGATGAAGACTTAACTGGGGAATTAGTAGAAGGGTACAAGATTCTTTTCACCCATGCTTTATTACTTGGTCTGTTTTTTAAAAAGTCTAGGCCACTTTAGCTGTGAGAAGTCAACCCCCTGCTGGATGGGCACAAGTCAGAAACCTCAGAATGAGGGCATCCAAAGTGGATAGCGGTTTATAAATCCTTGGATAGAAATCACTCTCTCAAAATAACAACTATTACTTAAGACAGGTGCCTCCTTAAACACTGATACAGGTCTTTTCATTGCTTTTCATTAAAAGTTGAAGTTATATCAGCAAATCAAGGACTCATTTTTTTTCATCTGGGAATGCAGAGATAATGCTAATTTTATAGAGATTGGAGGACAATCCTGTTAGACTTCTGCAAATCTAGTTATTTCTCAAGTGAAAATGACATTTCTTCTGTGCAGGGCACTCAAATGAATTGTAATGGAGTGTGATTTAGGAATTCAAGTTTGTTCGTATGGTGTCACCAGAATGCAATGTGTTTCTATGTTAAAAACTTTAATAGTCTGTATTTTCTGTTTCAATGTTAGAAGGAAAAAAAAATGCTTACCCATTCAGATTTGGTATTTTTTGGTTTTGACTCTTCAGTTCCAGTCAGTGATGCTGAAGATTTACTCTCAGAATTGGTAATGTTGATCTGATCTTCTGACCTCCAAGCTACAGTGCTGAACATACCCTGGAAACTGTCATAAGAGATACCTTATAATCAGTACAGCTAATAAAGGGTCCTTTTGTTGCAGGAATCTTTTTGTGTAAGCTGTACCCTCTTCTCCGTTTTTCCTTTCCCTTGTGGGTGGTCAGAGCTGAAAGTAAAACATTAAAAAAAAAAAAATCAAACCATTTCAAATGCAAGGAATTTTAAGTTCAAAGACTGTGGCTCATTGTCACTAACAATTTCCTCTGGAATGGTGAAGAGAGGTTTTTTTCTTTCTTGGAGAAAGTGTCATTTCTCTATCTATTTGCAATGCTAGAGAGATGTACTCCAAGAGTTCAGAAAAGTAAATCTTTTTTAAAAAGCTGGTCAAAACCTGTAGCTTAAGGAAATATTACCTTCCACCCTTTCCCTCCCAATCCCAACATTTTTCCTATAATATCTTCTGCTTTTTGCTAAAAAAGAAACCCGAAAAGTATTCCACTGAAAAAAGTTATGTCTTCTAAAATTCAGTGCTAAGACACATTTTGTCTTGTAAACAGAGGTTGAGAGTTCCTGTAAGCAGAACATTTGGAACAACAGCACTCTGTTCAAACATTTATCTAAAAAAAAAATGTAAAACCCAATCAGTCATTTCCCACTGTTAAACAGAGTAAGAGCTGCCACCTGCTTCCCAAACCCAGTACAATTTGTACTTCACAATCATTCCTGAGAGGATGACACACATGGTGGTGGGGCTGCAGGAGCAGCCTCCAGTCCCACCGGTTCCCACATGCTGGCACCGCTGGTGTGGTGCTTGCTGGGTGCAAGGAAGGTCCTGGCACTGACTGCGTCAGAAAATGGTCCCAACACTCCACTGTGCTGTACTCACAATACCGATGAGTTGTTTAGTGGGGTTCTGTGCACCCGTTTTACTCGTACACGTTATGGCACTACTTCTGCTAACCCAGAGAAAATTACTCAATGGATGTATGGTTTTGGTTAGCTTCTTCAGATTCCTAACTGAGTCCAGCTAAATAAAAATAACATTGTTCTAAAGCAGGACGAGAGTTACGCTTTTTCCGATCTGCTTAAATCACACCTTGAAATTTCCTCCTTTCAGCCCACGATGTGTGTGGCAAATGCCAAGAGCTCCTGACACTCTCAGTTAGGTACAAAACTGACATCCCATTCTGAAGTCCACTTTCTGTTAAATTGAAAAATTAGATCTCATTCTTACTACACCATCTAGCAACAGGTTAGCAAAATGATAACTGTTTGGTTTTGATACACAGTTTCTGATGTCTTGATATGATCTTGGAGGCAGAAGGGACGGCAAGAGGCATGTAAATCAGAAGGAATGTGCTGATTCGGGAACATGGCAGGGCTGTTAATTCAGAGAACTGGAGAGAGCTGTTAAATGTATGTGTCCATTTTAACTACAAGGAACAAAAGAGGATGAGAATTTGTTGTGGTCAGACTCTGGGAAGAGTCTTCCATTCTTGAAACAGACAAAAGACACTGCATTGCCTCTATGAAAACTGCAGTGGACAAAAATTCCCAAATGATGTTCTGCATCAGGACGGCATCAGAACTGGGTATAGCTCTGTCCCATCACAGGACAGGGAAGGGGCTGTTGATGGCATCCAATATCAGAGACCTTCCTAGCCAGCCCTGTAATGTGGAAGAGCCCATCTTCCAAGCAGAAAATACATGAGTATCTTGACTAGCAAAGCCAGTTCTCCTGCACCGAAAACCGCGATGCAAGAGATGGATGGGAATCAGACGCCAATCAAACTCCAGCGAATCTTGTTCTGAGGAGCAGTATTTAGGGCTAGAGAGGCTGGTTTTCTTAAGCAACTCCTCACCACCACATCAAGCAGACTTTTCATTAGATCCTGTTCAGGAGGGTGTATACAAATACTGAGGATAGGATGATCGATCTGGCCTTGAGCATCAACCCTGCAGTCTGGCCCATCTGTTGGACAAAGGCAGACCCTAAAAGAAGTAGCTGCAAAGGAGCTGGAGTCTTTTCTCCCTTCAGTTGAAATAGAAAAATCCTGAGGAAGTAGAAAATTAAATTTCAATAAACTTAGAAAAGTAAATCCCAAACATTATTTCATTGTTTCTGTACATTGCCATCTTTGCCTCGCCCTTGACAGAAGAAAGTAGATTTGTAAGTCATCTTTTGATTACAGTTTATTGAATTATATAGAATTTATTGTGTTCTCTGCAGGAAACTGACATGCCCAATGTGTATTGTTCTTTCAAGTATGGTGAATAAATATACATATTCAATTAAGCACCCTGAAAATATGTCTATTAAGTATATTTAACTTGGGGGTGGCATTTCTATTTGAAAAATCCAACCCCATTCCTACTCTCCCTCCCCAAATATGACCCAGAAGTTATTATTGTTATTATCTTTTTTTTTAATCAGAGGAAACATGGCCCAAATTAACCAATGCGACTGAACATGCAGATATGTTTCCCGTTTCCTTCCTCCTCATTATCTTACTTTTGTGAGCTCGGGAATATGCCTACCAGAAATAAACAGGTCTCAGCTGCAAGCAGCTGGCTCTCTACTGCTGCAAGAAGTCCCAGGCCAGGGCTGAGAAACTTTGTGTGAAAGTGGGCCAACTGCTTCTCCTCTTGCCTTTGCAACATGCTACCATTCTGTGTGTGGGCTTTGATTCACGCACCCTATTGGAGGCAGTCCTAGGAATTTTTCAGCAGCTTCAGATAATTAAAAATGAATAATGCCTTCAGCACAATAACCCTTGTGCTAATTGCTTGGATATTAAGCTACATTCCTTTTACTTTGCCCTTACACTTACAGATTGTTGCATTAACATTGAAGCGGTACTGTGGAAGAGGTTAGGGTGAAAAATGGAAAAGTTAAAGCATCTGGATACAAGAAACCAGAGCATTTGATATTTGGTGGCATGTGGAGGCAGTGTGGGATGCCAATAAACAGATTGCTTGGCTTTTTCTAGTAAAATGATGGCATTGTGTCAATAGATAATGATAACTGGAAGCCTACAGATGAAAGTGCTAATGCCCCTTTGCACTGGGATGAACAGGGCAAGCTGCGCCCCTCAGCACTGGTCTCCCACCAAGCTGTCTGTGCATATCAGTGGTCTCCTCTGCAGCCCTCCATGGGACAGCCAAATCAAGCTCAAATGGGAGGAAGGCCTTCTGCTCTGAAGCGAAAAACTTTTTAGGTCCTAGTTTCAAAGCCAGGATTCTAAAGCCTTTCCGATAGCTTTGTCATGGCATTAACAGAGCGGGCGGAGCATACTCAAAACTCAGAGTGGTGGGGCCTTGGGAATTGCTTATGATACATGATCAAGTTTCAATATCAAATTCACACAGATCATAAAAATAATCCAAAATCCATGCTATTTGATATTATTGTCAGAAACCTGTCAAGGATAGCTCTGAACGGAGCAAGAGAATAATTTTTTTACAGATTATTTCAGTCATCAGGAACACATGGCAGGAGAAGGGTAAGGAGGGGGTGTCTCAGCAGAGATGGAAAGAAGAAAGGCTTCAAAGTACGTGGACAGAGAGACATTGAGGGAAGCTACTCTCAGCAACAAAGGAAATTTTGAACCTTGTGTGAACAGAGGTGATAAGAAGAAACTAACACTATTTGTATTAGCATGTTGTACAAAGATTTGAGGCAAACAGAAAGGACAAAAAGAAGAGTAGCTGCAATAAAGGATTTTGTTCATTAGTGTAGGAAATATTCTGAGTTTTCATAGGCTGGGCCCTACCTGAAAACATGTATTTCCTCTGAAGGGAAGCTCTACTCCAGTACATCTGGAACTGATTTCTAGGAGAAGCCAGAGGCGGTTTGCTGCACTCCTATATGAGATGCACCTGTGAGAGGCCCACAAACCACCTTAATAAAAGTGAGCATAAAAAGGGTCATGGGCTTATGCAGTGGGGAAACCACGTGAAGGCCTCAGATGTATGCTGGTGTTATCATACATCAGCTGAGCCCTCCTGGTCCAGCATGTGCCCTCGGACACCACTCAAATGATGCAAAGTGTGCTTGCTCACACTCCCTGCTTGGAGCTCGAGCCCTGGGGACCTCCCCAGGTGTGCTGTGGGTTCAGGGCAGCCAGACAGCTTGGCTTGGTGTGCAGCAAGTTGCTCAACTGTATGCCTGAGCCCTGCGATTCTGCCTGAGAGGATTTTGGTAGTGCTATGTGGCCAAGAGAAGCCACAACTATTCATCAGCACTGAAGTTTCTTCAGTGTTATGGGCTGCTGTCGTCTTCTGCACCCTACTCAAGGCAGAGAGAGAGAGAGACCTTGCAGGCAGGGGGAGTCTGGATGCCTCATGTTCATTCTCCATGAGTCTGGGCAATTGCTGAATTAGGGACAGCAGCTAGAGCCGCTAGAGGTCTCACGAATTATTTTAAACCTTGTGAAGGACAGCTGCTGCCAACATCCATTCCCACTGTCCTTCATTTACTGGATTTTGAATCACGCTCTGATTTGCTTCACCCTTACTGTCTGGTCTTGTCCATGCCACCAAAGTAATATTCCTTCCAAGCTTCTGAATGTTTTTATTTAGGTATTTCCCTTCCTGCCCTCTGCCATGGCTGTAGCCTAGCAGATGAGTGCCTGAGGTGGGGAGGATGCTGACTGGCTGTTGAGGAGTGGCCCTGGACAGGAGCTTGGAGCAGGGAAGTGGGGAGCAGCGTGTGCCACAAAGCTTGCAGTGCAGAACTGCAAAGAGGAACAAAAATTAGCAAAATCCGTTGAGAAAGGAATGAGAAGGATGGGGAGATTAAGCCACATATTTGGGGTTTTTTTCAGTGCATTAGCTGGACAGTGTTGCCAGCAGGTGAATAGTAGGTTGATGAAATATCAGATATCTATGCAGAGACATGAGAATGAACTCAAAAAGATATAGAAAGACTAATTTTGTTACTGGGGAATATTTTCATCCATTCCAGTTCTTCTTAGAAGACACTACATATCTTGAACAAACACAGGGAGACTTTACTTCCACATATGATCTTTTGGGTAAAATGGTACTCATCTCCCTACGCTTCCTCTTATCCCAATATGCTCTCGTTGAATGGGTCCCATTCAGGACTCCTTGCTAGGGAAGGGAGCAGTGCAGCCAGGAAGCCCAGTCTCAACAATTATCCAGAAAGTTTTTTGGATGAGATCTCACTCGTTGAGCACCTTGCGGCACTTGCTGGAAGCCAGTGTGCCTGCAGCTGGGTGGTTGCTCCAGTGCCCAAGAGTAGAGGATCAGCACTTGGCAATGTGGATTCCCTGGAAGATGTGCCCATCTTTAGTGACAGCAAAGACATGGTGCTGTATCTTGTAACCAGTAGCCCTTTACCACTCATTCCAGGGCAGCTACACAGTCTAGGAAATACGCATGGAGAGCTGGGCTCAGAAAACAGGACCAACCACCTGGTCTAACATGGAGGTGTTATAAAGGTGCCGTATGCAGAGATTTCAGTGAGAAGCAGAGTTTGGCCAGCAGCAACGGAGACTTTATTTAGCCAGAGAGATTCCCAAAATTAAGTATTGAAAAACATCCATCATTGCAGCAACCAAAAGCCACATGTCTGTTCATGCTACGCCAGACTTAAAATCCATGCAGTAGCAAGAGCCCTGGCACAAAGATGAGAGAGACAAAAAAATCTCAGAGATTTTGTGCTGGGGCAGACACAGCAGTAATGTGACCGAGGAAAGATCATAATGCTACGTGGTGGCTCCTGTGCCACGTTAGTGGGACACAAGTACAGTGTCGAGAGGCTCTAATGACTATGCTCATGTCCCCTGGCCCCCAGATAAATGCTCCAGGTAGACAGGGTCAGGGCAGAACCAGGAGCAGAGCTCAGGTCATCTTTGTCCCAGCCCTCTCTCTGGCCTGCTGTTTGTCAAACTTGTTCTGAATTTCTGAAAAATCTCCCTGTACAGATTACCTTGTACTATGTTGCCACACTATCAAATAAAGATGGTTTATTGCTTTAATTTTTCCCTGTGGTTCATGCGTACATGCACATGGGTGTTTTGCAGTCATTTCATAGACAAACTCCTGGGGTTTTGTGGGGCAGAGGCTGCAGAGCACCACTCTAGCCTGTGGTTCATGCTGCCTACAAGGGACTTGAATGGACATTTCCAGCCTCCCTCATGTAAGTGTCAGCTAGCACGTGTTTGTAGCTGTACATGCTTCACGTGTGGGTGCAGCTCCTTTGCACACACATCGCACAAAGGGCACATTGGTTTTCTCTCACCCTGCCACACACTCCCAGGCCTCCCAATGCTTTCACACCCACAGAGTTTTCTAGACAAAACCTCATCCAAGTCCTCCCAAGAGCCTGTGTACACCTCGCTTTTGCCTCCGCTGAAAATAAATCCACCACGTTTAGAGCATTTCCTCCCTGCTCCATGTGATTCTGATTTCACTAATTAAAGTTAATCTGATAAAGGAAGGAACTGCAGAGAAGAATAAGAGCAAAAAGGCAGGCGAGCAAGGGTCACCCGGCACGCCACAGAGAGAGGGCTTTGTGGCCGGGGAGCCATGCCGCTGCAGGGCACAAAGGGAAGCGGCGGTTTGAGCTGCTTCATCTGTTTGGCCCATGGGCTGGGGCTGAACCCCCGGCCACCCTGGCTGCCTGTCCCATCCTGACCTTCTCGCTGCCCTACAGCAGAACCAACACTTGCAAGGTGGGATCTAATGAAAGGCATCAGGGAACAGAAGGAGTCCTCCTGCCTCCTGATCATATTTATCCTGAACAAAACACGATGTAGGCTGGCTCCGGGGATGAGTAATGGATAACAGAGCAGCTTCTCATCTCCAGGCCTCTAGTCCAACTGGTGCCTGGAGGGTAGCGCTGATTGAAATTCATTGCCACCTGATGGTGGTTGAAGAGTTTCTATAGGAATAGAATGCTTGGATTTCAGGATAAAATGTCCCCTCTGTGGACAAAATGGTTCCTGGAGTAAGGGAGCAGAGAGGGGGAGGAGTGTGTGGTGATTAATACCCCAAAGACAGCAAACCTGCAGTTCAAAGCTTTGCCATGCACAGAGCTATTTCCTTCCAACTCCCCTGGCACCACCGCTGGGTGGAAAAGGCACATTGGCACATAAACAATCCATCTTAATGTGAAAGAGGCCTGACAAGGTGTTGTGTCTCTACCACTTGGAGCAGGCAGGGCCATGACATTCCACTTCATCATTGAATAGATGGCAGCTACCTTCTCCAAAGAGCATCCCAGGATTCTTGTGTCCAGCAGATTTACAGCGGAGATCTTCAGAGAGAAACGGCTGCTCAAGCCACACACATGCCTGGGTGGAATATCACAGACTGATAACTGGAAAGCTAGGAAATGAGGTGAGCTCACCTTACTTATTTTTTGAAATTATCTTGATGGCATGTAAGTGCTGGAATTAACTTTGCTAAGCACAATTCAGTAAATCAATCTAAAGGCACCAGGGATTAACTTTATCCAACTTCTGTCTGGGCAGCAAGCAGCCATAGGTAAGGCAGAGCAGGGAGCAGGATGGTCTCTTGCCCCAAACATGCCAACAGAGATGTTTGCAGAACCTCTCTGCTGAGGCACGATATTCACATGCAGCTAGAGATTTACCACTTCTCTGCTTTCTTTAAATGGCTGGTACATACATCGATTTCGACAGCACCCCTGCCCCTCCTCTGCAAACTCCATTCATCGTTAACTTGTTTAAATTAAACACAAGCACGGACAGGATCAGCAAGCAGCCGTCTGTTTTATTAGTGCTTCTACTTCAAATGTCAGTCTTAGTCCCTCCTTGCTGGGCTCTGATCTCTCATGACAATTTGATTAACTTTACATTTCCTTTTATTGTTGGAGAAACATTTGGAAAATCTTAACATATCTTACTGGCTGGTTCTGAGACCAAGATGGTGATTATGTCCATGCTTAGCATCATCCATCAAAATCAGGCATCTGACAGTCAGACCACCTGAAAAATGTGTCATTCCTGAAAAGTTCATGGCCCATAAAATGTTTCCTACTCATGAATAATCACAGGACACTCCTTTTTCTCCTTACAGCAGTGCTTTCATTAGGAACTGCTTAAGCATCTTCATTAGAAGGAAAGTTTCTGCTCTCTACCAGTCTGCCCAGAAAAGACGACCTTCTCAGCTCCCACCAGCTAGAAACTGGTATCCGAGTTTTTCCAAGAGCCATGTTCCTGTGGTGATCCCCTGATGGGAACGTACCATTAATGAGGGACTGCCAGGACATGACAGGTCCCAGGGAAAAGGATGCTCTATTTCATTTTGACAGAACAGCTCAGAACTTTTTCCCCTTTCTTCATGCTCAGGCTAATCTAATACCGTCTCAAGCCTCTGGCATATACTCATCGTTACATTTCTGCTGGCCTCTGAGCTTCTAGATCTTGGCTTAGCTCCAGAGTGTCAAGGCACCAGTGGAAAAGGCTGGAAGTTAGCCTGGTTTTGTCTTTATGTTTCAAGACCAGGATCAGAAACAGAAGTGGGAAGAACCTCACGGAAAAAGCCTGGTTTCCTGTTTTTGTCTTTTAACAGAGTTAATTACATGTAGATGTTTAAATTCTTTCCCTGGCATCATTTTCATTGATTTGAAAGTGTAGGTACTTGGTCATTCTGAAAAGCCATGCCACTTGCTTCTGTTTCTGAGGGCATTAAGATGACTTCTTCTTCAGCAAAAACTCAGATATCACAGTTTAACTGACACCATTAAGCAATGATAACTCTATCCCACGCCTGAGCCACCCATTTGCCTGTTCAGTGAAAGCCAAAATTACTGCTAATCTATTATGGTCATCCAAGAACATGGTTTGGAGACTTGGTCTCAGGTGCCGGTCCATGACAGAAACTCCCAGGGTCTCAAGCAGTACAGAGTACATTTGAGGGTCTCATGATAGCTTCTGTAAAAATTTAAGCCTCATGTCAAAATCTGGGATATATGGGTCATGCAGCACACCAATCCCCATTGCTTCTTGTGTGATTTGCAGCTGCTGCTGAACAACAGAAGTAATTTATGATGGTACCAGGATCCCCCTGATGGTTATTTCTAATAATTATCTTCTATTTCTGTCATTTTCAGCCCCTGGTGAAGTTCTGCTGCAATTCTCAGATATTTCTAATCTTTCTCTCCTGAGAAAAGCTACAATTTCAGGCTTGGGAAATGAGCAGTTCTGTTCCCACTCAGGCTACAAAAGGAGAGTGGTCAGCACTTCAGAAAAAATAGAGGCTTTGCTTAATGAAATCTCATTTCAATCCACCAAAAAAACCCACAACAGTAACAAACTTATCTCCCGTTCTCAGGCAAAGTACTGCTTATACCTTCTGAGAAATGTCTGGCTTTTCTAGTAAAGAAGAGAAAGTGGAGAAAAAGAAAAGGAAGTAGAGGAGAACTATGAGTAACTATAATGCAAGAGTTGCTGGAATTTATAATAAACAGACTGAGACTCTTTCTAACACTTTTGCAGCCCAGACCCCTACAATAGAGAGGTCTAGACCCTTAAGAAGTACTCCTTATACTTTCAAATATTTACCCTGCAACATAGTACTAAACCTCTTTCCCAGGCCTTCAAGAAGGAAGAAAACTACTTATGTCAGCTTGATACCACAGACATGTTAGAGAAAGGAAAAACGCTCCCCTGACCCAAGAGAATACATAGCAAAAGCTGAAATCCAGCCCCATATCACCAGCTCTCCCTGCCCGAGTGCCCATAAACCGCAGGCCTAATCCAGCATCTTGCATTCAGTGCTATGGGTGCTGGAAAGAGTCCAGAACCTGCTGTCCCAGGGAAGCGATAAAACCCCATGTGCTAGTTAATGCACTGCCTCTTATAGGGCCGTGCAGCAGGTGAGCAATTATCACTTGCAGTCTAGCTTAATGCTTTACAGGGCCCGAGAGCTGTTTCCAATTAGCCTCAGTATACCATGGAAATTAACTCATTTGTGTCACCTTGGTTTGCAAGTAGGCTGTGAGGAACTGATGAAACAATTGCAATTGAGTACAGGTGGCACCTCCCCTCTCCTCCTGCTCCTTGGCACTCCTTGCACTGGATCCAGAGGGGCTATATTTCACGGAAGAAAATACAGATGGAAAAAACAGCTTGATCCATAACCAGGACTTGAGGGAGGGTTGATCCATCCCCAGAGTCCCGTCTCCATGGCATTTTTCCAGGCTGGTTCTCTGTGTCCCAAGAAACAGGCTTCCAAGCACTTCCCTTTGGATTATTTAGTAATCTCATGAGGCTCCTCAGCATTTGGACTATAAAAGCCTGTCTTTATAAAGAACTGGGTCATACGTGTGTTTTATCTGTGAGCCTTGTTTAATGAATGCTTTCAGACATTATGAGCCCATTCAGAGCCTGTTGTAAAGCCAACACCGTTCCATCAAGCTCACTGGGGTGTCATTGCTACCAGGCATTTTCTCTTAAAAGGATGTTCTCAAAGTTGATGTCGGGGCTAAAATTAGGCTAAATACTTTCAGGGATCCTTCTGTGATCTCCTAATACAACTTCTGTGCCTATGAATGGTATGCATATCAAAGGAAGTATGATCTCATGGACAAAGACCAAGAGGATTGAGGAGCTCTCAACTGTTTTCTGAGCTTTGCTATAAAAAGCCCTGTGTCATTTTGAGCACATCACCTCATCTCTCTGTGCTTCAGTTTTCTCCCTTCAGAGGTTGCAGTAATCACCTCTCCGTGAGATTATGGAGATAATATTGTATTTGTATGGAGAAGATATTGTCATTGTAAAGTGATTCTTGGGTAATAGTCATGAAGAGAAGACTTTAACTTCAATGTTTAAGAGATCTCTTGTTTGGGTAGCTTGATTTTGAGCTTGGTGAGCTCTGCTTACGCAAGCTCCTTATAGCACCTCATTCTTGATGAAAGGAGATGAGCTATGAGCTGAGTGTGATGGTGTATCGATCTAAAATTATCTGTAAAACAACTGATTAAACTTTAGGGATAGTGTGTCTCTGTGTTATATTTGTTATATAAATATAAATTAAAAAGCCAAATTCAGCCCTCTTATAGAAGGATCCAGTTCTATTGATGTTCTGCTTATAAAATGACTGAAGAAGAGACATTGAGTTGTTCAAGAAAAAAGGAGAATAAAATAAAATTGTCACTGAAAATTCACATCCAAAATGCACTCCACAAAAGAAATATCAGGCGCTGAGTGACAGCTTGCTCAGCCAGGGAAAAGGTGGGTCAGAAGTACAATATTCTCCAGGGAAACACACTTCAGTTCATCAAAACGTGAACTACAGCTCAGGTCATTATTTCCAGCAGCTAATGAAAGTTAATTACACTGAACTTAAGAGTTTATTGTAGCAGTGGAGATCGGTGCTGTATTACATTAACACAGCAGGAGACATTGCCTGCCCTGCAAAGGTGGCCAATACCTAATAGATGGCGTAGTTTTCCCCACCTTGGAGATGCATGGCTGTGGAGTAGCATGCTTAAGGCCATATACTCAATTTTTAGGACAGCTGGGAGCTTTGAAACCCAGGATCCTGCTTCTGTGTCCTGTACTCTGAACATAACGTTACCACTGCCTGTAAGTGTAATTGTGGGGTCCGAGCTGCAGGCACACGGCCAGAGATTTAACCTGAATTCCCAAGAACTTTTACCATCTGATCACTTTTTTTTCCGCATGAGCAGCACATAGCTGCAGACAGCCCAATTCGTCTAGGTTTTAGCACTCGCAGGAACCAAAATGTCACAGCAGCATCATGGAAGGCGCGCGCCCATCACTGCAGCACTTGAATTAGCTGCAGTAATGACAGGCGGGGGCTTTTGAAAAACCCGGACCAGCGGGAGAGCTTTCGGCAGCGAAAGGCCAGCCCCTGGGGGTGGCTCTGCACCGGGGAGCGGCTGTGCGCCCGGGGAGGGGAGCTTCCCAGAACTGGAAATGTCAAACTGCTTCCTAAGGAGAGTCAGGCCTGGGCCCAAACCCAAAATGTCAGGCCAAATCTGAACTGCCCCAAATTTGGATCTGGATGTGAAATCTGTGGCTTGGGACCATTTCTGGTTTATATTTAAAAAGCTAATTGTCTCTTGCCATGGGTAGCTAAGTATCACAAGAACAGACATGGAAGCAGCAGATTGAAATCTGTCGGGATCCCATCTTGCAGTAGTCAAAAAAGCCCTTCTTTCCTGGATGCAGGGAACAAACTTTGCCACATCTGCAAGCCAGGGAAAATCACTGGAAACTCTGGAGTGAATAATTATACACAAATGTTTACAAAAAATAAATACGAAGAATGTATGCATAAGTCAAGAATAACGAATGACATGTGGCCAAAACCCTGAATAGCTACTAAGGCCCAGGACTGGGATATGCAATTTTCACATCATTTGCAGCCTTGGGCAGCTAGAGAGAGTGGTTAGGAGATATTAGTATACAACAGCGGCTCAGTACCTGGTATTTATAGTAAATTTCCAGTGGCCAAGGAAACAGATCACAAAAACCCAGCCTGGGAAAGGATGGAAAAAGGCCAGGGTAGCCAGTTTTCTGGGTGTTCCTGGCCAAGAGAGAGGACTTGGGCAATATGCATGCCTCCTTCAGGACTGTGTATGCACAAACCCAGACTCCTGCTTTTGTTGCTGTCCCTGCCTTGCTTCATGGCCCTTTGTTCAGTTCTTGTTTCAGACACATCTTCTGCATCTTTTTCTTCCAAGGACTGACAGGTCTCGTCTCCCAGTAGATGTTACCTCCTTTCACGCATTTGCTCACAACCTACCTATGCATTCCTGGAGGATGTTTTGCAGAAAACAGCTAAAGCCTGAGCTCTGGGTGCCCTGGCCAGCTTGGGTTCCTCAGGGTTCCCACCTGCCTACAGGATCACAGACCTCTCTAGGGACCTGCTTCTCTCATGCAGACCCTCGGGCTTGCCTGATGCTAATCCTGAGCAAGAAAGAAGTACAAAACCAGCATGTGAGCAGAAGAGATCTCATTTCTCCTGCTTCCAAAGAAGCACCCTTGGTGCTTCTTCCCAAAGCTGAAGTCATGGGTAGCCAGCAGTGATCAGAGCAGGCTGGAAGCTCTACAATCTCTCAAGGAGCATAAGAAAAGCCATTCTTGCTCATATTTTTGAGTTACAAGGGGGTGGTAACTCTGCAGGCCCCTATTCGTCCTCGGTAGCAGATAGCCGAGCTTCTGGAATAGGACGATATTTCTGAGCACCTCTTGGCTTCTTCCAGTAGATTACTGGGGACCGATTTACCATTTACTGGTCCTATGAAAAATAAAAGAGAGAGAGAAAAGCAATTTGGGAACTATCAAAGTGAGTAGCTGTAGCTTTTACAGAGCTGGTTTTATGGGAGATTGTTTCCAGGTGACTCTTGGCTGGCACAAGGGTTCGCCTGACACAGAGCAAGTCAGTCTGTGGAGGGGGTTGAGGCAGCCAGATGAAAGTGACAGCCCACTTTCCCCTTGTCCTGGGTAAGTGCTGGTGCTCAGACGGAGCAGCTTGGTGAGAATCTCCTGGGTGATTTGAAGTGATTACCTCCCCGCTTATAAAAAATATATTATGCATGTATATGGAGAAGGGTTGTTGACAGCAAGTCAGAAAGGAAAGCAGAACTGTATCTGCCTGTGGAACTGGGCTGCAGAAGTTGATGCATTAAGATGTACATTGCAGTGATTTCCTCCTTGTTATTGCCCAGTAACAGGGCCCATTGCACACATAATTTACAATATCTAGGTAGGCAAGCATGCAGGATGTGGCAGCTACATAATACTCTTTACATCCTCCAAACTCATAGTTGACTGCAAGAGGACAAAATCGCTACAAGCTGCATCTGAAAGTAAACAGAGTGTTTTTAATTGCAGTGTGACTGTGAGGCTGTTGGGCAAGAATTCAGTTTTAGCTAGAGATAGGCATGATCTAAAGTGAGGCAGATCTTGACTGGATGGTCTCCAAAATTAAAAGCTAATTTGATCTGGGATTTCCAGCCAGGCCATTTGAAAGACTTCTCTGACATTCAGACCCAGGGTGAGATGCAAACATCTCCTTCCCACCTCTTTTGGTAACCAAGTTCAGCAGACGTGCACACATACGTATGCCCAAATCAAAAATCCACCTGGAGCAGCAGACCACACTGCAACCCCCCTCCACCGCTGTAAAACTGCAGAATGTGATTGCCATCTCTGTGATGTCTTGCCAAGCCACCAGTGCTAATAGGGCTTCTCTGGTAACCACGCTGTGAAATGTAGGAGCTTCTGCTGGAAAACCCACACCAGCACAGTGGCTGGGCTGAAATTGTTGGGATCCAGTGTACATACTCAGGGCTGATGTTAGCGAAGCATAGGGGCTGGAAGGGAAGCCACCCAGATGTCGCTCTGTTGTTGTGACACATGGGTCAATGCATACAAGGCTGGATGCTGCAGAGGAGCAGGGGGTCACAGGGCTCTTCTCTCCCCCCCTCTGACAGAACTGAGCACTAATGAAGGCACCATGGCAAGGAGCATTGTTGCTTATCAAAAGAGCACTTTGAGAACAAGAGGCAACTTTGACGTCATGTTTGTTCTGCAAGTTTGAAAAGTTTTGTAGGCTTTTTCTTTTTTTATATACACTTTTTCATTTTTGTATGCACTTTTTAATTTTCTTATTCTCCATTCCATCCTTTTTTCCCCTTCTTTTTTAACCTCCCTCAAATTTCTTCTTTCTATTTAGGCAAAGGCAGAAGGATGAGGTATTTTTCAGAGCCAAAAGAGCACAGAATTGACAGCCAAAAAGGAAAAAGTACAATATCCTTCCAAGCCCATACCTTGTGATTTCTCAGTTTTGTTCAAATAAAACCCAAACCAATAACTTTTTATTACTAGAAGTAATCCTTAGCTTTCCAATAAAATAAGGCCCTAAACTACACCATTTTCACCAAAAAGAAAAAAAAAACACCAAACCAAAAAAACCCCTTCAAGATGAGAGAGAGACCCTTTTTTTCATTGAAGAAACATCTAAAAATTTTCAGCTACTTCTAGGAATAATGATTGACTGCTGCTTTTAACTGAAATCTGGACCTGGTTTTTAGTTTGGCAGCTTTAAAGCAGACAGCAGAACATACTGATCTACAGTACGGGCAGGATGCAACAGCCAGGTTTCACAGTCCTGGTATTTAGAACCACCTGGATAATAAGGAACGTGCTGATTACTGGCAGTGGCAAGATGTTGCATCTTCTGCCCGCTTCATCAGACCCCATGGACATGGAAGCCTTGTGTTTTCTCTAGGAGGAAGAGCCAAAGGACAGGAAAAGAGGATTAAATAACTTTTTTGTTCCAACAGAAGATGTTGAGGCCAGCTCAGCAGCTAGTCCTGTGTTGCTCTCTGGGCTACACTCCTGTCATATCATCACGGCTTGTTCCCCTCCACGTTCATTATTTGGCATCTCTTGATAAAATCAACACATCCTGAGAAGAGCTTTTTTTGCTGTGTTTCTACATTTAAGAGGTATGATCCTGTCCTCTTGGAAATTAGTAGGAGCATTCCCACTAACTTTCTCTGGGCTGAGATTCAGCATGTAGCCCTGGACGTCAGTACCTTTGAGAGTGTCTCCTGCTCCATGGGGAAGACTATATTGTCCCTTGCAGACACCTTCTGCTCCCATAATGATCTTCTTAGGTGAAAACCCATCTTCTCTTGCTGTTCTGGTTGTTTACTGGTATTATATCATTTTGCAGTTTGTGTCAATACCAAGTGTCAAGTGGCCCTTTTCTTTTATTTCTAATCCCTCCAATACTCAGTTGTTCATCTTAACTTTCCTTTTTTGTTTCCTGCTGATGTTTTTTGCTCCTTCTATTGCAGCAGCACTTCACTTCACTGTCCTGTACATCATCTGTTAACGTGAGTGCGTAAGCTCATTCAGGCAGGGTCCCTGCTGCCTGCGAGCAGTAAATTGCTGTATTTATCTAGCACTATCTACAGGGCTACAAAGCACTGATTGTGCCTGGCTCTTGAATCAGTATTGCTGCCAGGTTGGCATGGAAGAATTCAGCATAGTCTACTTTCACCTTTTGCTGCTTGCCTCTGCACTCTGCCTGCCCAGGCGGCGGAGGCTGAAATGCTGTGCCAGGTTTTGCACTGTAGCGGGTCCAGGGACTTTATCTCATCCCCTGCAAACAAAGAGTTAACTCCCTCCCCAACTTCCCTGCAAGAGGAGGATTTAGAAGGGATTGCAGCATCATTCCTTAGGCATACCCAGATGCTCAGTATTAATGTATGCAGCTCTGCAAAGATTGTTTCCTGCTACTCATCGGACGAGAAGAATATTTGGATAAAGTAGTGGCTTGGGTATCAATTTGCAGGTCTGGAGTATAACTCAAGTGGAAAGAGATTTAGCTCCAATTACTTGATGTAATTCAGAATACAGAAGAGCCCTCTGTTGCTAAGACAGTAGTTAGTTTTTGGTTAGCTTTTACTTTGCTGTCAAAAGCCACAGCAAGCCGCACTCTTGTGCATTTTTTGAGCGTATATATGTATGCGTGTGAGGCCAAAACCTCAATCTGAGCATCCTCAGCAAGCACTGAGATATGACTTAAAGGTGTGTATTTAGCTGCAGTCTGTAATGAAAGACAAAAAAACCCCAAGACAAGACCAAACTGGAAAAAAACCAAACTCGTTCTGAGCTGAGGCTAATTAAAAAAACCCAACCACAACAAACCTCCATTCTTTTCAGTATTTTTCTGTAAGGTTATTTTGTTCCTTTTGCTCTGGCTGGTTCGTGAGACTCAACTCCTCTCTTGGCAGTTTAATGCAATTCTTATGCCATAGGCAGGTATTGTTTTGTTTGGGTCTCCAGCACTACTAAAGTTGTTTGGATCCAGCCCTGGTTTCATCTATGTTGAGAGCAAAAGCAACATCAGCAAAATAAAAAGTGAAAGAAATAACTTTCTTTAGTGCTTCTATTCTTCCTTTTATGATAAAGTTTTATTCTGGGGCTAAACTGAGCTGATGACATCCTTTAAAATGTTATTATAATGGACAAAGTTTATTCATTGAAGTAGAGGAGGGGAATGGGTGACTTACCTGACCTGGAAAGCCCCACTGACAAAATAGGGGATTTATTTATCTCAAAACAAGAGGGAACAAAGGAACAAAATGCTGCAGAAACTTTGAAAAAGTACAATGCTGCCTGGCTGAGCAGCGGCTGTTGCTGTGAACATGTGTAAGAGGATCACTAAAGTTGAGATTTTCCAGAAAAGTAATCCTTGCTCTCCCATTTGTTTAGAACCAAGTTTAATTTCAGCATAGTATTTGTTCCAGCAGCTCAATTTAATGCCACAGCTTGAAGAAATCTGAAATATACTGGGGAAGATACAAGAATAGACGCTTGTTCCAGTACAAAAACCTGCAACCCTTGATAAATAACAGAGCATGATCCCAAGCTGTCTGCTAGATTGTCTGAGCAGAAGGTATTTCCCCACAAACCTCTAAGGTTTGTTTTCTGTTTCCAATCATTGTGACTGCAGGCTCCTTGAGGCAGGGACTGCTCTTTGTCATCCTCAGCGCCTCGATGCACCACAGTCTAGTTCTGCCCTCACCCAGGTAACGAGGGAGGTCAGTTGTTTCAGTCCTAAAGTTATTTCTGTTCCTCACTATTTCTCCATTGCATTATTGGCATCTAGATATGTCTACAGGAAAGAAAGGGAGGTTATAAGGGGAGGTAAGAATCGCCTGTCACGGTAAAGCTGTTCTTCTGCACAACCTCTGCCTGTTCTTTGCACTTCTGAACTATTTTGAGTCCTAAGTTTTGGTTTCTATCTGTTCCAGGATCCCCCCTCATTCAATCGTCAGTGAATTCACCTCAAGACCTGGGCAAATTAAAAGAACTTGTGCCAGATTCATCAATACCTTCCTAAAAACAAAACCAAAAAAGCAACACCAGAGGGTTGAGCTAAATATGTTTGACAGGCTGCACTTTTCCTGCTGGGCTTTAAAGTCCAGCCAGTACTGACTATGCACAAAAATGGGGTAGTTCTCTCTCTACCCTTCCAAAATTATTTAAGCCAAAAGAAGGATGCCTGATTCCTAACCTGACACAAACTCCAGAAAAGTGCGAGGCCGATTTTGCTGTGTCACAAGCTGATCTTTCACAGATGCTGAAAAGCTAGGAAGTGCAATTATGGGAAAATTGCACTAAGGCAAACAAGTACATGCCAAGTCCTGCCATTCTCCATTACCCACCTGAGCCCCTTGATTGTGGCAGACAACACACCATCTGTATGTGCTTTGTTAGAGGGGAAAAAAAAATAATCCCAAGACCAGTGCCTGAACGGGGGAGCGGAAGAAGAGGGAGGCTCCTAGAAGGACCAGGCACCCAAGAGCCACTGCAAAGCGGTGGCGGAGTCCAGGAGCTGTGCTAGCTCAGGAGTTGTGGTTAGCTGAGACCTTCTCCAGCGTGACCCCAGGTAGGGTGACCTCAGTACTACCACATGGTAGTTCCCGTTGTGTTTGGCCGTCGGGGTTTTCTCTAAATCCTTCATCTCTGGCCCTCCTGAGCGTGGAGTGTGAAGCTCAGTTCTCATGAGAACAAGCTTTCCGGGCACTCAGAGATGTCAGATACTTCCAGCTCCTGCTTGGGTCAGAAATAACTTACGAACTTCTTTTCAGGATATTCTGGCAATGCTGTTTTCTAACCCGATTGACTATATTCCTGACACTATTGCTGAGGTACCAAAATAATAAAAAAAAAAGAAATAAAAAGGAAAACAAATGAGCAAATAACTCAGGAGGGCAGGGAAATGAAAACGTTACCCATGATCATTGAACCTCAGCAATAGCTCGGGTTTGTTTTCAGCTGAAACCTGGGTTAAGATGCTGTCATTTTCTGAACCTAAACGATACAGTAATTCTCTGTGGTGTACCCGACATTTCAGAGGCAGGATGGCTCACAGGTCAGATCTGTTCCTTGCGGTGCTACACATTTCCTGGGTGATCATATTCAAGCCATCCATTACCTCCTGTTGCAGGTCCCCATTTTGGCAAGGAGTCCAATAGCATCCCCTCTGTTGACAGGCGCGTTGTGGGATAAATGCCCCAAGAGGCCCCACAGGACAGGAACAGGAGCTGAATAGATGAGACGGAGAAATACCTGCACTGGATCCTGGAGGCTGGTCTGTACTAGTAGGTTCCCCCTGGAAAAGCACAGCTGAGCCATAGTGGGAGCAGAAAGGCCACTGCCTCCGCGAGGTTACACCGCGGGGCAGCTGCAGTATTGCAGGGAAATCTGCAGGGAAACCTGCTCTTCTTGAGGCTACTCCCACTCAACAGGACTAAAAAGAGAGGTAGGCTTGTCTCCTTTCAAAGCATGCATACCTGAATTACAGTTACAATATTTTGTTAATGTTGTCGATTTTGTCAGTACATTATCACCGCAGCATTTATCATTTATCAAAGTCTGAGTGTCCCAGAGGGGAAAACTGAGGACCAGGGAACAGGTTTTTATCATTATTACTATTTTTATTAGTGGTATTTGGAGTAATGATCGCAATAAAAAACCGAAGGGAAATACTGATGATTTGGTGAAAAATTCCCGAGAACCGGGAGAGGGCATTTCACGGCCGGCGCAGCACCCTCCCTCCCTTGCGCTGAGCAGCTATCGCCTAACGCTAAGAATTTTCAGTGCAAAACGCGTCTTGAGAGAGGGCAGGTTCTCCTCCTCCCTCGCCCCGGGGGCTGCGGGGCGGGAGGAGCGCGGCGGTGCCGGCGGTGGAGCGATCCCCGGCTCCCTCTGCCGGTGCCGGCGGGGCGGGGAGCGCCCGCCCCGGGCCCGCCTGGCAGCAGCCGCCCGGCCCCGCCTATGGCTCCGGGGCTGCCCTGCCCTTCCTCGTGTGGTCAACGCTGGGAGCATCTGCGAGGGGCCGGGGTTGAGCGAGCAGCCCCAGCGCCCTGCCGGGCATCCTCCCGTTTGGGGCTGCAGGTGACTCTTGTCCCTTCGGGGGGGCGAGAGAGCCCTATGGGCAAGGATGGCAACGGGGGCTGAGAAAACGCAAGCTCTGCCTGAAAACGCAAGCGATTTCTCTTTGGCTTTGTCTGCGTCCCTTCCTGCGGGCTTTTCACAAGTATTCTAGCAAATGCATTTGCTAGCAGGAATGTTGGCAGGATCAGCAGCATTTAGAGACTATCCAGGGCTGGACCCAGCTGTGTTGTGAACTGAGGAGCTGCCGGGCTAGGAGAGGAGAGGCTGTGTAGCCATGTGTCATATGCCTCAAAACGTTTGGGTCATGTACGTGGAGCAGAGGACAGGGCGGGAGACCAGTCCCTCCAATCTCTGCATAAATGCACTCATCGCACTGACAGAAAGTGAATTCTGGATCCATGAGCACCAGAAATCACAAACCAAAACAGCAGCGTTGGAGAGCTGTGCTCACCAAGTGGGGAAACAGGAGCTCCTCAGACGTCACTGTGGGACAGGAGAGCAGTTGGGTGCAGCTTGGCTGCACTGTTCACGGAGGGGGAATGCTGTATCCAAAGTCAAAAAGCGTCATGCCAAATACATCCCACGCCAAATGTATGTGAAAGGCAGATTTTGGCACACGAGTAATTCTTTTCTGATTAAAACCCTGGAAAAATAGACAGTTTTGTGTTTAGCATTCCTGAGATCAGCACAGCAGTGCTTAAGGGTCATGGCTATGGAGAAGGCCTCCTTGTGCTCTGCACTGCGCTCACACTGTCAGCTGGATGGGGTTCTCGAACACGTCTGAGATCCTCTCTGTAACTATGGCTTTATCCTGGCTCAAATCAAGACTTGGAGAATGGAATGAAATAAAGCAGGAAACAAAACTCACACTAGTGTCCTTGTTTCGGAATGAGACTTTTACACTCAGTTGTTCCTTTTGGGACAGTGCAGTAATCAGGGAAACAGAAAGCAGTTTGCACTCTTGGAGGAAAAAAAAATTCTATGGTTACTGTATTTGCCTAGTGATCACCCTTTAATACCCCTCTACTCAATACACAGGGCACAAAAACAGTTGGGTGGTAGAGGTTGCAGATTAGAAAAAAGCAAGAAGGCAACTCATGGCAATGCTTTGAGGGTTTTTACTGCTTTGGGACCTAGAAAAACCATTCTGTCTGTCTCCCACCCCAGGGAGATCTTGTAATAGCTGCAAAGGCATATGAAAAGTAGCTGATGAGGAGTTAGGGACTTCTACATGTGTAATTGGAAGCTGGAGCAGGTGAGCTCCTCAGAAGTATCCATCTTGTCAATACACGTGTCCAGAATCGTGCAGGGAGCTGAGCACATCATGCTTCGAGGTTGAATTGGTTTTGATGTCATGTGCTCAGGAGGGTTGAGACAGCCTCCTAAAGTATGTATCTGGGTGAGTGGGTGTGTTTGGGTGAGGAATTATCTAGATGAATTCATAAAAGCTGTTGCCGGAAGCTAAAGATGTGCCTGAACAGCTCCAGACTCAGCTTTGGATGAAGATCAGGATTTTTGCTCTCTTTGGCTGACAGTCCAGTTCTGGCCTATGGCTACCTGGAGGCTGAAGGGACACATGAGGTCCCTACTTTCCCTCAAATTGCTTCAGGCTCAGCTACTGGGCAGCATTATTCCTGAACAATAAAAATCTGTGGTTTTGCAGGACCAGCTGCAACGCGGTAGGGAAGGGGGCAAATCTCATATTCTGAAAGCGCTGAGACACGCCATTGTCCCGCTTCGCTATTTTTAATAGTCCCCCTGGTGCCTTTCCAACCAGATCACTTTCTGGTCTGCAGGGGCCATTCTTGGGCATCGCAGGGCTACCCCAGCACCCGCAGCCCTTGGCAGCCGTGCTACGTGCTGGGGTGGCAGGCGGGGGGAGCGGGGAGAGAAGTGCAGTGGGGCAGTTTGGCCCAGAGGCCCTGTTTGGAGACGTGGCAGGGTTCCCAGTTTCTGATCAGACAATGCAGCTTCATAGAAGGTCACAGTATAAGCTTCTGCCATGGGTAACCTACTGTGCTCCTGTGCGCTGTAAATACCTCTTTGTAAGGGGAGGAGCACAATGCCTTGCACTGAGTTGAAACTGCAAGGACTTTGTCCTGGTTTGAGCGACACAGGACTAATTTCTCTTTCAGTAATGTTACTTTTCAGTAAAGTCTCTTCTAATGCTTGGGAAAACTGTACTTTTAGAAGACTCTAGTGTCTGAACTTGTGAAAATATTTACTTTATAGCCAGCCATGTTATGCAGATTTCAAGGTCTCAGTGTTTTCGAGCTAGCCAGGTGCTGGAAGAAGGAGGAGCGAGACCCGGGCACTTGACCCAAGCTGGCCAACAGGATTATTTCATACCATGAAAGTCACATTCAATATAAATTTGACAGTTTGCTGAGAAGTTCTCTCTCTTCCTTGGTGGCTGTAATTCTGAGAACTTCTTGCCCTGGTGCTGGACCCCTGAGTCCTTTCCTTTCTCCCGAAGCTGTAGCACTCTCAGCGTCCGACATTTGCTGTCCGCTGCTGGGAGTGCACAGCTTCCTACGGATAGAATGGGCTGAGTATAATCCTCATATATTTTATATTGGTATCAGGATCAATATTGGTTCTTTAGTGTTATTAATGTTAATTATCTAGCCTTATTCTATTAAATCTGTTTATATTTCAGCCCTCAGGTCTCCTTGTTTTTTCCTGATTCCCCTTCCTGTGGGGGGAGGGGCCATCGGGTGATAGAATAATTGTCTAAATGACAATAAATTGTTGTGTGTTCCTCAAACCATAACAGGGGTCTAGGAAAACAGACTGGAGTTGTTTGAGCTGGGTCATCTCAGATCTTATGGCAACCCTTTATGACCATGCCTAGTTGGCACGGCACCTGTGGAGTGGTGTTTCAAATAGCTCAGGAGGTGTTGGTCCAGTCTCAGTGTCAGTTACTGAAGGCACAACACTTCTTATATCACATGGATTTTGTCTGAAGGTAGTTTTATCTAGGAGAAGGGTAGGTCCTACCCTCCTCCACTGCAGAAAACTCTGGGCTGATCCTGATGACTCTGTATCACTAGAATAAGGGAAGTCTGGCCAAGAGGGAGAAACTGCTGCTGTGATACAATTTGTCTCCAATCCAACATCCACTCTGAGAAGCGGTTCATAGTTTGAGGCTATACATTTTATTCTGAGTGAGAGAGCAGCAACTAACAGACCAGGGAAGAGCTGCCTTTGCCAGTAGTAACTGGACTTTTCTGCCTTAACTTTAGACACCACACTGAAGGCATCCGAGACTCTTCTTGCAATCTATGGAGGAAAAGAAGCACTTCCAGAGCACAATCTATTTTACTGATTTTAGATGTTAGTCTCTGGATGAGATGCATTACACCCTGAAAACATCTGTTTCTCTCCAGTTAGGGACATCTTAGGGAGGACAACCAGCTAGCGCCAGCCTAAACATCAACGTTGCAAGGGTCTAAAGCCAGGCAGGGGAATCCACCCTCAGCGTTTCACCTCGCACACTTGGCTGGGCCATGTCCTGGTCTCCTGCATGAGCCGTTCCTGTCACAGTGAGAGCTGCCTGACAAACAGGGCTCTCACAGGGAATCTTTTGCACTGTGGTCATAGGTAAGAAGCTGGGTTAAAAGCGAGGGAAATAGGAAAATAATGGAATAGCCATAACGAATGGTGCTGGTTTAATGTTCCCTTTATTGGTTCCAAAAGAGCATGAGATAGTGCTCTGGTTTGCTACAGTGAAGGCTAAATAACATTGTGGTTTTTAATAGCTGTCTAGAAAGGGGATTCCTCCTCAGATGGGTGGACGCAGCAAAATTTGTGCCTCTGAGCAGAGAAACCATTTTCTTCTGCTTGCTATGCCCAGCCAACGTCTGGGCATGCCACTGCAGGACCAGACTGCAGGCCCTTGGTGGCCGGCTCCAGTGGCTACAGGGCTGCACCAGTTTTCACCAGAGCAGGGAAATGACAACTCCCTCGGCTGCCAGAGATCCCTCCGGCATACCCTCTCTCTAAAAGTTCGCCTTTCCTCAATTCCACTCAGGTGTGAAGTATGTGACATTACTGGGCATTTCTGTGGCAAGCAGGGCAGTTTTCCGCCACAGAAGAGCAGGGACAGTCAACATGGATACCCTGAATTCAGTTCCTGTTCATTTTGGCTGCTTAAATTGCATGTTTCTAGATATCCTGTAACTCTCATTTCTTCACCAGTGGGTATCGGTGCCATCAGGAAATCATTTGGATGCTAGAAAACAGGTACAAAACAGAAACTTTTATTGCCTTTGTCAAATTTCATTTAATGAATTTATGGATTATCGGTCAATATTTGCGTACTCGAACTGATCGAAATTCCTTTTAGCAGCTAGATGTTTACCTCTTTGAGGGATGTCTACAGAGTGAGTAAAAACTCCCAGGTGTTAACCCAGACACCCGCTTGAGCCCCCGCACAGGCAGCTGCAGTGCCCCATTCCGGGCAGCCACAGCACCACACTGTGTGTGTTCCTGCAGGTGGGATTCCCAATGCCAACAGCACCAGGTTACAGTGGGACCCTGGCAGGGTTTCTCTTGTGAGGGAAGAGCAGGAGTTTTGGGAAGTTGAGGATCTGAGAAAATGCAGAATTCCTGTTTCACTAATGAGCATGGATGTATCATGCGTGTACTGGTTGGTCATTGCAGTGCTGTTTGCTCTGATCTTACAGCATTTTTGACCTGATCTGGCAGCACTTCAGCATCCTGAACTCTAAAGACATAAATGGAGTCTGCGGTTATTGCTAGGCTGTCCTCTGAGAGATGTCTCCACGGTAAGGAAGGGAATCTGAAAGTGTGTGGCTTCGGGTGTAGCCAGCGTGCACACAGGCCGGTGTGCCTGTGCTTGCCCAGGCAGACCAAAGCATGGCATGGCAAGATGTGATTACGCCTCAGTCGTGCCAGGAGATGCATAGTTTGCCCCTCTGGACAGGAGGTGGGTAGATCACATGCCCTGCTCACCACTGCTCCCTTCATGTTCCATCAAAGGCTGGACAAGCATAGGCGATAGGACCACGCATGCTTAAGTGTGTTTTGGATGAAGAACTCCCTGTGATCAAGTCCCTTTTGGATTAAGCTTGAGAGTGTTAGGCTGATTTGCATGCACCCCATAAATGTAGAAAATGAACCTCCACTACCAAAAGGCATTTTTGCCTGAAACCTGATGCTGAGTGGAAGGGAAGAGAAAAAAGTGAGCATATATGTAACTTCCCCCCTCTAGTCTAAAAATTGCACTGGCAAGCTTACAGCTGGCAAGAGACAGCAACGGATGCGACTATTTTTTTGCATTCCCGTAAACTTAGTATGGTTGGTCTAATTCAGGAGTTTACAAGCAGTTCCCTCATTTGCATCAGATCTCAATATAGCACCTCATGCTTCTTTCCATTCCTGACTGCAGTCCTTCAGTGCACAGACTATCTCCCTTCTCTCTTGCTCTCCTCCAGCCATCCTGAAGTTGTTCACCTGGCTAGCCAATATGAGGAAATTTTTACTGTCTTTATAGCTGTTTTTCATGCAAGCAAGTATGTAGAATGAATGAAGAGATCTGGCCAAGCGAGCAACCTACATACCCTCCATGAAGCACTAGTAAATGCATCATGAACCACTGGCATCATCAGTCCAGAACCCAGTCCTGGCCATTACTGATTTTAGGAGTATTAGGTAAAAGATGCTTTGCCATTAGTTTGAGATCCAAACAGAGACGAGAGAAGTAAAGTGCTCCAAGACTGTACATACCCTTGACAGTTTCAGGGATGACATCTAATGGTTGTAATTTCCAGGCTGGTTGGATATGCTTCCTTTCAAACAGAAAGACCTCTGTGATACAGGTTCCCAGGCTACTGTGGGTGTAACCCACCACACGCTAGGAGCCATTAACTTGTGGGCCTATGTCCTGCGACTGGAAGTGGTGTTGCACTGACAGGAGGACTGCTGGGGAGTCCGAATTGCAGAAGCAGGAGGAAGCAAACCAGCACGGGATGCTGGGACCAACCCCACTGCATTGTCCTGGATCCCATGTTGCTCCCAGCCCAGGCCAGCTGCCATCTTCGTGGAACAATGGGAGCCCTGGGGACAATGTCATCTCCTGTCTGGAAGCTGCTCCTGGAGATCTTCCCCCTTGGCACTATCAGGGCTCTTGTGGTTTCCAGACAAATGGACATTTTCATATGGGGCTTGTAGAAGTTTGGTCACTCCTGGCCAGATGACCATTGAAATTACCCCATTTATTTACCACTCTCTCCAGAAAGAAAATAAATTCCAGTTGCATCTTTGTTCAAGACATGCATAGCTTTCCATTTGGTTTTGAGTTGTTGGGATTTTGGGGGGAAATTTCTAAAAATAGATTATAGTTCAGTCTTCACATAATAGGGAGTTTGGAAGAGCTCCTGTTGCACAGAGCACAGTTCCCTTCTTCACTCCATCCCATGAGCACCCTGTTGACTGTGTCTAGAAATCAAGTCCAGAAATTCAGCTGCTGGTTCTGCCCAGTTCTCACACGGTCCAGTTCTGAAGCCACACCAGGCTCCTGCTAAGTGCACTTGAAAGACCCCCCAGTGCTGACACAGCTATGCTCAGACAGGTCCAGCCATCTTCAGGACTGGCACTGGGTGACACTGCATCAGCTTGAAATGTGTGTGGTGATTGGCACCTGATGGTATTGACAGGCCCTCTATTTTCTGCCAAACTATCTGCAGGCATAACTCTCATTATTCTCTAGTTGTAACAAAGCACGCAGAAAATACTCCCTTTCTTTCTGATGCTGCTGGAGGTTTCAGGGCTAAGTTTCTGCTGCTCTCAGTCTTTCTTAAAAGTGTATGGAGGACATGCTGTGTCCTGAAAACTGGAGGTAGTGATAGTTTCATCTTCTCCCAGGACTTTGAGAGACTTTGGAGCTGGGCCCACATCTGGACATTCCAGTTTTCTCTAAAGTGCTGAGCATCACATTGACATAGCTGCAAATCTGTGGCAAAATACAGCTTTGGATCCAGTTCTGGGCCGGAAGGTGCAAGACATGGGCTTATCTCAGTCCTAGATAGGTGCTTCCACTCTTTGCAGTTCCCTGTAAGCCACATGCAGTAAAACTCCTGCTTCCTCCCTGCAGTGCCTGCTCTGTTTCTGGGCTTCCATGCCAAATTTGTCTCTAGTGAATCAGTTACGGGAGCTTGGGAAGGCTTTTGTAGCCAGATAATATGGAGAAATTGGCACAGAAGGCAGGGAGAAAAAGAAGCCAAGAAATCCTATAGATGGGACTTCAAGTGGGATATTAAATCAAATGAGTGAATTTATTTATGAAGGCAAGCATCACAGTCGTCATGATATGTAAAAGAGGTTTGAATTCTGAAGTCCTTGTAAAGAAAAGGGGGGTTTGCAACTCTCAGTCCAGAAAGGAAAGGGGCAGGAGCTCCGTGTCACGGTTTGGATTTGAAGGCTCAGTCTAAATCTATTCCTAATTGATATAAACCTTCTGAGGTTGAAGGATCATTGTATTTCTGGGACATGACAGGCTGCAGCCTCTTGCTTTACTTTCCATGTGCTTCTTAGGGCTTCCTAGAACGTGTTTTGTTATCCCTTGAGTGTGCTCTTGCCCTGTATTTATCAATGTCATTGCAACCTTGAAGTTGCTATGGTCATCTTTGGCGGCAGGTATAGACAGGAACAGAACTGCTGTTTGCTCCTCCTGAGCCCGGAGACATGGCCGGTGCGGCGCGTGGTGTCAGAGGCACAGGCAAGAATGAGCTGGTGCCTGAAATTCAGCAGGGCTGAGATTGGGGCGGGGGAGAATGGGGCAGAGGCACCAAATTCCACCATCGCCGACTGTTCCTGAGCTCACAGAATTATGTTGGTGTCAGTACTAATTAAGGTTTTTCAAGGCCAGTTTGAGCTTTGATTACCAGCTGACAGGTATGTACAATCCCCCTTCTGGGATCTGTAGCTCCCTGCAAATCATCAAACTGTCTTCAGTCAGCTTTGGACCAGAGGAGTTTTGCCAGAGGCATCCTGCATCTGTTGCATCATATACAGTACATTAAAACCATCTTTATTGCTCTTTATAAAGAAACCACAGTTGTTAGAGAGTCCTGAATGCTCAGCCCTCGCGTACTTCCTTGCCTGTGTAGTTATTTGCCCACGTTTACCCCCTGTTGCTTGGAGACATGGTAGTACATAAGGCAGCTAATCATTTAAAGCTATATTCATCCTTCCTCTTGGAAAGCAATAGTGGCAGATATATAACGACACACTGGATCTGGGGGGGTGTGTGATTTGGGCCCATCTGTAATTTATCTAGTGGGAAATTCAGGCGGAATGTCTTTGTTCATATGTCTTATTCAAACATGCCTATCGCAGCCTCTTGATGTCTGTGCGATGATCGGGGAGGGTGGAGGGAGAAGAAATTAGAGGGGAACAAATTGATGACAGCCACTGCAAAAGAGACGGAGTCCCCGTCAGCGCCCAGCAGAGAGCTGCAGAGCCTGTCCCCTCGGAGAAGGGCCACGAGCCAAGGGCTCGCCAGGGATGTAGGTGGCTTGTACTTCACAGCCCTGAGTGAGACAGGAGGGAAGCGTGTGGCACGTGCTGGGAGACACAGCTGCTCTTCTTGTGCGCTTGCTGGGATGTTTTATGTGAATGTAAAGGGAAGGTTTCAAACCAGGTAGTTTATAAACCCCTAAGATGGGTGTCGGTAGATGTTCTTGTCAGATGTTCATGTCAACAGCCACTTTCTTTCTCTTTATCTAGGGCTTTTTTAAAAAAAATGTAGGTATGCCAGTTGTTAGAATTTGCCCTTATTCAGGTAGTATTATGGGATTTATTAAACCTTGCAACATCTCAAGACTCCATCAGGAAACGTAGTTGAGACTGGCCGTCTTGTACAGAGGAACAAACTCAACAGAGCTGTTTTTTAGAGAGGCTGAGAGAGCCAGCGTCCAGTTTGTGGGCTAGAGCAAGGTTGGGCCGTCAGCGTTACGCTCACATTCAGTGAGCAGCAAGATCTCCTGAGGAGAGCAAGACTTTACGGTGACTGACGGGCGTTTGAAGCAGGGATCAGGACAGGGCTGAGAGGTGCCTGTCCCGCCTGCTGTCAGCCCGCTGCCCTGGTGCCAGCCCAGGGCAGAGCAGCCGTGCTGAGCCCCAGCACAGCGATTCCCGCTCCCATGGCTCCCCATCCCTTGCTTTGTTTTCAAAACTATGTTCAGTGCTTTGGGTAATCTAATTGTCATTTGCAAAGTATATAAAATATTCCTGGATATACCAGGTGTCACATTTAACACGCAGTTTCATGTTTTGATGCTATAAAAACAGAGCAGTTCCACACTAGCAGAAGACAATGCATTGACAGCTATGAATTGAAATGTTTCAACGTTTTATTCCAAGGGAAATTCAGGAAGACTGTCTTTTCACTTCCACTCAGAATAACATCTCATTTTTAAAAAGTGAAAATTTCTCACAAAGTGGAATTTTAGCTTTCCATCATCCAGGGCTGCCAGAAGCAGTTCGCAAGCCCCTTTATTTATACAAGTTATGAAAGCAGAAAGGTCACTTCTCTGTGTATCTCTCAAGCTTTAACAAAAACAATAAGGTGCCCAGACATCACTGGAAGAACCGTAAAACTTTGACAGACAGGCAGTGTTTTGCTCTTAAACCTGGTCTCCTGCCAAACCTTAATGCGAAAGCATGAGAATGGCAAGAAGGAATGGCATTACTAGGTATTTCCTGCATGGTTTGAAATCTCAGCATCTCCCCAAACTATGAAAGTGAGCAGACCATTTTTACTGTCCGAGGCAAATAAAATGTTAAAGGGAAACGAATAAAAAATGGCATCTTGCAAGTCAGATTGTTGAAATTGTATCTATTCTTAAATTCATATTATCAACAGAGTAAAATCTCAAAATATTTTCTTATCTTGGCAGTTCCAATTAAACATAGCTTTTAATCAGAATGCATTCCATTTATCTGAAACATGAAAGAGACTAAGCTCAGATTTTAGCCATTTTGAAAGAGAAGAAAACATAAAAACATTTTTCCTGACCATATCTGGTGGGTAGGCAGAACAAAACAGAAAATATTGCTTCATGGAGCTCCTATGGTCATACACGTTTTAGAAACAGGCTGCTCTGATACCACAGAAATATCCTTTAGATTTCCTTTTTGAATCTGATCCATTCCCATCATTTTAATTGATGCAAGTAGGAAGTGTGTTGCAGCAGCTTGTTTGGGATGAGAATACATTCAAAAGCTTTTCTGCATAACTGGAATTTCTTAATTCTATTGAGCCTCCTCCGAAAAGAGAACATTCCCCCTTAAGTCCTAATATCTCCTTCTTCTACCTGGTCAGTAAAATCATGTGAAGAGCCACTTTCCGAAGCCTGGATGTTATGTTCCAGCCTACAAGGTTCAGAGCCACATCTGAGCATCTCAAAAGACCAGCAGCATTTGCATGTAGAGGGAGAAGAGATTCAGGGATTGAGTTCATCTCCGTTCCTGGTGGAGATCAGAGGCCCCAAGTCTTGTACATCAGTTTTCACGAGCTTAATTTTATTGACTTTCTTGTGGTTATTCCTGATTTACGACAATAGGAGATTAAAATGAGGCTCGAGGAGGATAGCTTCCTGCTGAAATCCCCAAAGAGACCAGATCTTGCATTATTTCACATCAGAGTAAATGATTCCTTTGGACAAAAGAAACCCATGAAAGAGATAAATATCCATCCAAACACTAAGACAGATGGGTTCCTTCAGAGCTTCCTTACTAATCAAATACATCAGTGCCCCCTTCAGTAATGTGACAGGCGATTTAACGTGGGATATATTTCACAGGGATTGGGGCAGAGGGTCCAGGACCAGCCCCCCCACAGACGGAGATGCCCATCCTGATGACCTGGAAGGCTGCTCTATGCAGATATTCTGTACCAGGAGTTTTCCTTCCTACCCATCGTGTCCTGCCACAGCCATACAGGGAGAGTACAAGCAGCTGCTGCAGAAAGACCAAGTTCGCAGGAGAGAAGTTGTCAGGAGGCAGACATTTGTGGTTAAAACACAGGGAGGGTGGAAACTGGTACGTGCCATTTGCAGAGAAGCTTTATTTCTGAGAACAAATAGAAAAAAGGCATTTCAAGCCTTTGCAGAAAAAGCCAGAACAAGTGAACAGACCTTGGCAGTACAGTTCCCCCCAGAAACGAACAATGGAAAGTAACAGAAGCCTCAGGGCATTATTAAGAATTAAAAATAACAGCTAGCAGAGCTGAACCTGGCACTCTCCTGGCATTTGGCATATGCAGCTCCACAGGAGCTGGAGGTGCAGCGCTGCCCTGCAGATCTCCACGGGGCCCTGGGGCAGGTCAGAGACCACCACTGTGGAGGTGAGCTCTGGGAGATGAACAACACGGAGCAGAGATTGTGTTAGCAAGTACAAGCCTGGGATAATAACTCATACTGATGGGCAAGAAGTGCGTTTGCCATCCAGTGCTTCCAAGATTTTTCTTCTGTTTCTCTTCAGGATGGATTAGGGCTTGTTCAAAGCTTTTCAGTGAAAAACAATGCAAACACAACTACCCATTCAATAAGGTTTGGAGCAAGGTCAGAACTCCTTAGACCTACTCTAAGCAAGGGCTTTTGAGTTTGGGTTACCTACAGCCCCAGAGAAGGCCTTAGCTGGTGGGTGTCCTCGAGAAGGAGCACCCACCTCGATTTTGACCTTCTGAGGCATGAGAAACTCTTCCTAACTGCGCTTTTGCCAAATCCTTCGGAAGGTTTAAGACATGGCGAACAATTTTTTTCATTACAGACAGAGATTATGCAAGAAAATTCCTGCCCTGCTCTCATGACCTGATGAACTGCTAGAGCTGCCTGGAGCTGATGTTGCCTCTGAAGCTACTCATGCACACTTCCCCCAACATTGCTGCAGCGCCGCCAGGCTGCCAGGGTCTATTTGTCCCCTGACAAATCTGTCAGACACCAATGAAATCTTCTTCTGCACCTCCATAGCATCTTCTGCACCTTCAGGCTCTCTAACTATCATCAGCTTCACCACGGTCCTCGTTGCCTTCAGGCCTGGCAGTTTGGTACTTGTGGCCAAACATGCCCTGCCTCCTGCATCCTGTCGCTGTTTGGGCTCTCCTGCTGCCGTCCCCCAGCACTGGGTGCTGCCTGCCAGCCCCACTGTGCCCCCTCTGGACGCCTCCGTGGGCACCCAACCACCAAACAAAGGGGCCATCAAAGGTGCGACAGGCACCGCGATGCTGCAGCCGACAGACTGTCTGTCATCTGGATCTACTTTGTTTGGGAAAACCACTTAGTTTACAAATATTTGTATTTAAATGGTTCTCTACCCACTTAATTCAAGCCTGTGCTGCAAAAAAAAAGGAAACCTTCCTTAGAGAAAAGCCAAACACAAAGTCTAGGCAGACAGAACTGCTCGTTTGCTAATGCCACATTTTCCACAGTGGAAATAATTGTCTCTCTTCATGTTTGACAGTAACCTGCAGTCCCAAAATAAACAGGGCTCCTCTTACTTTTGCTTCAGGGTGTTTCCCATCTGTGAAAGGGGAGCAGGAGATTGCAGCCAGCCCGTGGAGGTGCAGCACGGTTGGCTTTGTGCTCCTCACTTTCACCTCAGAGGAACCCAGCAGCAAAGGGTTAAAATCTTTTCTCAGCCATCAGGGCAGACACTGGGGTACCTGTTGCTCCCTCATTAGCCAGTGGAAAGCCAGGACTGGCAAGCGAAGGAAATAGGCTCGTTAGAAGTGGTGTAATGGATTGCCTGTATATGAATCTTGGAGCCAGAAGGAAAGGAAATGTTTCACACCAGAGCCGAGACACGTTCGTGGCATCTCGGAGAATCAAGGTATGCAACACAAAATTGTCCAAGATTCACCAATTCTATGCCTAACGTTATCTCCTTTACTGAGATATTTATTTGCAGAAACAGCAAATGCATGCCAGTATTTTAAGAGAGTTATTTTTGTGCGAGCTGAAATCAGAATTCCATGTTTAACAAAATATCTGCACCTGAAATACTTCATACAGAGACTAATGCTGGGAAAATCGCAAAGAAATGCTGAGTGGCTCTGAGCGATAGGTTACTGAGCAGCTCCAGTACAACCTGACAGTCAACACAGTTGGGATAACCTAGCCCTTCTTCTGCAGGACAGGCTGGGAGGAGTTCTGGGAGCTGGTTGAAGAGTTCAAGAGAGTATACCTTGGTTACTAGTTGGTTTTACTTTCACAAGCATAAGTGCAGTTTTCCTAACTCTTGTCCAGTTTTAAGTATCATATGACCGTGGGTGCAATGTAAAGGAAGGCAGAAGCAGCATGAGATGGAGTATTGCTTTCTGGTTACAGCAGAGGCCCAAGCCTTGGGAGAGATGATCCTCCTGCCTTCAGAAGGAAAACATGTTTGAGCATCGCATAACCCTAAGAACCTCCCGGTACACAAACTGCAACTTATCTCTCTCTTGAGTTGAGGTTGCATATTAAAGAGGAGAAAAAGCAGCAAGCTTGGGATAGAAGCAAGGTCGTATGAAAGAGCGGTATAGGCTGTAACGCAACATGATCTAAACGTACAAAGGGCTCTGTGGTCCTTCAACACAGTAGCTGACCGAAGTTTCAACTACTCTGCCACCCTCTGGTACCTGCATAACGATGCCTAGGAAAAGGCGAACAAGGCAGATTTTAAGCACATAAAGCACATATTCCCAGACTTCCAGCAATTTAATATCCTTAACAGCTCTAGATGATTTTTTTCCTCAATTTACCCTTCTAGTAAGTACATTATTTACATCCAAACATCCTGTGACAAGGAATCATGGCTTAACTCTAGACTGGATGAAGAAGTGTCTTTTGGTGTTTTGAGTCTGTCACTAGCTGGTTTTGTCTAAGTCTCTTCCATTCTAGGAATAAAAGATTTGGTGACTAACCCAGGTCAACCGTTATTGTGTAGGCCCCTTGTCCTATGTTTCCTCAGGCTTCTCTTTACAGGCAATGGAGGATACAACATTTCATACCTGGGTCTTTAGCTGACTCACCTGGTGGGAAGGCAGGGGACCTTAACATTACATACACACACCTTACTGGCCTACATGGACTCTAATTTTGTTTTTCCTCATTGTTGGTTTTCTCATTCTGAATTAAAACTCATTTTGAACACGAAGTAAATGATTGCACTTTCTATGATGTGAAGAAGTTTAAAAGTTACTGTCTTTCTCTGGTTTTTTTGGATGCTGGTGACAAGATCTGTTTGGTGTGAGGACTGCAACTCCATGTAATGGTACTTCTGAAGATGAACCGGTTCTAAGACTGATATTTGCCTGTGGTCAAAGTTTAGTTTTTACCAGACAAGCTGTCAGGGAATACACAGCAGGCAGAAGGAAATAATCACATTGTCCCAAAGGGATCCTTAACACATGGAGGCTCAGACAAGGAGATCAGGTTTTGGGAATAATGACTGGGAGAATGCTGGCAGGGAAGGGGGTGCAGACATCTGCACCATGTGGCTGACAGACCAGAGATGATTCAGGTCCAGAAAAGAGCAAAAAGCTCACTATAAAGCTTAAAATAAAATCTGTGAAGGAAGGGAAAGGATTCCACTCTCAGGCTCTCCGGGGATCTTTTCAAGTGAGCATTCAAGACCTTTCCAGATTTTGGGCTGCTCTTTGATATCTGGTGTAAAACTAAAGCCACCCAATTCTTTCAGAAAGCATTAGGAAAAGCAGTCCAAAGAGCTGGCGTCTATTTCCCAAAAGCATCAGGACTGTGTCAATTGGAAAGCAACCTTGTGCCTTCTAAGAAGGGGAAACCTCCTCTAAGAGTCTGGTTTTGTGACAGTCTTGCACCGTTGGACTCGAACTTCTGGGGAGAGGTAGAAGCAGCCGGCAGCTATCAAGGGGCCTTGTAGCGTCATTGAGAGTTGGAGAAAATGATTAGCTTCCTGAAAGTTCAGTGCCTCCTTTCTTCTACAGAAAGAAGAAACCGCCAAAGACAAAGATCTTCAGATCAAACAAGGGAGACCTACAGATAAGCAGCATCCCAGAGACCTGCTGGAGGGTATACATTTCTGAATCCAGCCAGGAAACTGGTAATTTCATGCCACTTCTGATTGCCTTCTTCTCCATGGACTTCAGAAGCTCTGCACTGTGAAGCACGACGGATGGATATCACCACAGGATGAGATGCTCAGCAGTAAGGGGGAAGCCCAGAGGAGTCTTGCGGCTTCAGTCACAATTTCTTCCTATACAGTTTGGCTCAATTCAGAGTCAAAGTCAGAAAAAGGAGGTGGGCAAGAGACAGCAAAGGAATGAGATAAGGTTTCTGGATCACAGTTGACCCACCCTTAGGGACAGCTGTTAGTTAACAGTAGTGATAACCCCAGTGTTGTAATAAATACTGAAGCAGCTTCCTGCAGGGGGAAGAGACTGCCTGCAGTTATGACAGGAGCCTTAATAGTGCCATCACAGAGCTGCAATTACAGCTGATCTGAAAACATAGGGGTTTTTTAACATTAAAAATGTAAAAATTTTATCTGAACTATTTTTAACATTGAAAATGTTTATCTTTTTCTGTTTTTTATATATATGTCATTGCCTTACCTAATGGGAGCTCTAGTGAGAGTTCTTCATGCCCACACTCAACTCTACAGCTGAGAAGCTGGGATAAGACTACAGATCCCATGATGCCCATACAGAAATATGTGATATGATGAGTAACTGAAGACATTGACTCTTAAAAGCAAAGAGTGATTTATGATAGCTGGCTGAAGTTCCTACTGCAATTTTTTTTTGAGACAACATACCTTATTTTTGGCTGGAAAGCCCAAATTTCATTTTTTCAGGTATTTTCCTTCCTAAAGAAAATTTGAAAGTGTCCAGAAAAGCACAGGCAAGATTTTTAAGGACAGCTAGTATCTGTTAGGAAATAAATTAAAATAAGGAAGAAAGGAATACTTACAAACACTGAAGCCCTTCTGCAGGCAAGCACACATTTTCTGCACAAAAGAAATCACTTTATAAAATATTTCCCAATTTGAGCAATGTTATATTTTGACAGTTGTAATTATAATGGTCTGCAGCCTTTGACTTCCCCTTCATGGAGCCTTTGCTGTTAATGCAGAACTGATTTAGAGACTGGGGTCCCTAACAGCAGCTGACTCTTATTAGGTCTTGTTTCTGGCAATAGGAGAGCGAGGTAAAAGACCAGGTAGCCCAAGACAAGCAGGAGGAAGCCCCTCAACCCATGGCTAGAGCACAGAGGAGAACGGTAACTCAGGTCAACTCAAAGGGAAACAAGAACACAGATAACGTCTTGGTTTTCCAGAGTCCAATGGATGCAGACAACCTTGGCTTTATAAGACAGGATTGACAGAAGTGGCTGACGTCCCCCTGACTTTGGAGCCTTCTGAGATCAATTTGATCCATGATCATGAGAGTCCTGCCTCACCCACTATGCTGCTAGTGCAGGAACACACAGCTGTGGGGAATGACAGTCACACCACGTCTCCTGCGGTACTTGATTTACCTTTACCTCCTTTGCTTTTGCTTTGCGTGTCCCTCCAGCCCCACCACATGCGCCCTCTTTGGGCAGCATGGGAGTTTCCGTGCTGGTGCCACATAGCGGGCAGAGGAAGGAAGATAAAACTGAGTATGAATCGTAGGTGGCTGCCCTCTTTGCAAGTGGAGTTTGACCTGAGCCATTAGCGCCGAACTCTGCCACTGACCGATGCTGGGAGCCGGGGAGCCCTCTGCCCTCAGGGCCTGTCATGCCCATAGGGATGGGCAGATAACCTGTTTGCTGACATTTTCACACTGGGGCTTAGGAAAAGGAGGTTTCCATACCCTCCTGGGCTGAAGCATTTCAGATTTTAATGACTCAAGTCTGTGGAACAGAAGCAATAAAGATGTGGGAGAGAAGGAGGGGAAGCAAACTCTCTCTCAAAGGTACCAAAGTGTGTAACACCTCGTAAAGCAGTGGGAACTGGAGCTCAGAAAGTTATTGGAATCAAGACTTTCATCTCCTGTCAATAAAGCGTTATCAGCACCGAGCCCAATTTTCGGCTCTTAATTCCAGATGTGCACATTGGAACTTCATGCCTCTTCTCATGCGGAAACCTGCAGCTAAGTTCAGACCCCAGGGCAGATGGAGAGCAAACTAGAAAACAGATAAGTTCCTTCCACTTGTGTCCAAATACAGGAGTCTTAGGGTATGTGCAAGATTTAATCCTCACTTTCCTGGGTTCCAGTCAGAAGGAAAGGCTGTGACCTTGCAATGTTCCCTTGATGAGACTGAAGTACACAGCTGAAATAATAGGAAAGGCCATGAGCTGTGGCTTCTCTGAGCTCTAGAAAAAGAGGAGTCATTCAATTTCCTGGAAAATCTGAAGCCTTTCACTTGGAAAAATTATATGGAAAAGGCATCTGGCTACATCTTTTCTCCAAAGGGATCATAGTATGGACAGAAATGAAACCACACATTTACATAATATTGTGCCATAGTGCAGAAGAGATGGAGATGACAGTTTACAGTCTTTACTGCCTCTTATTCGTCCCCTGTTGCCTGTTGGTGGAAACACAGCTATGCCAGCTAGAAGTGTGTCCTGCTCTTTCCTGCCAAGCTCAGCCTGCATCTCAGTCAAATGTCACAAACCTTAATGAGTGAGTTGAAAGCTTTATACCAGAAGGTGGTGAACATTGCCACCATTGGAGTACGGGTGAGGACCATGAGGCCCAGAATGGTCTGGTATCGTTCAGTTGGTGTGCTGGAGGTAATATCTAATCCCCAGTGCCTTTGAAAGTCGGCAATTTACTTAACTGCCTAACTTTATTCACCAGTACTTGACTATGTTATTCCATGAGGGTTAGCTGAGAGGTCCTCTCACAGCAACACCTCATGGGCTCGTGTCCTGCCTTACTTTAGAGAGAGGGTGTTGAGAGATGTGCAAGTAAGGTGTAAGTCATACGATGATTGAGTTCAGTGACAATAACAAGAATGTGCAACTCGTCTCTCTTCACTGGGCAGTTACAAAACGTCCCCGTTGCCTGTGCCTGAGGAGAACTTAGGGCACACTTTGGCTCTCCATCGGTTACGCTTTGAGATCTGTGTTTGAAGTCACAACAAAAGCAGACAAAATCACAGCAGGCCAAGGATAAGAGTTGCACCAGGCACTTCTGGCAGCCACTTTACACAGTAAAATAATTGAATATAGTGGCTTTTGGGGCAGATGAAAGAGTAGTGCTCTTTTTTTTAATCTCAACTATATATTTGCCAAGGAACAATCAGAGAAGAAGCAGCTCCCTTCAGTGGCAGACAGACACACTTTTTGCAACCAAGCACACAGGGGTTTGGAGACATTCCCATACAAAATCCATGGTAAATTCTCTGGGAATAGGGAATACAGAAGAAAAAAGGCAAAGGGAGAAAGGATAAGGAAGAGAAAAGGAACAAGAAATCCCTCTTGTGAGTTGCAGTAAGTCTTCACGTTCAAAGTGAAAGCGATAGAAACACTAAACATTTTATAGTGCAGCTTCATTTGTTTAGGCTTCCCTATTGAGCATTAAATTTTATGGCACTTTAAAGAGTACTTGATAGTTTTGTAAAGCCCTGCATTAAACACACACGTATACACACACATGTGCATGTGCACATGTACACATGTACACACACACAGAGCTTTAACAACCTCAGCATCTTGTAGTGGCACAATACATTCTAATTTTATACTGTGAACTTAATGCAAAGCATCAGGAAACACCTTACTAGGAGAGAAGCGTTTGATGTCGAAAAGGAGAGAGGAGCAGAGGGAGAGAGTTCAGAAGGAGGCAAACAAGGGCCAATGGAACCTGCTCCAGCCCTGTCCCCAGGCAGTCTCATGAGAGCCAGGTCTCATCAGTGAAGCAGCCAGCCCTGCATGCGGTGTCCACAGGAGATGTTTGTCTTCTCCAGAGGAGTTGTCACCACATGGGATGTGCCTTGTAGTCAGCTCTCCCCACCCAAACAGATATTTGGGCTAGTTTGCAGCGAGCAGAGTGGAAGGTGCAGTTGCATAGAAAAGTACGGGGCGCACAAGGAGCACCAAGCAGGGAGCATGCTCTGTTGATAGGCTATCATATGGATGAACATATTATCTGGGCACCAAGGAGACTCCCAGGAGCTGGCCTGGCTTCCCCTGCACCCAGATGTATTTGGATTTGGTAGAAGGAACTGGCGCCTTTCAAAGGATTTCCTTTCGTGTCCCCCGCACCACACACCCTCCATACCTTCTGCCAAAGCTGTGATGGACTTTTCATGTGATGAGACAGAATAATGAGGTAGGTCTTAAGCAGGTCTGAGACTCCAAAAGCTTCAAGGAAATGCTGGAGGCACTGAAGTGCTGCGCTTCCTTGGAAACACCTAATCCCCTTCAGATGAGAATCTTTAACCCCTGTGACCCCAGAGCCATGAATCACCCACCAAAGGCCTGACCCTCAGCGTGCTTCACTGTCAGTTTAGCAGTGGAAGAAGGGCTTTCTTTATGGTTTTCGCTCAAGCACACTCTGACTTCAGAGAGAGGCCATTTATCAACAACTTTCTCTACCCCAGCCTCTTTCTATGGCACCCCACGATCCACACTGTGATGAGAAGTTGAACGTCAAGCTGTGGATATGGATGATGCCATGTTGCCAGCCACGGGGTGTTTCTTGAACTCCTCTAGTTCCCCCAGCAAGCTCTGGCAGACGGGAATCTGTTGGTCAAAGTAAGCAGAGCTGCTTTTCTCACACTCACTGGACTGCAGCGCTGCGTTAGGGCAGCAGAAGGGGGTGCTAATGGCATGTGAGAGGCATCTCCATCAGCATCTCAGGAAGGGCTGAGTGGCAGGAGCAAGAGCTGAGGGTGTACAGGAGTGTGTGGTTTTGAACTACTTGAGAAAGTAGCACTGGACCACCGAATGACTGCCTGACACCAAGACTTCCCTTGGGGGTTTTGAGGGAGCATTTTGATGCTGCTGAGGTTGCAAGCACATCCCTTGCTGAGTCTCCCTCTCAGAGCGGCACAGCACTTCTTGGACTTACTGGGCTGCTGGCATAATTCAGCTTCCATCTGGTCTGTGTCTAAGTCCACCTAGACCCCTTGTTTCCTCCATGCCACCTCTACTTGAATAGCTGGGAAATACAGGAGACAAACTTGATGTGGGAAAGGCATTTCTGAGACTTGTTTTGCAGAGCTGAAAATAATTGAGAGAGAATAAATATGTTATCCCATCAGGACCCGGATTTCGGTTGCTTTTTTTCTTTTTCTTTTTTTCTTTTTTTTTTTTTTTCATTTTAGGTTATTTTAAAAGCAACTCCTTATTAAAATGAGTATCCACGGGCTATTGTAGAGATTCCTGTTACATTCTGAGGGGCTTTGATCTTACGAACACAAGGAATCCAATGAAAGAAGACTTCATGCAATTATATCTAGCCAAGGTTTGCAATCCAAACAAAGAAAAGACATGCTGCTCTTACCAGAACTGGCTTTTTGTTCATTGATGGTGGTGTTGTGAAAGCACTGAATGCCTTTGGGAACTGTTTGGGTTCTCTTCTTTATCTACTGCTGTACATGTTTTTAAGAAGAAAAAGAACGCAAAGACTTTGCTGTGAGACCCAGGTGGTTTTCCTGGCTCTAGCTGCAGGTTAGAGTTGCCTCTCACTTCCAGCTTAAAAACTGGTGCTTCACAAGTTTTATCTTTGTCCCCCTCAGTGGCTACGCCGCAATTCAAGGACCGTCGTGTACACGTACAACTGTTGTCTTCAGTGTAGCTTCCCCAGCCCCAGTGGCAAACAATAATCAACGGCAGAGCCTTATACACCTGCCATGCAAGACTGTGGAGGACTCCGGTCACCTGCCTGGCCAGGTGATAGCCCGCCCTGAAGCCTAAGACCTGGGAGATAACCATAGGTGTAGAAAGCTACACCAGAGCTGTAGCAGATATGCTGCAAACACTGCCATATGGACATCTTATGATGTAGCAAGAGGTGGGACAGAGGAGGACAGCACAGAGGTAAATTGGGAGCAGGCTTTTCTTTCTTGTTTTACTTTCCAAGTAATATAACCACTTTGCTGAGATCATAGGTTGGCCCTCTAACACAGATCAATGCTCAGCTGCATTATAGCTTCTTGCTACTTCATTCTTCAATCACAACATCCACCACTAAGCACCTTGCCTGGCCAGACCAAACCAGGAGGCCAGACTCTTTGTCCCTCATGTAGTCAAGGGATAGAGACAGGCTCCTCCAAAGGGCAACCAGAGCATTTCAGTGAAGTTTCAGCTCTGCATCACCCCCAGCCAAGACACCAGCTGATCTTCAAATCTGTCACCAGAAATCGCTTGGGTTTTTCACAAAGCTGTCAACAGGACAATGAATTTGCTGAGGTTTTTTTCTGTCCCAAACATATCTGAAGGAGAGGATCCCCAAAATTCCGTAATAGTCAGGTCCCCAAGAAGCTGGGTGCTTTAGGCAAGGACAGACAAGGGAATTTCAAATTAAGTCCCTTGATTGTCCTTGCAATTTAAGAAGTTAAAGATGGGATTTAAATAGAGAGAAAATGAGTTCTATAGATTTGGAACATGCGTATGCTGTATTTTGTAAGCATTTGCTATATTTAGAGGAAGTTTCCAACAGCACAGTAAAAGTGCTTCATATGTACTTCTAGTGAGTCAATTACCTTTGTTTTTAATTGTGTAGGTTAAACACTAGTATGCCTGAATTTTCCATTAAAAGATGTATTTTGAACATCCTGAGAAACACGGATCTCATGCAGAGGTACTGCATGACATGTCATGCTGCTGTCATGCAATGTGGGAATGTCTCTCATCGCCCTTGCCTCTTGCAGTAAGAGTAGGACCTGAACTGGCACCAGTGTGCTGGCTGCCTCCTAATCCTGGGGCAGAGTAGATTTTGAAACCAGGACCGAGAAAGCCAGGACCGAGATTTGGGACATGAGCAAGGAGAAATTAAGCCAGGTTAAGGCTTTAGCCCTGGGATCTAACTCCAGTGTAAGATATGGTGTGACTGTACCCACAGAGATGAATAGATTCAGCCTCACCAAGCAAGCAGCCTGAGCCCGTCTGCGGTGCAGCGTGAAGGGAAAGCACATGTCCTGGCTCAGTCCTGGCTTCCACAGCAAGCTGACAGCAAAGCCAGGAGCAGAATCACGGCTCTCAAGAATCCCACTTGGCTGCTCCCCTCCTAGACTGGTCCTTTATTGTCTTTGGGAACCCACCAGCAGGCAGGCAACAAATTATGCAGATAGGGAACCTTTTAAAAACATGCTTCTAATTTTTCAGGTGCCTGGTCAAAAGCCCCACACTTTTACTTGTGGTAAAAATGACTCGTCTTTTTCTTGGGGCCCTCTCCCTTCCTCCTTCCTCTGTTTTTATTTCTTAGTCTTTCTGTCTTTCCTGAGAAAGAGAACCGGCTGTTTAAATGTCATTAAAGCCAACTACTTTTCACAAAATATATGCTTGCAGGCATAACCCCATTGCACTGGGGACAAATACATCCTGGTCCCAGAGCTGTCATCACAACCATATGCTTTGTACTGTGTCTCTGAATGGATTCGTCCCAAGGTGAATACGGTAATGCTTTAAAGTAGTGTATTTGTTAAGTATTCTGTCAGGAGTGTAAATCAGAACAAGACAGCGTCATTTCTGCTGGGCAGGCGGGATCCTAGCAGGATCCTAGAGCCTCATGAATGGCAGTCATGGGGAGAGAACATCACACAACATCCCCTCCTTGGTGGCGAGGAGGAGCTCAGCACCAGCTCATGGGAAGATGTTCCCAAACGAGCACTCACGAGCCCTGCCAGGACCATGAATCCAGACATGCAAACAGCAGCAAGGGCTGCAATTCCGCTACTGAGAGCAGAAATGAAAAAAAGCCCAGGGATCACTAGCATAATGTGTTTTCTAGATAGGTCGCTCAAGACAGCCTTGCACCAATTTAGTCATCCCTCAAATGACAGTATCTACTTCTTGTGAGCTTGTGCTGCTCCTGGGAACCATGGCAGCATAGGCACCCAAATATTTCATGTCTGGCAAAGCCAGTCTGTGCCTAAACTTCACCACATCATTTAAAGTTTGGGATGTGGCAGTTGGGCATGTACCAGAAAGAAGCAGCCACAAAGTCTGAACTCTCCTTAAGTTTGGGAGTACTCAGATCCCTGCGTTCGCTTCAGTTTCCTCTCTGGCTTCGGCTGGGAATGTTTGTGCCAGCAACCTAGAGAAGAAAATGAAGTCCATTGCACACAGATGCTTGGCCAGCTCTCAGTAATGAAACACGTCTTTATCGTCCACAATTTTTGATTTAAGGAAAGGGGCAAAACTGCCCACAGTTTGCAGAGAAAATAAAATATATAAAAAAAGAAGCAAGCCTCAATGCTTAGGTTGTGAAACGCAGCTTCCTCGGGACAATAAAGACGTGTTTCATTATGGAAAGTGGCCGACCATCTGTGTGCGTTTGACTCGTATCCCTCAGATCTGGGAAGTAACAAGGCCAGTTTTACACTCACTTCGCTGACTGTAACTGCGCTGACGTGTCTGACTTTGTAAACATTGCCAGCATTTTTGGAGCGAAGACCACATGCCTCCCGCTCCTCTGGGCACGCTCCTCCCGTGGGGTGCAGGGGAGCCCTCCTGCTTCCCCTCCGGCGGGCAGAGACATTCGGCATGCCGCCTGTCTCTTATGTGCTACTCTGAAGGACTCTTTCCCGGCTGACTGGCAGCCTCTAGCATGGCTGAAATTATCTGAGAGCAGCAACACTCGTGCTGTTTAAAGGGCATAGCGTGACATGCTACCTCGGGCCGAGGTAATACTAGGCAGACCATGCTTTGCTGGTAAAATCCTGCAGTGGCCCTGTGCATGCTGCTCCGCTGCTTGCTCTGCTCAGGCTGATTTTCAAGCAAGGGAGAGCTGCTGGACGGATGCGCCTGGAGTTGGATGCTTCCCGTCTGTACGTAGTGTACGGTAATGTCAGTGAAGGTGCCCCTACCGCCCCTGGTCCCTCAGGACTGCCCCTCTGCTGCCTGAAGCTGCCCAGTCGCTCTCTGGCCCTTGCCACCCCTGCTGATACTGCCCACAAAGCTCCTGCTTGCACTAAGGCTTTTTGAGCTGTGGATGCTTCTGCTTGCACCCCTGGGCAGCCCTGTGCTGGGCTGCTTGTGCCGAGGAATAGAGAAAAAGAGATTCAACACTGGCAAAGTCGGTGCTACTCTCTCGGAGGCTGCTTTTTCATATCAGCCACTGCGCCTCACCCATGGGGACTTGCTGAAGAGGATGCTGTGGGGGAACCACTGCCCTGACCATGATATCCAGCCAGTGCCATGGGTGGTTGTGCTGTCACTTGCGCCTTCACCCCAGCTCACACAGGCTGCATCCACCTCTGGCAACCAGCCCTCAACCCGGCAATTGGCCAGGCAGTACTTGTGTGTGCTGTTGCAGAAATGGGCAGGGTGGTGCTAGAGGAGCCTGCTGTGGGAAGGGTGGGAAGGGTGTTTTGCGTGGGAAGAGTGGGATGGAGTAGAAGGGGAGATGTCTTGGGGCTGGCTCCATTTTGGGGTCAGGTTCTTCATGACACGGAAGGTTTCATGTCTCATGTCTCACGTGCTGAAGGTCAAACCTTCATGCAGTTCTTTGGCTTTTACATTTTAAACATATCCTTTTATGTTTCTGACTCACTGTGAAGTCTATCTGTCCATCTACCTCTGATGTTTCCTATGTCTATCCAAGTACTAAGGCTGCCACTGGTTAGGAAAAAACCCCTCCAATTTCAGAAGAGACAGAGCTCTGGGAAGAGTAACAGTTGATACCTACCCAACATGATTGAAGATGTACCAAAATCTACTCAGGCTGCTCCAAAATCCATCAAAGACAGCATAAAGACTCCAGCTGTGACCACCAGCCCTTGGATCAGGTCCTAAATGAAGCCATGTGAACTATCTGTGGACAGAAGAAACACAGCTCTAAGTGCACGATGTGGCAAAGACACGACATTTCCCAAACAGCAGGCAAACTGATTTTTTTTTTTTTTAAAAAAAAAGGCCAGAAGGGCAGAACAGCGCAGGTTTCCTCCGTGTCTGTTCTGTACGGCTCAGAAAGGGTAATACAGTACCAGGAGCCCTCATTTCTAAACATGACACAAGGAGCTGGAATTGGTGTTTACACAGTCATTTTAGGGAAGGAAGAGAGTTTAATTTCAGCAGCACCCCACCTACACGTGTGCCTGGATATCATTATTGGCAGGTGCATGTAATCACAAAAACACCAATCAAATAATAAAAACATTAAGTTTCAGCTCAAGATCAAAAGAATGAACCAAAACCTCTACCCTGGCTCAGCCTGATGTGTCAGCCACATGCCTCAATACCTATAGCTTCAAGATTACTCATTCCTCCAAGGCACATATGTTCGGCTCTCTGGGAAAGCTGAGGAGCTTCTCCTCCTGGGCCCCCACCTGTAAAATCAGTCGGCAGCAGCGTTCCTGGGAATAATGCAATGAAACTGAGCTTGGGGAAATTTCTGGATGGCGAGGTCTTGTAAAGGGCTATAGGCAAAAGCCCAAGGAGCAGTGCAGCTCGGGTAACCGATACGGGTGAGCAGATGTCCAGCCGTGCCTGCTGAGGGCTTGCATTACTCCTTTGGGGACGGAGGTGGCTGAGCAGGCTGGTCAGGGACAGACGGGTGACAATGCAGCATTATTAAAAATGGGAGAGGTGGTATCATGGCACTGACCAAAAATAAAAATCCTTCCAAGGCTGGGGTTGCATGCCCGTCATTTAGGTCATTTTAAAACTAGATTAGTTAAGGAGCTGAAGAAGTCATGGACTGGATCAGTCCTGCACTGGGTTCCCAGGGGAAAGCTTGAGATAGGGTTTAATAGCTTTTCCCCCCCAGTTCTAATTTCCATTAAGTGGAAGGCTTTGTGTCTGCCAAAACCAGAAGTCAAGGGTTCTTTGAAATGCTTGGCTAAACGCTCCTCTCGCTTGCACCAGGAGAAGCATGGATTTAATTCCACAGCAGTCACTAGAGCTCAACCAGGGACTCTGGTGTTCAGGGCAGGAGCCTGCCCGATGTCCCCACTGTGTCCCCTGCTCCAGCCTTCAGACAGACGCTGCTCATATCTAACTAATGCACAGAGCAGCTGCCCCATCACCCTGGGAAAGCCAGTCCCTGTCTCTGTCGGGCTGTGGTGCAATGTGGCTTTCTTGGGGTTTTATTCTTTCTAAACTAACTAGCTGCTGGCCACTGAAACTGGTATTTTAGAGTCACTAAATTGCAGCTGCTTGGCATAGCAGGTCCAGACAGGCGAGGAAAAAAGGAAAGGGAGCAAGAGATTTGTGCACACAGAGTCCAGGTCAACAGTGGTTTATTAAGTCCCATTAACCATATGGTCACGATTACAATAAAAGTCTGAGTTATGGCCAGTGACATGTGTAAACCTTCCCCCCCCCAAAACCCAATATATGTATGATGGGTGTAGATTCAATGTGAACACAGACCTATATCACTGGGTTTTTTAACCCTTTCCGATCCCCTGGGGAAAGGAAGAAAGACATGAATGCAACCTGGCTATGTCTGATAACTCTCCAGCTCAGCAAAGCCTCTCAAAAGATACAGCCTCTCCTGCTACTGCTCTCCTTTCCTTCAAGGGCTCGCTGTAACTGCTTGGGTTGGGAGACCGCTCTTACACCACCAGACCCCGGTCATTAGGGTACTTTTCCATGTACCAGCGGTGGGTCTAGCTCCTGCTCCCTCTCCATCTGCCTTGTGAAGAATCTGCATGGCTCCCCCGGGCTCCCCCCGAGCTGGGCGGGTGTCATTCAGAGCAGAATTTGGCCCTGCATATTTCTGAGCGGTTTTGTAATGGGCTAGCTATGGACTGAAACACCTGCAGGCTGACCCTTACGGGTGAGAAAATATTCTTGATGCTGTGAAGACATCACATTTCTTTAGTACCACCCACGGAAAGTGCTCACAGTACTCCACTGGCACGTAACGATTTGACACGTGGGATGCAGAGGCTCTTCAGCTATTTCACGGGTCAAAGAGCTGAGGTAAAACGAGGTACTGGCTAACATAAGTGATGACATTGGTGACAGAGCTAGAAAGAAAATTCAGAGAGCATGAGTAGGAAGAAGCAGCAAAACTTTCTGAGGTATTTTCCTGGCCAGGCCAGAGAAGGCAACAAACAGTGAAAAGGAATATGTAATTTTAAAAATTCTTTCCATTTTAATCATTGCGGGAGTTATTAACCCCTGGAAGGAAATTTAAATGTGTGAATTTTTGCTTTGGCGAAGTTCCTTTGAAACAGAAAGACTGAACTGGCTGTGAAGGGCAGTGACTCCTCCCGGGCTGCCTCCTCCGCTGTGTAAGGTGGCTGCAAGCAGCCGGGCTGCGGCTCCTCCGGATCTGTGACTGGCACTGTGGGAGGCTAGGGGGGAGCCCAGCTTGCCCCCAGTCTCCCACAGCCACAGCCACAGGTGAGGAAGCCGGAGGAGCCGTGTGGAGGCCAGGAGTCCCGTGCAGAGCCCACGGTCAGCCCAGCGCCAGTCCCTCCGTCTCCTGCTGCCTGGCCGCTGCCTCACCCGAGCCGCAACTGAGCCCTCTGGAGAGGCCGTGGTACCGGCAGCTCTGCTGTGTTGACTCTGGCTGCTTGCCTCGAGGCCTCTGAGTCTGTGAGATAACTGCAATGCAATTTACACTCTGTTCTGTCTTTCCAAGTGATTAATCTGCTGAAGAGGTTCTCTTCTCTCAGTGCTCCTTCCTTAGCCTGTGTGTTAGTATCTCCTCCTCCTGCGCGCACACACACCAGGCAGATCTCCAGCTCTTGTAAACTGGGGCATGTCTGGTGACACCTTGTCGCAGTAGAGGTTTTGGCCTGTTGGTCTTTGAACACAAACGATGATATTATGAAAGATATTTCCATTTCCTGGCTCTGAGGAGAATCAAAATCCCCTCCTTGTCATTGTTAGAGGGTTGATCTGTAAAGCAGCAGAACTTGTGCCCTGCTCTACGCTAAAAGTGAGGCTGGTGGCAGAGAGCAGATGGGCGCAGCGAGGCACGGGCCGGAACAGCAGGCAGGGAAGCACTGGCTGAGGTGATGGTTGAGGAAGACCTGGAATTGGAGAAAGATTATATCTGCATGCAGCAGTGGTCAACATGCAAAGCCCGCTGGGGACGATACACCAGCCTGTTCTCCTCTCAGGCATCTCAGCAGCCTGCAAAGCAAACACCTTGGCCAAGCAATTCCCAATGCGCCTTCATCATGCCTAAATCACGTACCCGTCCATCCTCTCTCCCAACGCGGCCGCACATCCAGCCTGAGCCCAAAGTCTTGCATAACTCAGCTGCTAGCACTTACCTGAGCACCCCCTTCTGACACCCACCCCCACCCATCCCCTCCCTTCAACAGCTTCCTAAATCTCTGTCCCAAGGAGTGATTTGCCTCGGGGACTCCAGTTCTGCTGGAGAAAGGCCCCGGTCAGGAGCTCAACTTGCTTTTCCATCACTGGGAGCTGGAGAGTTTCAGACAGCAAAGCCTGGGACATAAATAAAAATTTGGTCGAGACAGCATTGGAAAGTGCCGGACGTGCAAAGAAATGACCTAAAAGGTAAAAGTCAAAGATAAATAAGAACAGTCCGTGTAAACTGTGTGCTCATCTTAACAATAAACAGAGCGGCTGCCGCGGAGAAACTTGAAAGGGCTCCACTCTGCAAAGATGAATGGTTTGCTGAGCCTGCTCCGGGCTCCGTTCGAGGGGCTTCGGCATGAGTAATTGGGTGTGAGAAGTGCTTGCTCACCAGGGCCGGAGCAGGCGAGCTCCAAGGAGGGGGAACGCGTAATGATCGTTGGGGTTATTTATTGTTTCGTTTGCTCATTAGCTTGGCATCACCTTAAGTCTCCAGCCGCAGCACGTGACGGCTTTGAACTGGCGCCCCGGGTGTCGCGGACGCTGTGACATGCAGTTTTGATGTGTGCCCCGCAGCTCCCGTAGGATTTCCGCTCTCCGCTCCGCTCAGCCCAGCCGTCCAGCTGGGGATAAATCACCTTCCCCTCCCCAGAACAGCTCGGGGGTTTATTGGTATTATCTATCATTGTAGAGTCCTCATCTGGACACGTGCAAGCTTACTGTCTCTCAACAGTGAGGGCAGGATTTCAGTGTGCTGGGAGAGCTAAAACATGGGGAGCTAAAGCCTCATGGGTTTCCCCAGGCTTGCTATTCATCACAGGCAGCGTGCGAAACTGGAGACAGGCCATGGGATACAGCACGGTCGGCTCTTGCTGAAGGCTCTTGCCTGCGGAGGGGCAAGTGCTGCCGCCAGCCTGGGCATCGCTCCCCAAGAGGGGGAGCACAGCTGGGCCAGCCCTGCTCTCTGCGGCTCTCCACCGGAGGCCAGATGAACTTGCACTCCGTTTATCTCCTCGGCTAGGGGAAATCTTCCTTGCTGGCACCGCCTGGCCTTAGCAGCGCTGTGGAAGACGCAATGTCAGAAGACAAGCCCAAGAATCAAAGGGCAACTTATAGAGAAACTATCAGTCCAGGGACACCAGCACCAGTCCAAAACAGCTGCACAAATGCCAGTCAACTGCTTGCAAATGTAACCTATAACAGAGGACTTTGTCCAACACATTATAGACTTCAGCAGGCCGTCTGCACAAAAGGACACTGTCAGTATCAAGATCTTGTGCCATTAGCCACCTGAATTCCTTTAATTTGGCACCAATAGTTCCCTAACCTAAAGAAAGCCTGAGTTGCAAGTGACAGACAGAGACCACAGTCTTCCTTAAGCCACCCTGATGTCACTCATGATCATGACAATGTGTCATATGACAGCCATGATAAAATACAAGCTCAGCAAAACTACATTGGCGGGAGGATGTTAAGAAAACACCTCTGTGACTTGAGAAAGATGAATAAGATCCCAAACTGCACTGCAGCAGCATTTACACTGTCCTTGTTCTTCTCGTAGCAGGTCTGGTCTGCTTGACTTTCCTTCACTTTTTGTTAAGTAGGGTTTGACCATGTTCTGTGTTAATGGCTTGCTAGAGCATACTGCTTAGGGTGAGCACTAGGAAAGTACCTACCAGCAGAAAAGGGCACATCATCAAACTTGTGGGTAGACAGATCCATTGTCCAACCTCCTGTGTCCTAGTGATGAGTATAAAACAGTGGAATGAGAACTCAGTGGTAAAAAAAACGTCCTCTCTTCTTCCATTCAGGAAAACGGCTAGTTAGCAAAAGCCAATTGTCCTGGTTTGTGTGACACAGGACTAATTTCTTTTCTAATGCTTGGGAAAACTGTACTTTTAGAAGACTCTAGTGTCTGAATTTGTGAAAATATTTACTTTATAGCCAGCTATGGTGTGTGGGTGTCAAGGTCTCAGTGGTTTTGAGCTAGCCAGGTGCAGGGATGAGGAAGAGCGCGACCCAGGCACTTGACCCAAGCTGGCCAACAGGATTATTTCATACCATGAAAGTCACATTCAATATAAATTAGAAAGTTTGCTGAGGAGGGGGGCTCTCCCTTGATGGTGGCGATCCAGAGAATTCCTTGCCCCGCTGCCGGACCCCTGAGACCTTCCCTTCCTCCCAGAGCCATAGCGCTCACAGTGTCCAACATTTACAGTCCACTGCTGGGATTGCACAGCTTCCTACTGATATAGTTGGCTGAGTATAATCCTTGTATATTTTATATTGGTATTGGGATCACTATTGGTTCTTTAGTGTTATTACTGTTAATTATTTAGTCTTAGTCTATTAAATCTGTTTATATTTCAGCCCCTGGGTTTCCTGGTTTTCTTCCCGATTCCCCCTTCCTGGGTGGGGAGGGGTCATTGAGTGATAGAATAATTCTCTAAATGACAATACATTGTTGTGGGTTTCTCAAACCATAACACCAATGCAAACAACTAAACATTTCAACATGTAGTCAAAGGCAGCAGGCTTTGAGTTCTGCTAGGAGGAAGCTCAGAAGTCCTCTGCTGAGAAATTCATGTGCTCGGACATGGAAAACTGGAGACCAGGGGCAAGAGCCTTTTAGAAGCTCTTAGCTGTTGGGAGAGAGCTGATGTCCTGAGTATCCAACACAAGAGATCTAACACAGAGAACAGCAAGAAGCACTTGGCTTGGCCATAGGGCAAACACAATGTCAATGATGTGTCCAGGGTGATGGATGTGAGGGGCATTAGAAGGCAAAAAGGTGTTTTTAAAGCTGTGGACCCACTTGCAAATATCAGGTGGGTTTTCTGTGAATGCCCACCCAGGACGCATCACCCCAGCTTCTCTGGAGACAGACAGAATTACAATGCTCCCAGACATTGTTCTTAGCATCCACCCTGGCACAACCATCCTGCAAATGCCTCTGTAGTCTCTCCAGCAATTTGCAAGCTCTAGATAATGCTGACACTTAGGCTTTTCCCCTGACCTCTCCCTGACTCCCTTCCCACCTTCCCATCCCAGCTCCATGCAACACTAGCAGCAGATCTCCCTTCTCAGGGCTGTTTTCCCATTTTTTCCTGTGATGCTCTGTTCTGTCATATGCCTCATATATGTGCCACAGTTTGGCCCTCTGGGGCTGCAGGCAGGGGGGCAGCTGCATGGCATGGGTGACACCCTTATTAACACACTTCCTCCCTGGCCCTGAAACTGATGTGCTCTCAGTGACAGTCCCAGTTCTCTGCCACCCCTCCTGCACCAGCAGAGAGGATTGCAGGGATGGGCAAAGCCAGGTTTTGCAAAGGCGGCTCCATTCCCTTCCCACTAGCTGTGAACATGTCGTGGGTCCATGTCTGGGCTTCCTCTGCTGCTCCACCTGGAGCCATCCAGGTGAGTGCGGATGCAGTACCCAGGTAACCAGACCCTGGAGATGGATGAAGAAGCCCTGGAAGACTGCAGAAACAGAGCGTTCCAGCTGAAAAACCCAAGTGCACCTCTGTGATGCTGGATGACAGACACATTAAAGGCATCTATTTCAGCTCCTTGGAGCCAGATGCCTCCTCCTTCCTCCACTGGGCAGAAAGCCGGCTCAGCATGGAGTTTTCTCTCCCATTTCCTAGGGATGTCAGTCAAAGCCAGGCTCTTGGAAGTTCAAGCGTGGCCAAAAGGAAGCAGATTTCAAAACACACCCCTCCCTCCATTCCCCCCTTCCTAGGCCTTTTGTTTCCAGTTCCCCCTCCTCCCATCAAAGAAAGAAACAAGAAAAGATTCTGGAGTCACCAAGCCATGATCTATCATTCTTTCAGGGGAGTTTCTTCTAATATTAATCAACACAAGCCTCTCTCCCCGCCTCCCCCGCCCCAAGGGAGCAGCGGGCTTGGAAAGCTCATGCGAGTTTCGGATGGGTCTTGCGGCAAAATTCCTTAGTTCTCAGTTGGAGCGAGATGGTGTTGGGGCAGTTGCCAGGCTTTCTGAGATTCTTGGAAGATAAATGAGATTCACTGCCTATTGCCTAGTGCCGTGAAGGCACAGGACACCCAGAAACTCCACTGTTTTCTGCAAAGCAACTGGCTTCTTTATCCTGCGAATTAGGGCCAGAGTCCCCACTTCACTGCAATCATCCCCAGTGAAGAAGGTGAGTCTCCAGCCGGGAGCTGATGACACCTTCTGTATTTTGCTTTTCAACCCTGGACTGGGTTGCAGAAGCATACAGATTATCCTAAATATGTCAGCTGCTGACAGACCTCCAGGGGTGGCCTCCCAGTGACACAGAGTGAGAGTACAATTTCTCAGGCCACTTTTTCCCCTTCAGGTCCCTCCCCTCGGTCTCTCAGGGGGTGCCAGCAGAGCAGCACAGGAGTGGGCTGTTGTCTCCCTATGCCCAGTGGTGACAGCTTTGCACTGGGTCATGAGGCAGATTTGAGCTGTTTGGAGGGTGCAGAGGGACTGAAGTGAGGTGGAGATCTTGCCTCGTCCTGCAGTCTCTCCCTCCAGTGTGGCATGAATGCCTCTGGTGTTAAGCTCTACAGATGAGCCAAAGAATGTCCTCAGTGGCTGCCAAGTGGGACACTCCCGTCCATGCAGTTCAAGATGCTGGCTGGCCTCCCCTCAGGCCAGGATTCTTGTCCCAAGCTAGCAAGAGGCACGCAAGGAGCTCCCAGCTCCTCCTTACCAGGAGGTAAAGCAGGTGTCCAGTCACTGTTTAATCTCCCGGGGATTAAAGAAGGACACTTTCCAAGTAATCTTAGAACAGGGTCCTCTTCCCTCCTCCGTGTCTGGCTCCCATGTCGCACTCTTGGCTGAGGATGAATTCATTTTCTGCTGTGCCCATCATTGCTGATTTGACTGTTTTGCAGAACATTATTTGCCAAAACCTCACCCCCCTGCTGTTGATATAATTTTGCCACTAGATTTACTCCAGTCCATTAAAACCACAGTGAAGGTGCTCTAATCTTTCACAAATCCTTGCAGGCTCTGATGACTTCATGGATCTTGCCATGATCTCTGCTCTCAACATCCCTTTGACTTTTCCCTTCTTTTGTTGTTTAGTTAAAGTATCAACAACCACCGACAGCCACTAAGCAACTGTCTTACTAATCCTCCTGATAGCCTCAAAAGCACAACAGAGAAGAGGGACAACAAAAGGGAATCTTCCAAAACCCTGTATGAGAACCTGGCTGCCAAAGCATAAGCAGACCACACCACCTCTGAAAGATCTCCAGAGAGTCAAAACAAGCCACGGCAGGGCTGGTGTCCAAAGAATTTGCTGACGAAATAGTATGACCTCCTGACCACTTTGGCTAAGGACAGCTAATTAATCTGATGGATAAAGATGGTGACTTGAACCTCCTCCACTACTAAAAGTAGGGAGCGCTTCTAAACCATACCCATGTTCATGCTCAAACTGACTTGGTAGAAGTCTCCATCTGATGGCAGATGACCTTGCAACAATCCCCTTCATATATGTTATCAGCAATAAATGTGTCCTCTCTGCATCCTGATCTCCAGAATGCTCTTGCTGTATTTGATTAACTTTTTTATCTCAGTCTAAAGGGAGACGATTTCACACTCCCCAATTTCTGATTTTCGCTCTCATCTTTTTATTATTTAACTCTGCGAGCTGTTCTTTTTTTTCTTTTTCTTTTTTTTGCAAGTAGCAGGCTAAAGAGTCATAAATATGGAAACGACGTTGAGGCCCCTTCTTCTTACTGACATCAGGACTGCCAAGGAAAAAAGCATAATACTTAACGTGCTTTTTGAATTCTTTTTCAACTCAGCATCAAGATCTGCTGGCTCTGGGTCAGACCTCAGTCACTGGCTTTACCCCCATGGGACAGCCTGGGCAGCTGGCAGCACAGCCCTCCCCAGGGATGACCCGCTCCAGTACACCTCCACTCTGAACCACCAGCACAAAGTGATGTGCATTGGCATAAGTGAGGAGCACTCACTGCAACTTTGCCAGAGGAAACCTCACTATATTCACTATACACAGTGAATATACTAGTACTTACTGTTTGTCTCCTTGTGCCTTTCATGGCTCGGGGCTAAGCACTGACACAGAATTAAAAACACAGTCTCCGGCTCGAGGATCTTACGGTCTGGCTGCACTATACCCAAATGCCTTTCAAGTTAAGGTCCAACTGTGATCTAAATTTCTGTGAAGACTCTTCTGTTGAGGCTCATCTTAGAAGGTTTTTGGTTGGATGTTTGAAAGACTTTCCAATAACTTTGGAGGAAAGTGCTGAACTTGCATTGATTTTGTTGAAAATTCCCACAGAAAAACACTTCATATTGGAATGTTTTCCAGCTGTAGAAGTTGTGCTGGACTTTCAAAAATATTATCTTGATTTGTTTTGTGTTATCTTATTTCGTTTTGTTTATTTGTATGTTCTTCTTGTTTCCATTATTTCATTGCACATCACCATAAGCACATCCTAGAGACACGCTTGGAACTAGCGTAAAAAGGATAGCAAATATAATGTAGAAAGGAAGGAAGTCAAAATGGTATTTTGAAATTTGACACATTTCCAAAACTGGAAGCAGTATTTTCATGAAGCAAAAGCATTTTCAAATGTCTGAAATGATCTTAAAATTCTGCTTCACTGAAAATTATAAACATATTAGTTTTCATTTTTAGTTTAGACAGAAAGGAAACTCATCAGTGACGACATCTCCTGTACAAGCGGCATTTGGAGGCCGAAGCAGCCCTCCGTCTGTGTCTTTAAGAAGGAGGGATGACAAGAGGCTGGCATGCGGTGGCTGTTAGCATTTCTAAGATGCTTTGTATTATGGCAGGACAGAAGAGTTGACAGTCTCTTCTCAGTTCTGTGGTTAGCTGGCTACAGGCATGCAGTCATTACTTTATATTAATGTGAGATGTGAACATTGTTTTGCTGGTTATAATTATTCTCCAAGTCGTACAACCTTAAAAATTACAGCTTTGGAGCATCTCTTTCTCTGTAGTTCTTCCTGGGAGTCCCTGCCTGAGTCGGTTCCCAATAATGAAATTTTCTAAGGGGGCTGGGAACGTATTGATTGATTTATTTGCTTTTGGATGCTAATTAACTTTGATGTTCTGCAGCCACGCTCCTGGCTGCCATACTGCATGCAGGGGAACAGTGGGGCTGGGCTTCCGCTTTGGAGAAAGACCACAGCGGGGGTCAGATGGGAGTGAGTATCACTGGGTTGTGCTGCATTTTACTCTGCCAGAAGCAGAAACCTTTCTGAAGAGCCCTTCTTTTCATAAGACACCCCAATGGACAGAAGTGGGGATGTCCCTGTGCACCAGGCATTTCTAATATGGCCAAGGCAGATGGAGACACCCCGATGTGGGGCTGCCCTCCAGCGAACCGGGAGTGGGAACTGCTCGCACCCCCACAAGCAGCTGTACCTTCTGGCTAAGGTTGTCCTGCAGCTGCCAGGGCCCCCAGCTTCCACCCCGAACAAAAGCAAGGCAAAGACATCTGAAACAATTGCTTAGGCAGTGATGAAAGGGATCAGCCTCCCTTTATCTCCACAAAAGACACTGTGTCATCAGTCTTTGCACCATATTTCAGCACTATCCTCTCCACTGAGCCTGCCAGCGAGGGGCTGTGTGGCTGTACAAGCAGATGTGGTGATGGGTTCAGCACTTGAGTCTAAGGCTTGGATGAAAACCAAGCCGCTCCTCTCACACAGGCAAGAGCCATCAGCAGTGAGACCTGCAGTAACACTCAGCTCTCAACGGGATCTTAACCAGAGCCTTCACCTCCATCACCAGAGCCCCTCAGCACACGTTGAAACGAGGTGCTGGAAAGCCTAGAAGCACACCCAAGCCCTGCTAGGCTTTGGGCTCGTGTTGCTGTGGCACACCATTTCTCAGGCCAGCAGAGGGAATTTAGGAAGGAATGTGGTGGCTAATGCCACGCACTGACATTCCCTCCTCAACCCAATGGACTGGTTGCCATTTGCAAACATACCAAAAGTGGCTGGCCTTCAGCTAGGGTCCAGAGTGTGCTTCAAGGTCCAAGTGAGGCTGCAGTGTCCAAACTGTTTGAATGATGGAAGTGCAAACCCATATTTTTCTTCTTTACTACCTCCTTCTTCACTCTTTTTTTGTTTTATCTTAGTGCGCAGCAAGGAAAAATGAAACAGGAATGGAGGGATATACCCATTTCTTCTGGCAATGGAGAAGAGAAATGACCTCTTTGGCAGAGGAAACAACCCTGTGCTTACAGAATACCGTTTTAAGAGCCCTAGCATTAATGTTTACATGATGCTGCATCTACTAGAGCAACACATGTGATACCCACGTTTATGGTAGCAGCCTCCTCAGCCATCATTTTGCCACACACATCATAAGTCAGCAAGACCTCCTGTGTATTGCTCATGCAGCTCTGGCTTTGTGCCTTTCCTCCAACCAATTTGTACCGTACTCTGAGTATTTAGCAGCTTGCCACAGTGCAGAACCAAGTCATAAATCCCTTGTGGGGAGCCATGCTATAAATGTCCACTGGGACCTCTGCACTGCCAGGATGAAGCAGTCTGTCCCCTGAGGCCACAGGAAAGAGGCCCCTTCCCTGCTTCTGGTCACAGAGTCACACTTAGAGCAAAAAGGGCCAGGTGTCACAACAACCCCATGCAGTGCTACAGGCTTGGGGAAGAGTGGCTGGAAAGATGCCCGGCAGAAAAGGACCTGGAGGTGCTGGTCAACATCCGGCTGAATATGAGCCAGCAGTGTGCCCAGGTGGCCAAGAAGGCCAACAACATCCTGGCCTGTATCAGGAATAGTGTGGCCAGCAGGACTAGGGAAGTGATCGTCCCTCTGTACTCGGCAGTGGTGAGGCCCCACCTCGAATGCTGTGTTCAGTTTTGGGCCCCTCACTACAAGAAAGCCACTGAGGTGCTGGAGCACGTCCAGAGAAGGGCAATGAAGCTGGTGAGTGATCTAGAGAACACGTCTTATGAGGAGCGGCTGAGGGAATTGGGGTTGTTTAGCCTGGAGAAAAGAAGGCTCAGGGGAGACCTTATCGCTCTCTAAAACTACCTTAAAGGAGGTTGTAGAGAGATGGGGGTCAGTCTCTTCTGCCAAGTGACAAATGACAGGACAAGAGGAAATGGCCTCAACTTGCACCAGGGGGGGTTTAGATTGGATATTAGGAAAAATTTCTTCACCGAAAGGGTTATCAGACATTGGAACAGGCTGCCCAGGGAAGTGGTGGAATCGCCATCCCTGGAGGTATTTAAAAGATGGGTAGACGTGGTGTGGAGGGACATGGTTTAGTGGTGGTTTTGGCAGTGTTAGGTTGATGGTTGGACTCGATGATCCTAAAGGTCTCTTCCAACCTTGGTGATTCTATGATTCTATGATTCTATTCTATGCTGCTGTTTAGAAAGGAGTCAATCTGTCTAGAGCACGATGGTGTGTTCAACCACAGGACACAACACGCTGCCTTTCCTTTCAGTTGTGTTCAACACTCTGGGTAGTGGCCTCAGTTACTAATACGTGACATAAGGGTTTGAGATCTGGACACAGCTGGGTAGCTGCTTTTTGACCTCACATCTAAAAAGCCAGTCCATAAATGGTGCCACAGGAGAGGTGAGTGAGGAGAGCCCCAGTTACCCTGGACAATTCACTCCTGAGCAGGATGCAGAGAGCTTCACTGAACTTGATGTGAGACAACAGCAACTCTGCTCTGCTAGGATGGATCTAGCATAGGTGGATGATCCAATGGAGCAAAGTCAAACAGTTTTCATGTTGCAGCAAGAGGTGGAAAGATGAGAAAGGGCAAGAAAAGCCATGGAGACACCCGTTCCTGATCACGACACAGAAGCAGCAGAGAGCTGGTGCTGTTTATGAGCAGGGTGGATGCACATATCCCTCTAGCGAGTAGGCAAGTAATATGGTGTAATCGTTCATTCATAGTAAAGTAAACTTTGGGCTCCTGCTTCCTCTATCTTTCTAATCCAGGCCTTGATCCCCCAAGATTATTCGGATATCTAACTCCTCTTTAGACACATACTTCCTATTAATGTTAATGAAAGGTTCCTAAGTAGGAGGCAGATGCCCAGATCCTTTAGAGAACCTGGGATCCTAGTAGCCACTGATTTCTGTCAGTTAGCTCATTTTTTCTGCTGGTGGAAATGAGAACAGAATTTAGCTCATTGCTTACTGAGCACTCAGTGGGTACATGTGTCATGGTGCACTCAAAGAACAGATACCTTTAAATACTGGGACAGGTAAATTTTATTCTCAGCAGCAGCAATGAACCTGATTGCTTTCTGCAAATGGAATTTCTTTAGAAATCTCTGACTTATAATTTCATCACCCATTTTCAAGTACTCAGTTGGCACCTTTCATTTTACTTCATTCTCTTTCCTCTTCCTCCCAGTTTCTATCTTGAGATCTCAAGTTGGAAAAGTCTAGCTATTATCAGACCCATTTGTCCTTTCTTCACCAGCTCCTCTGGCTACCTGCACACCCTTCCCCCTTTGCTTTGCATTCCCTGTTACATCTTTGGGATCTGCCTTTTCACAGCTCTTCATGATGTTGGCGTCCTTGATTTCTGGTGCATTTTAGCACCTTGAAACCCTTTCAGTATATTCCCTTCTTTGGGTGTCTCTGAAACCTGTTCGATCTTCTAACCCTACTTCCTGTGACTGACGGTAATAGCCAAACTTTGTTTTCAAGAGGGCCAATGTTGTCAGTGTTACGCTAATTGGGACACAGCAGTACAAGCCAGCTCTGTACCTTCAGTGGCATCTGAATGGTTGATGCATGGCCAAAGTGTCTTAGTGTGGTTTGTGGTAACATGTAAAGGCCCATAGTTTGCATCCAGCCCAGATTCCCATGCTTGGGCTCTGGGAACACTGGGCTGGCACTAAAAAGTGTAGTCTTGACATTTCACATTGTGCTGAATGTGAAAAAGTAGCCAGAACTGAAGTCCTGAATAAGATTAGCTCTTAATCGCACCATGTTCAGAGGAAAGCAGTTCCTGGAAGTCAAACAGCTGCTGCATCCCACACATACTTCCCTTGTCCAAACCTTGCAAGTGACCAAAACTCTCCACTTCCAGACATTTTCTGAATCTCTGCTGGCTCTTTTGGGCTTTTCTGCCTCTAGCTTTCCGTTGACTGACAACAGAACCTAAAACCATAAATGTTATAAATTTCCAAGTCCCTCCCTACCCTGGCAGATCCATAAGCTCTCTTAAAGAAAACAAACAAGCCAGCAGAGCAGCATTCATTTTTATTCTTCCAAAGAGGATCAGGGAAACCAGCAGCCTTTTGTCCTCTGAAGCTTTCTAGAGCACCTCAGAGAAGCAAAAGACATTTACCCATAACAGAGTACTCTCCCTTTCTCTCTGTATCTCTAATCCCATCCATTGGCTGGGTCAGGTGTGTGGGATGGGTGAATCCATACCTTATGGTATCTGTGGCATTGTGCCAAAGTGCCTCAGTCCCCAAGACCAGCATGCTGACCACGAAAGAAATGCAGAGATTTCCAGCAACGTGACACAAGTGTTAAAAATCAAGCCTCAAGCATCATCCACGCAGTCTCCAACACAGACGAAACGTTGTGAGAGACTTCGTTGAACAGTGGCAACTGAGCTGGACTTACCAGGGCTCTTTTGGCTGCCACTAGAAATCCAGTTATTGGCCAACAGTCTGAGCTTTCTGCAACAGATGGCTGGGTGCTATGGGATCGTTCTCTGAGCTCTCAGACAATGAAAGGACTGTTTTTTTCCCAAGCCTCCTCACTGACTGCCACATTTAATGAAGATACATATTGGGACAGTCAGCACCTTAGGTGGTGAGACCATCAGTTGTCTTCTACAATGAAAGGGGCTCTTTTTTCACCCTTCTAGTTACTGAAGCTTATTGAGAGAGACTGCAAGAGATGAATTATCCCAGCTGAAAAGTCTGGGCCTGTTAAATCTCGTAGGGTGGCTAGCTGGGCAGCACTATTGCAACATGAAGATGACTCAACCACATAGCATCTTTGCTGGCATCCCATTAGCTGCTGCGGAGATGATTATTTCTTTGTTGCTAAACACAGTCTGTCAGTGACTTGAGGCACTTCTGTGAAAAATGTAACAGTGGCGGAATAATAAGTCAAAACATGCCAGACCAGAAAGCCATGGCTCATCATATCAGCCTCCTTCTGCCTGAAAATCAACCAGTGCAGGGTGGGTGAACCAATGCCACAGATGCTTGTGACTTCACCAGAAGCAGTGCATCCTTCCAGGAAAGCAGGATCCCCTTCTCATACAAATGGCCTTACAAATACAGAAGCAGAAGTGAGCAAAGAAATCCTCCGAGTGGAAGCTACATCAGCAGAACTGACTCAGAAGAGAAATTTGCTTTTCAAAGCTTTCCATGAGGCATCAGCTGCTCTTGGGTGAAGTGATGCTAGCAGGCAGCGTCCCAGTTACTTTCCCACTGTGGGAACTGAACCCTTTTAAAACTGTTTTGACTGTAACCAAGGAATTAGAGAGATGGATGAAGCCAGCCGAAAGTGTGACAATCTCCTAAAGGCGCACAGATGGTGAGCAGACCCTGGAAACTGATTCACTTTGAGCAATCACTTTCCTGAAGCACGTTTTGGACAGTCTTCAACCTCTCTGAGGACCTGAGGAAACCTGTAACTTCTCCAAGGCAAAAGGAGGGGCAGGAGGGGAGAAGGGAAAAAAGCATGATTTTTCCTTGAAATGCACATTTGCACATAGTTTTTTATTTATTTGCCCTTTGACATCGAGAGAAGCTCATCTCTCAGGGAACGATCACCCGTGGCTCAGCCCAGATGGAGGTGGGATACAAATTTCATTGCCAGTGCTAACCATGAAAAGATTTTCCCGTTTTACCAGAAACCACAATCTCCCATAGTTCCCAGACTGCTCAAGTGATGTATAGCTTGGTAATTGTCCTGAAAGATAAGGGAAAGCCTCCTCTGCGGTCGCATTTGATATTGTCCTGATGTATGGGATCGCTCAGTGCTGGCTCGGTGGAGGGTGTCTAGAGACAGCATGGAGTATGCCTCTCTGCCTTCTTCTCACTGGGGAAACTCTGCTGGTGGCAAGCAGGATCCTGAGGGTTGCAAATTGCTTTCCCACATCTAACATCCCTTTCATAGCAGCCTTAGTCAGTTTTTGGCATGAGGAGGAGAGTTAAAGAGTTGTTTATAGCTGCTCCGGAGCCTCCTCCGCAGTGCTGCCACCCCTGTGGCACCCCCGCACCAGGGCCTGAAAGGAGCTGCAGGGGGCAGCCCAAAGGGGTAGGAGTGGGGCGTGGGGGGGGGAAGTCTTGCAAGCGGAAGAGGGAGAAAAGCTCGAGGAGAGGGAAACCTTCACCCATGGCAAGTGGCAGAAGCCCCTTTTCTTGGGGCAGTGCAAGTGACACCGGACAAACCCTCAATTGATCAACTATTAGAAACACTGGTTGTGGCAAATCCTGCTAACCAGATGGTGCCTGATATAGAGACATTCCAGCTTGGTGCTGTATGGAACAGATGGACAAAGGAAGATTTTCAGATAAGACTCTGCAATGCTTAATTTTCCACTTTCCAGAGAGAAATGAGGACCCTATTAAGAATTTGGGATAAGATTGTCCAAGCAATCGGGACGAGCAGCCGCTAGATGGCACGTCCATCCTCGTCCAAACTTGATATCCCACAGCCATGAAAGTCCAGGATGTCCCGCTCATCCCACGCAGGCACAGCAAAAGGATGAAATGTTATCTCAGCATCTGCTCTAAGAAAACGCTGGCACACTTTGCAGTTATTTTGCATTGGGGATCTACAATCTGATGAACATTCCTCTGTGATTTTGAAAGGATTTAAAAATAAGCTGCACACAGATTTTGCAAACTTGCTCTCACTGGTTTCAGTGGAGATGTACTAGGACTGCAAAGAGCATTTATGTACAAAACAGCTCGTAAAAGGAAATATACAGTGCTTTGTTCTCCCACAGGAGGGCTAGTGAATTATTTGGGTAGAACCCACATGAAGTAAGAAGTTATTGGTAGATACTCTTTTCCAGATCCTCAGCTGCTGTTATGTGGTATACTTCCCTCATTTATACTAGCTGAGAGTCTAGTCTCTAGGTCTCCAGATCAGAATTAAGCAAGACACCAAGAGGTCTTTGGAGAAAGGAGCTTTTATTTGAGGGGACTGCCAAACACATTAGATTTGGACCACTTTCTCTCAGAGATTTAATCTGAGAGGAACTGGCAAAACAGAAAAGGGCCAGAAACAGGAGTGAATCAAGCACATTAAGGCATTTATGTTGTAAGCCACAGTGTTTTCCATGTGTAGCAGCAAATATCTGAAGTCTTTCAAAGCAGAGAGTTTCAGTGTAGCTTTTGTCATTGAAAAACTGGCTTGCACTATAGAGAAATCAAAAGGAAAATCAAGCTTACGGATTTCCTTATCCAGTCAGTCTTACGTACCATAAAGAAGTTGGGTTCTTCTAGTGCAAAAAGGTAGGTTTAAATCACTACCACCACCCCCTCCCCCCCCCAAAAAAAAATTCCACTACAACATGAAGAAGGATTAGAAGTATTGTACAAGTTTTTTTAAATTCTCCCTTGTCTTCTCTGTGCACAAGGGCAAAGACTGTTCTTTTATTTGCTCTTATTTTGAAATTACCCCTTTAAAAATGCTATTTTGTGCATTCAGTAAAGTAATACTTGGTGTTTCACTTGCATGCCTGTAAACTTCTCTAGCACTTGTTAGAAGGTGAGTCAAACCATCCCTAGCTCTCTGTAACACAGATTAGATCAAGTTGGACAACGACTACGTTACTTTCATGAAAAAAAAACCCAGCAACCAAAATTAAATATTTGAATTATCCTGAACACGTTTAAAACTGACGGGCAGCGTACAACAAAGCTATACAGCTGGGAGGGGAGGGAAAGGGAGTCCACGCTGTGTGAGCTCTCTCCGTTGCTAATCACTATGGAGTCGTGGTGCCCCACTGAAGCTTTGGGGTACTTCTATGATGCAAATAACAAATAATCGTCCCTAGAAGAGCACTACTGGAGAGCCAGTCCCTGATTTGAGACTAAAGAGAGACACCAAGTGGAAGAAAGGCACATGACCAGTTGCAGGTCATCAGCGGACCTCAAGGATTTAATTCCTACATGTGGTTCACTGCAGCTTTATGTGCATAAACAGATGATGTAGAGGCGCATTTGGACACCTCACTGCCCATACGGGCATTGAAACATGTCTCTGGGTGAGAAAGAGCAGGGAAGCAAATGTGGAAAAGAGACTTCTTTCAATGCAAGATTTAAAATTGGCTCTACGTAGCAAGGAGGTACATGGATGCCTTCATCAATGAAATTGAAGGGAATTAAGTCTCTAAACACTTTTGTGGATCTGAGCTTATGTAAGAAGTATTAGCGTCATAGGATTGTTTGTGCCACTCACCTTGCTCCTTCATGTAAATTGTGCCAGCGTTACACACATTTCCCTGAGAAAATATCCAGCCTGCCTGTGCCAGCTCCTGAGTGCTTTCATTTACACTGACAGACTTTGAACTGGGTTCTCCTTCCTTGGGTTTTTCTGAAATGTTTATGTTAACTGGACTGAAAGGGGTGACTTCTCACCAGTCTCTGGGGCTGTGGGTTGTGGAATTAATACTACCTAAGCAGCAGCATCTGTCCCGGCACACCCGCAATGCAGATCAACAGGGAAGCTTTCCCCATTGCTGGGTAATGTTCATTCCTCTCAATCCAAGGTAACAGACAGTTAAAAGAACTGTCAAGAAACACACGAGTGTTTAAACGCACTTATTCAGCCTTGTGTCACAGACAGAGCTGGTCCGGGACAACATGGGTGCCAGGAGTGAATCAGATATGAGATCTGTCTAGATGTGCCTGTGTTTCTCTGGAGCCAATTCTGTTCTTTCTTTTTGAAAGACAAGGGCAGATCCGTGCAGATTTGCATTCACATTATGATCTTAGGAGGAAAGTAGTCTGCACTCTGGCTCCTTCTTCCTACTATGCAGAAAAATGCATATACTCATCCAGGCAGCCTAACCTCAGAAACGCTGTTATGAAAGATATTATGTAAAATAGCTCAAATCTTGCAGGAGGGGTGCTTTGGAATTTCATAACCTCCCAAGGCAAAGCTGGACATAAAATCCAGAATATCACTTCAATCTCTAAGTACTAGATCAAAACAGGTTGTAAGTGGAACATATTGTAGGCTGCCTTTAGAAACAAGAATGGTGGATATTCCTGTTGCCCTCTGAACAGAAGGGTGTGATTCAAGGTAAGGTCTCTCCTGCAAAAGGGACAAACAAGATGCCTTGTATCCTGAAGGGGAGAGAACACACTGGAAGAAGCAGAATGCTTCTGTGTAAGAGCAATAAGAAAGATTTTAGTGTCTAGTATGGAAGCTTCAGGAGTAAGGTCAAGTTCTTCAGCTGTTCATCCACCTCTACGTGTGTTTAAAAGGACTGAGACTGAATGCTACCTCTTTGGAATTAGTTTCTGGTTGCCAAAGATGACTGCAAAATGCACAAAGGGGATTGTAAAATTGGGTAAGTCCTAGCTCCACCAAGTTCCACAAAGTGACACTGTGGATGTTGCTAGCCCAGGCATGCCCGGGTACTGAACTGAGCTCAGCAGCACAAGCAAGAGCTCCTTAGTGACCGGGATGCTTTTTTGAAACTCATTTGGCATTTTCTGCCGTATCTGCCCCAAATGAGTAACCCCATGGCAACAGTCATGGCCTTCTCTCAATCCAGAGATGTCTGTGACCTGCTTACACTCTGTGGAAGACTTTTTGAGGTATGTTTCTATGAGGATTTTAAAAAAGGGAGAAATTCTGGAAAGCACAGGATGGTAAATTTTTTGAATTGTTCCAGCAAATTTCCCATCCCAAAGGCCAGACACACATCCAAGTCACAGCAGCACATGCTCCTGTACTTGCTAATGATCAACGGATCACAAAAGCTTAGAGTTCAGAAGTGCCAAAGTTAGTGCCTAGGAAGACACATCCCTGTGTGCTGCATTTTCTGGTGCCTATCGAGGGGGGAGCAACCTTTTCTTGCAATATAACGATTTTGGGAGTGCAGTCATCTCTGTAATAGTAATCTGTGAGGGACCTATACCAGGGTGCAAAATAATCAAGCTACAGAGAAGTCTGCTTCCCGGTTAACGTGGGTGTTAACCCAGTTAACAGTTTCCCATTGGCTTGTCCAAATCTAACTTCTGCGGCAGAATTTCAATTGCCTGCATTTCTCACTTCATCCAGGGGAGGGCAACTGGTCATCAGGAAAATTAATTCAGTTTACTAAAGCGGACTTCACTTCGAAGTCATAAGACAGAATTTGTAAAAATAATTAGTCCTGAAAAAAAAACAGACTACTTTAAAAACACACCTTTTGATAAACATTTTTTCCCCTAATGTAAGTTAAAATAGTCTCCCCTTGCCTCACAAGCCCCAGCAATCACTGCACTTTCAGTGCTGTTTAACCATTAATCTTTGTATATGATTAATCTGCTAGTAAATCACAGCTTTTGGCAAATAAAAGAGGATTCCACTTACAACGCCATGAAAACACTTCTGTCAAATTAGACTTGACAAAATCTGCAATTTTAAATCATGCTTTGCATTCTATCTATTTTATACTGTGTTATTAAACAGACACTAACTGTGAACTGTAAGTTGTTTGATCATGTGTTTTGTTGTTTGCTGTTTGTTGGGTTTTTTTTTTAGCTTGGAATTCAAACAGATGAAATACAGCAATTTTTTGCTCTGTTTTTGAAGTCTTTCCTCCTTATCAAAGCAATTTTGAAATAACAGTTTTTTCAAAGTTAGGCACTTTGTATTGATAATCACAGTACTCATCCGCTGTATCACCTGAATCTCTCAATGTTTTGGCCCTGTCAGCACAGAAATCCTTCCCGTCTTAGAGTCACAGTAATGTGTGGCCAATTCAAAGACATTTTAAGGGAAAGAAATAAGCAAACACTATAAATCCATATGTGTCTTCCTCTTTCGCTGTTCTCCCTAATGCCAAGGGCTAATTTCCTGCTTCTGATACGTGTAACACTGGGCAGCAACCTGTGCCAGCTGAACCTCAGACTTCTTCTTCTCAGAGATCCTCCGAGACTAGAGAAAAGCAGTTTCGTCCCTTCCACTCTGCAGCTTGCTGCAGAACAACCCGGAGACCTTCTGTCCCTGCTTCACAGAGGGACTCAAAGCACTGCCTGTACATAAAATGGTGGGAACTTGCCTGCTTGCATCCCACTGTTCCACAATGGCTCCTACCCAGCCAGGCATGGTTTTACCAACAGAGAATGAGGGGGCTGTAGCTCCCTCCACCATTAGCAGCCACCCATAATTAGTAGCCACCCATGCAGTACCTGTGTTTTTCATTGCAAAGCACTGGGGGTCTGAGGACCGTGCAGCTTCTTGCAACCCACAGCAAGGCTGTAAATGTCCGTAAAGGAGCAGCACAGCAGCTCTGTGCAGGGCATTAGCATTCCCCTGCGCCTGCAGGAGAGAGAGCTTGTGTACAAATGAGTCGGGAGCTGCATCCCAGGGACTTGGACTCGTGTGCAGAGTTCCTGTGTTTATTCACAGAATAGGCCATGACTTGATTGGGTAAAGAGATTAATTCCTTCTAAAAAGAAAGTATTCATTTGATGGGGAAGGATTGTTGTGTTTGAAATGAAGATGGCCCAAGGCAAAAACAGATCTCTTGGCTGAATGACTTGTTGGCTGGTCTCTGGCTGCCTTTGAAATGGTATTTGGTCTTCGGCCTTACAGGCCACATAATGGTGGGTTTCTCCAGCCTGCTTGTTTTCTTACAAGCACTTTTGTCTAATCACTAGCTGAGAATCCAGCCTACTGTGTACGTTGTAAAAGATGCTGTTTATACTTGGGCTTTTAGTTTACCATCTGTGCACAGCTCAGCTGCAACATCTCTGCAGATCTGTTTCTCCTCTGTTGCCAAGTCCCTGTTGCAAGCCCTCAAAAGAGCATGATTCACTTCAGACTTTCTAATAAAATTCGGGCTCTTTGCAAGCTCTCTTTTAAAACCTATCCCCTGTTCTCAGCAAATGCAGTGGTATAGACTTAATGCTTTTCTACAGACTCACTGATTCATATCCGAGCGGCAGTGAAGCATAACCAGTTATACGCGCAATCACTGATGCATATATACCTCCACACTGCCCTTGTTAACACGTATCCCATTCTCAAAGCCATTGACACAAATTCATTCAGGCACCGGAGCTGCTGGCACATACACAATCCATTAGCACTGCACCTTGTAATCACTTTTTATTTTAAACCCATTTTCCTTAAGAAACAGCCTTTGCACTAATCCTCAGGGGGAATATTTTGAGTCCAGGCTTCCTTCCTCAAAGTAGGGCACTTTTTGTAAGAATCAGAAAGAAGCTACACGCTCAGTACCTGTAGGCTTGGATACTCTATCAATGCACGGATGAGGAACACTGAATGTAAGGAGACAGGACTTCACCTGCCCCACAGAGCCTTGCATCTTTATAGGTAAGCATTCTGGCCTACAGAGTATGGGCATAAGCCTGACCAGATGTTCCAATTAAAGACAAAGCCTGTTACAGAGAGAAAAAGGGGAAAGAAAAAGTACTTTCAATATTCTGTTTGAGAATAAGAGTGTTTTTACTGAGTGTTAGTTCTGCTTGAAAAGAGATGCTGGAGTGCTACCGGTTTCCAGAGAGACACGTAGTCCCCAAGACTGGTTGTAAATAAGTTTTCAGATACTGCCCCAAGTAATTCTGATGCAAAATTTGTCCTCATCTTAAACACTAACAACTGACCTTACAACTCTTTTGGTAAGAGAGAGGAACCTGAGCACAGTTAGGTTTATTAGTTTGCAGGGCAGGAATAGCCTGGTGTCACTGTGGACAGCTGCAGAAATAGGGGTGGCGAGACCACACCTACAAACCCCCCTGTACAAAGTGAGTCGTTTTACTTCCACCTTATCATCCCGGTTCTGCTTCAGCACCTGCATTTCACCCGCCTCTCGGGGCCGAGCCCACAGGCCAGCTGCAGCTGAGGAGCCTGCAGTTGCCTGCCGGTGGCACAGAGGAGGGCACGCAGCCCAGGGTGCTGCATGCCATGTGTGTGGCACTCAGTGAGTGGCACCTGATCTCCAGGTGCAGCCCTCTCCCACGGCCCCTCCTCTCCCACGCTATCCCAGATGCATGAAGGAGGACTTGTTATGTGGCCCGTGTTCAGCCATTACACGACCACATGCTCATCCTGCCAACGATGTGAGATGTCTGCAGGACAACATACAGGCTAGCGGGAAGGCTGCTGAGCACCACTGCTGCAAAAGGGGAGAAGGATGCGTACCAGGATACCAGGGGAAGAGAACGGGAGCTGCAGGGAAAGGTTTGAACTGGATGGGGCTCTGAATGCAAGAATGAAAACCAAGTGCATGCAAGAAATAAAGCACAGTATAGAAAGGGACCTTTAAAAACCTTTTCTTCAATGTCTGGTGGCATAGTGCGGAATCACCTTGCAGGCACAGAAAGGTGATTGAGAGGCATCTTGTAGGGACAGAGTAAAGGTGGTCACTGTACACCTGTCTCAGTACAAAGGCCAAACCGGCTTTTGCTGCCCCCAGGAATGAAGACTTGGGCCTTGGGCTGCATGAGCTTGCTGTTCCTCCTCCTGCCAGGACAGCGGAAACCATGAAAGCGAGGAATGCTGCTCCTCAGAAGGGTAAGGGACCTCCTGACCGTCCCTCATTCTAGGATTGACTTGCCTGATTTGGTTTTGATATCTTTGAAATGAGGATTTAAAGATGATCACATTATTGTTACTATTAGATTGCCTTATTGCTATTATTTTTATTTCTGTTCTGCCAGGAGAGAAGAGGCAGGATGCTATTGGGCTAGTTACACCACATGCCAAGAACAAAGAGCGGGTGCTGTGAGCTTGCTGCCTGTTGCGCAAAGCGGATACGCTACACAAAAGGGGAAGCCCAAGGAAACAATGCAATGACAGTGGTCAGCAGAGTGAACAGCCGCCACAGCACACTAGCACCTCACTGTCCTCACATTGCTGTAATCACTGGGGCAAATAAGAGCTTTACGGAGTTTGGATGGGGAACAATGCGGCAGCCCTGCTGATGTTTACAGAGTTCACTAGGGCAGCAAAATTGCCCATTGGAAAAATCTTTGAGTGGGTCATCAGGCTTGCTTTCGCCTGGCGGAGAGCCACAGTGCGCATCTCTCACTAGCAGACCAGCTGTGAGCGGCCTTAAATATTAAGGTGTGTACGTACCTGCTTCATAGGTCACAAAAGGAGAGCTTCACGTGAGATGAGTGACAGCAAATACAGGGAGTCGGGGCAAATGACCCTAGAGCAGTACCTGGGCTACTTGCGTAAGTGGAGCAAGATGAACGGATCACAGCTGGAGAGGATGAGGTAGCAGCCAAGGCGTAACAGGTGAGAGGGGCCAACAGGAGCTTGGCTCCAATGGAGAGTGGAAAATCATAGAATGGTTTGGGTTGGAAGGGACCTTAAAGATCACCTAGTTCCAACTCCCCTGCCATGGGCAGGGACACATTCCTAGACCAGGTTACTCAAAGCCCCATCCAACCTGGCCTTGAACACTTCCAGGGATGAGGCATCCACAACTTCTCTGGGCAACCTTTTACAGTGTCTCACCACCCTCACAGCGAAAAATTTCTTCCTAATATCTAAACCCACCCTCTTTCAGTTTAAAACTGTTATCCTTCACCCTATCACTACACTTTCTGGTAAAGGGTCCCTCCCCATCTTTCCTGTAGGTGCCCTTTAAGTACTGGAAGGCCACTATAAGGTCTCCTTGGAGTCTTCTCTTCTCCAGGCTGAACAACCCCAACTCTCTCAGCCTGTCCATAGCAGAGGTGCTCCAGCCTTCTGATCACCTTTGTGGCCCTCCTCTGGACTTGCTCCAACAGGCCCATGTCCTGCCATAAGATATGCTGAGTGCCCCAGAACTGGACATGGTACTCCACGTGGGGTCTCACCAGAGTGGAGCAGAGGGGCAGAATCACCTCCCTCGACCTGCTGGCCACGCTTCTTTTGATGCAGCCCAGGATGTGGTTGGCTTTCTGAGGCTGTGAGTGCACGTTGCCAGCTCACGTCTCATCAACCAACACCCCCAAGTCCTTCTCCTCAGGGCTACCCTCAATCCATTCTCCGCCCGGCCTGTATTTGCGCTTGGGATTGCCCTGGTGTGTCATTTGGTTTGAGGAGTGAGTATAAAGGGGATACAGCAGCCGAGGGAGAGGCTGGCCCCGAAACAGGGCAGCGGGCGGTGAGGGGGGCGGCGTGCGGAGCCCCGGGCGGGCTCTCCGGAGGACGGCGGCCAGTCCCGGGCACGGCAGGGCCGCGGGACGACGCGCCGGCCCTCCGCAGCCTCCCCGCCAGGGCGGCGGCCCGCCCTAGGGCCGGCTCAGCGCAGCCGCCGGCTCCGCCCCGGGGCCAGGAGCGGAGCCAGGGACACATCGGCGGAGGGAGGGAGCGGACAGCCGATCCGAGCTGAGCCCGCCGAGCAGGTAGGCGCGGTGGGGCCGGGGAGCAGGGTGGTCCAGCGGGACAGGGCGAGGGCTGGGGCTCCCTCTGCGGGGCCCGGCGGCGCCCTTCCCCTCAGCCGGGGGTCTCGGCGGGGCGGGGGGCTGGAGCTCGTCGCGGGGCGGGGGACCGGAGCTCGTCTCGGCGCGGATCTCAGCGGCGGGGACTTCCCGGGGGCTTTCCGCGGGGTGCTGGCGGCCGGGAGCGGGAGCGCCTCCCCGCCGCGGTTAGCGCAGCCCCTTTCGAGGGGAGGGGGGCGGGCAGCCCCTCCGCGCCCCGGGGACCCCCGGGCGGGGGGCTGGTGGAGGGCCCCGGGGAGCCGCTCTGAGGGCGAGTCCCCGTGGCTCGCAGCTCGCATGCCTGCCTCTGTGTATGCCCCATCAAACTCAAATTGGTGGGTGAGTTTTGATCCTCTTGAGCAGCTGGTGTGTGGCCTAAACCAAATCATCATCAGGTGCGGTGGACGCGGTGTCAGGCAGGAATGAGCCCTGCGGGCCGGGCGTGTTGTTGCTGCAAGGAGATTTCGGCAGGCTGGATGTGCCTCAGCTGCCTACCGATGAGACCGGGCAATGCTGCTGTCTTCAGTGGGGCTCGGCCTGCATTGGTTTCTCAGATATAGATTAGATGTCTCTGTAGCAATCTTGCCCCTATTGCGACTGCAGAAATCTGGTACTGGCCCAGCCTGCGGTGTCCCTTTTCCCCCACTGCCTCCCTTTTAAGATCCCCGGGGAAGAGAAGAGTTCGGAGTAGTGCTTGCGTTTCAACAGCTGGGGAGATGTTGGCTGTGGATTGTCTTGCAGTGTGACTGTTAACAAATCTGTTGATACGGGGATAAGGGCTTGTTACAACCCAGGCATGCTGTTTCTGCCGCAGAGCATAAAAGCTCTGCTGTGTATGCTTTAACATAAAATGTAGCACTCGCTACCAAAAAAAAAAAGAGAGGGAGGAAAAAAGCCCAACCGTCCTGGAATCTAAATGTTGGCTTCAGTAAACTGTAAAGCTAGCTCAGGATGAAGTGTTCCTATGTCTTGGACCAGCTCTAGCGTTTCCATCTTATGTATGAGATGAGAGCTTGAAACTTTACTAGCTGTGCAAGGGAGGGACAGAGTGTCCTACTGCAGTGCTCTTGGAGGTGACGGCTGGTGAGAAGAGCAGCTCTTGGAGATGTTTGTGCTGCTGCAGGCGGTAGAGGTTTGCAGGGATGTAACCCACCCCAGCGCTAGTGAGGCCTCTCGATGTGTAGCTTCTGAAAACACCTTTGTGCTTCTGTGCAAGTGAGAGTGTACAACTGGAGAGTGCTGTGTTGAAATCTGCCATCGGTGATACTTGTCCATGGAAGACTTTTTCTTTTTTTTTTTAACTTTCTCAGGCACCCTGGGCTTGAGAAAAATCCTGAGGTGTGAGCCTGCTGCAGTGAAGGTTGCTCACAGCATGAGAACTGTCAGGCAGAAGCATGTGGCTAGGATCCTTTTGGTGGACCACGAGGTCCAAGCGTAGAAACACTGCTCTGAAAATCTAGGGGGAGGTGTCTAGTGAGAGGCGCAATCTGGGTAGTGTGCTGCTGAATGCTGGTGTCAAGTTAAGTGTATGACTGACAAGCTGTAAAAATGACAAATTACTCAGATCTTAGGAAATACTTCACAAGTGCTAAGTGGGATGAAAGTGTTAACGGGGGAGAAGGGCCCTTGTGATGCAGTCAGTGACCTTTTCTGCAGTGTTGCTTCACAGGCAGTGGCAGTCCTACCAGCGTCCCGTCGCAGGACCTCTTTGTGGTTGCTACAGTGGGGTGGTTTTTAACATTCATGCTTGTTTCTGGTCCTTTGGCTGGAGCAAGAACTCCCACACCTACAGTTGTGCTTCTTTAATAAAAAAAAAAAAATCCATAGGTGCTTCCTCATGCTGGTCTGCCACATGGGTGAAAAGGACCTTTGCCAACTGCTCTGCAAACCAATGTGTGGATTTGGAGTGACTCAGGGAAGTGAGTAGCCTCTCCTTACCCCTAATGTCCTTTCATTTAACACCTCTTTCCTAGAAGGATCTTGCTTCCAAAATAGCTTTGCTCGATTGAGCCTCTCTGGGCCTGAACCCCTCTTGGCCTGGGCTTCTCCATCCTTGCCGAGGGCTCTGGGGATTGCTGGGACAACATCCTTGCCCCTGTACTGCAGGGAATGGGTGGATGTGTGAAGTCTTGCAGCATTTGCTCAGCTTCTTACCTGCGTGCGACAGAAATAGAGCAAGACGCAAGCTCAGTGCCTGGAGAAAGCTCTCCCTGCGGGCAATCTCTGTCCTGCTGCATGGAAGCTCCTCCCTTAAGAGGATTTAGCAGCTTTAATGATGCAGCTCATCTGGACTCTCTTCATTCCTGTTATTGTCTATTTTAGTTCTCGGGGGACAGGCAGGTGTAGTGTGACCTACAACCGTAAGCTGGTGCAGGAGATGCTCTAACAAGGCCTTCCCACAGCTCCATGGAGGTTTCCTGCCCCTGCTACCCAAGCCACTCTCTGCTTCAAACTCCATGAAGTGCGGGGAGGTGTGTATGAAATTCCTCATCTGACTCTAGCTGAGGAAGGGTTTTATCCCTCTCCTGTGTCTCTGGGTCCTTGTGTTACAGCTGCAGGCATTCATCCAGCAGATGTTTAAATCGGAGAGGTGGAGGTGGGAGCTTTGCAGACCTCTGCATGCCCTGAGACACTTTCCAGCTTAAACCATGGCTGTGGTTCTTGGTGCCCACCGGCACTGTTACAGCAGGAAGCATGCAGTGGAGGCAAAAGGCACTGCCGCAAGGACCTTGGGCACCCATGGCACAGGATCTGTTATGGGAAAGCCAGGGTGATGCTGGGAGGTGGACCATGCCCCATGCTATCTGAAGTCATAATTATTGCTCCACTTTAATGGTGCCTGTGGTGTGGCAGCCACTTTCTTCCTGGTTTCTTTTCTGTTTCTGTTTGCTGGTGAGTGGGAGGTGCCGGTGTGGGTCTAGCAGGGCTCAGGTATGGTTGAGTGGCTTGGAAGGCTGGAGGAGGTAGCGATGCTTCCAGTGGGCCAGTGCAACAAGGGATGATTGGAGACAGTTTATGAGCTTACTCCTTGGTTTCCTCTGTGGAAAAACTTGTGTGCATCAAAATTAGCTTCTTACTGCCAGGAACTCTGGCCATCACCCAAGAGTGCCTTAACTTCACCTCTCTGAAATAGGAGCACCAGGTCTGCATCCCCTTCTTCTCCTTCCCTGCCTTCATTTCTCTCTGAACATGGATCATGACATCCTGGGATCTGGAGTCCTTATGTGCAGCAAAGGGTGAGCTAGGCCCAGTAGCCTTGCCCCCTGCCCCACAGTTGTCAGCTTGGACGGGCTAAGAAATAAACTGTGCTCTTGCACTGATGATTCTGTTGGAGGAGCATGGGATCACAGCTTCCCATGGGCAAATGATTAACGACACGTGTGTGAAGGGATGGCTGCATCAGTCCCCTTCCCTTTAGGAGCCGTGTAATGAGCTGCAATCGTTACCTAACCACCTATGTCTCTTCCTGGCTCGTCTGTGCTCTTAAAAGAGGGAATGAAATGGAGGAAAGGCTAAAAATTACAGACTCTCTCTTGGCATGGTGAAAGGAATAATATGGGAGGCGCAGCCGGTGCCAGCAGTTCCTTGACGGTTGGTCGGCTGTGGCAGAGCCTGTTTGCTGAAAGCTCTCTGGGCTATCGGGGCTTGGAAACGCTGAAGCAATTAATGGCTGACTTGAACCTAGACGGGGCGATAAGTGAAGCACAAGAAACTGCGTGCTGGAGATTGCTTAAATCATTGCTTGCGTGCACTGACAGATTCAGAGCGAGCTAATCTTCTGGAAGAAAGATGAGGCGTTACTGTGGGCAGCTCTGCGAAAGGGACTGCCTGGTAGATGACAGCAGAAAAAGAGAATAGAACAGTAGCCTGTTGGGATGGAGACAGGGATTGGAAACTGCCGGCAGGGAAGCTGGGTGGTTCAGGGCTCATCCAAAGTAAATACAGGGGAGAAAGGGCAGGAGCCTACCTTCAGTTTAGTCTTTCTCCTGTGGGAAGAGGCACATGCATGGGCTGTCTGGACGACTGCTCTAGTTCTTTTATCTCCTTGGTGGAGCTTCAGAACTGGGACAACACCATTTAAAAGCAAGTCAAATCAAAGTGTGGTGCATGTACTTAATTTCTGAAACTTGCTGCTGAGGTAAGTGGCCTGTTTGTCTTTAAGGAGCTCAGAAGCTGGGAAGGGCCAGCTTTCCTGTGCCACCAGGAGCCTTGCACGTGAGCAAAGGACTGGTGGGATTTGTTAAGGATGCTGCTGGGCTGCTGGTTCAGTTTCTCAGTGGTGCAGTCTTGAGCAAACAGGTGCATCACAAAAGCGCTTTACCCTTTACTTTAACATTGTTGCCGCGGTGTAAGCAGATCGCTGATCTCTTCCAGTATGATGATAATCCCATGGCCATGTGTACTGGAGAAATGCTGACCTGGGACAAGCTATATATGTTAGGATATCCAGCAGCCTGGAGATTTGAAGTTATATAATAGAGAGTTCCCCGTGTAGGCAAAAATAATTCTGCTTCAGTCAGAGGGAGGTCTCTCGTACGCAAGCAAAGGAAGCGATGAGCCATCGGAGCTGCAGCTGTGCACCTTGAGCCGAGCTGACCTTCCCACAGCTGGTGTTAGGGACTGCCTTTGGTCCTTTCTGCTGCTGCTCCCCATCTGTTGCCATAGAAGCAGCTTGGGAGAGTGGAGGGAGAGGAACTAGCTTACAGGGATTTATGTAGCGGGGCCCAAACTTGCTATAAAGTAGTTTTACCTGTTGGGAATGAAGGAGGCTATTTCCCAGAGTTGCCCTGGAGAAGGGGTTACGGTGACTGGATGTGGCCGTGCCCTTCACCAGCACCTTCCTTTGGTCACTGCCTCTGCGATCCATGAGGTGTCTTGTGCCCTCACCGGGATGGGGTCGAGGGGCCACGCAGAAGCTCAATGCCCTCAGTTCCTGCCTCTACAGGAGAGGCTTCATGCAGCAAATTATCTGTCTAGCTTTGAAAGCAAGCTGCTCCTGGACCCTGATTTTGCTTGGGCCACCGTACCAGACTGGCACAGGTTCAAGTGAGTTGCCTCTAGGTGTTTTCTGCATTGTGGGGCTGTGGGATCACAACCTGTGCTGTACTGGTGTGGGGCTTCAGGAGTGGCATACGAGCCAGGTGTGGAAGTGACATCTTAGCACTTGGCTAGGAGTGCAAGGGCTGCTGCCATCATCCCATAATATAAGAATATGCAAATCCTAAATGCCCAGAGCCAGCATGTCTCCTGTGATAGATGATTAGCAGTTTGGTTGGGAATCAATTGTGGAGTCTAAATTAACCTAGAGGAGCTCTATTATTGCACAAAATGGCTCAGTGCTCTAGTTAGACCTTTCCAGGGAAGTTTCTGTACCTTTCATGGCATTTCAGTTTCAAGGTGCTCTAGTCTTAGAGGCAAAAATATCTGTGTTGGGAATGTCTTATTCCCTTCCTACCTGATTTTATTCTGATTTCTCGTTGGTCCTGCAAATGGCTTACTTAACATTACTTGGAATATGTGTGGACAAACTGAAGAGAGGTTCTCTATTCAGTGCTGTCAGTATCGAGTGTTTTTTTTGGAGTTCGGTCCCCAGAGCTAACATGCCTGCTTTTGAATGGCACCATGCAGACTGCTTTGCTCCTCCCCTTTCTGCTTGTAATCAAATAATTTGTAGAGTACTCTTTGCATAAAAGAGCGCTGTTCTGGCCGGTGTGGTGATAGGACACCATCTGCAATTATAATTGTGCATTGGTTCTGAGGCTTGTTCCGTGCTGGTGGTGTGGTGCAATCAAAGCATCCTCTTGACTGCTGTGGAGCCAGTCATGTGTCTGCCATGTGTGTCAGCATGGACCGAAGCTGCTGGTGATGACTCAGTCTTGAGTAGCTTTGCTGGAACGTCCTCAACTTCCCAGTGTGCTTTACTGAGTAAACTCTTTCTCCTGCCCCCTCACGCCCCATCTTCCGTGTCTTGTGATCATGGAGCTAGGCTCCCTGTTCATACAGAAACGTGGATCCAGAGTACTGTGCTGGACTTGGATTGAGGAGACTGCTGACCTGCAGGTTAGCAAGGCTGTTTCCCCCCTGCTGTTGCCTTGGAATTTTGCGCTGACCAAGCAGAGACGGGAACTATTTTGTAGCATCTATGCTGGATGCTTGAAGAAGGTGGGACTTAAATGGCAGGCAGCAGTTCTAATTATACTTGTCTCTGAAGTCTCTTCGGGGCGGGGGGAAACCCCAACCAGACAAAACCCAGCTGCCTGGATGTACTTTCCTAACAGTGTAAGAAGCTGCTGGGCTCTTCTTTGCATTCAGGTCCCTTGCTAATGCAGGTTTGTAGAGACACTGCACATGGAATAACTAAAGAGCCCCCTGAGTTGTGCAGTAAATCTGCCTATTCCCGAAGGAAGCTCTTTTAATTAGAGAAGACTTCTGCTCAGCAACTGCTGAGCAGGACAGTGCTAGACCACAGCTGTGTGGAGAAGCCCTGGTGAGCCATGTGAAACAAGGTAAAGGCACAGCCCTTCTCTTTTTGCTCCCAAGGGGTCTGCTGCACGTCCATGGGGACACTGCACCAGGAGTCAGGGAGAGGTTGCAGGTACAACGGAGGTCCCCAGAGGCTGGTGGTGAGGGGGACTGGAGCCCTGTGGGGCAGGTCAGCCTTGCAAGTGAGCCCCAGCCCCACTGTGGGACTTCCTGCAGGAGGGGGCTGCTCCCCCTGCACAGGGCTCAGCAGGTCCCTCCCACCAGATCCTCCAAGGGTGATAACACCTTGTCTGAGTGCAGCTGAAGTGGGGTTGGTTGTGCCTGCTTGAGAAGGGTGGGTGGTGATGACCACAGCCACTGGCACCTCTCCTGCCTGACGTGAGGGGACCCAACAGGTCAGAGTTTCCTCTTGCCTCTGCTCCCTGGGGGAGGGGTGTGACTCGTGGCTTCCTGGAACGAAACCGAGGTGACCAAAATGCTGTTGCCAAAACTGCGTGGGAATTTCTTAATGTCAAAAGCGGCATCAAACTGGCTGCTACTTCGGCAGAAGAGGCTATTTCAAGGAACAGCAAGCTGCTTTAATGCCCAAGTCCAAGACCTCAAAGGCTCTTCTGATTTGATGCTGCAGTCCTGCCGGTGGTCTCGGAGCTTGGGTGTTTCTGCATTTATTCCCAATCTATCGTGTTGCTGCTTTGGAGGCTGTCATGGCGGTGGTTTAGGCTTGATCCTGTAGCGAAACAGTAAGTTCCAGCTTTACGTGGCTTCAGGCAGATGGGAAACCTCTTCCTGGCTCAGCTGTCAGCTACAAGCAAGACCTACCAGCGTGTATACAAGTAGATGGCCATGCACCCGGTGTTGTCCCGTGGGAACCTGCACAGTTGCTCCGTGTTTGCGCAGAAGGGAGACAGCCTTCGCCACAGGGTGTTTGCTGTCAAACAGCCTGTGCAGCGGTGCGGGAGCTGAGCCGGACCAGCGGCAGTGTGACTGCAGTGCTCTCTGAGGGTTACTCCTGTGCCCAGGGTCTGGGTGGAGAGCCCAGGTGTCCTGCGGTGCGTGGCTCTCCTGCTGGCAGCCTCTGGCCAGAGGAGGAACAGGCAATGGGGCTTTGCTGGGCTGGGTTTCAAGCTGCTGAACTAGCAAGGGTTGGGCATGTATCCTGGGAGCAGAGGGAGCCTTGTGTGGCAGCCCTTGCCTGCCTGGGTAGCATGCATGGGACCCTCTGCTGTAATTTGATGTCATTAAGATATTTGGCTTGATTAAAAATTGTAGAGCTGATGTGAAGTAGAAATGTTCTGTGGGGAGTGGGCTGGGGTGGAAAGAGCACAACGTGGTGGGACAGAGACAAGTAAGAAAAAAAAATGTGTCTGCAGCCCTATTAAAAAGCAATCTTAGCCTCAATTGTGATTTACTAATTAAAGATGAAACAGCTCTGCTTTCTGCCCCCCCTCTGAAATGGGAGCATTTATCTCTGAATTGAGGCTTATCTGATATTTGTAAATCAGTTATTCTGGATAAAAGTTCTTTCTTTTTAAAATAAATACCTCTGAACTACTCTTTTTTTCTATCTCATGCTTCTTGCATTGCTCCATCAAATAGTGTCCTGAAATATTTGTAGTCTAAATTTAGAAAAGGAGACCCTTTCAAGAAAGTAAAAAAGCCCACCCAGCCTCCCTTGGTTTTGGTTCAGCTGAACCCGTTTTCCAGACCGCTGTGTGTAGGTCTGCAGACTCCAAGGAGGCCCCTCCTTTTCCCAAAACAGACCCAGCTTTTCAAAGTCTTGCTGTCTGTTTTAACTGCCAAATTCCTGGGGAACTTATCCCATATGTCTGTTCCTCTTGGCTTGAAGAAGCCCTGTCCATAACCTACGTATGTGGTGCTTGGAAGGCTAGATTGATTATTTTCCTCTTTTTGTATGGTGTTTGGTGGAGAGGTGATCTTAACTGCAGGTGGCAGGTCTATAATTGAGTAATGTTCTCACATTGCTCCAATTAAGTTGCTCCAATTAAATTTGCTGGGATTACCTGCCTGGTAATACAGCAGTCAGCAGGGTAGCAAAACACCTGCATGTATCACAGTCTGCCTTAGCCTCCAGGACCATCTTCATAGAAGGGAAACCAAAAACTTTTGAGCATCTCTTCCAGCTGGCTAAGTGTTTTCCAGAGGCCCCCTTTGGTTTCCCACTTTGTCTGCTGAGATTTCTTATTGTGTTACTTCCTAAAATGCTTAGGCTGGGAACGAAGCGGCTTCACTGCAGCTCCTGTAACAGCTTGTGCTGTGTTATTTTTGCTCCTCACAGTGCTGCCCTTCGCTGCTGTACAACGCAGCTTTCTTTTCCACTTTCTTCCTCCTGTAGGAAGGGCTCGAAGTGAGGAGACTGCTCTGCGAAGGTGGAAGGAAAAAGTGATAGACAATGCTCCCATACATCATGGAGACTGCACAGCAGCCCCTGCTGGGACTGACCCTTCCAGAGCAAAGCACAAAATTGCTTCTGAGCTGCATCCTCAGAGCGATCAGACCAGCGAGGGGTTTGGCTGTTGTGGCCAGGTGCTGCCAGTTACAAATGTAAAACCATTTGTATTATTCACATTGATATTGGAGAGGGAAAACGTGGTTGCAGGTGGATGTTTTTGAGTAAAAGGGAATGACTCAAAACATCTGTGCTCTAAACTGTTGTACTTTAGGGCTTTTCTTGCCCCTCTGCCCTCTCTAAATCATCATTTTGGAAAGAGGAGCTGCTTGAGACAGAGTCCCTTCCTCCAGAGCTTTTTATAGTTCTGGCTTTCTCCTTTCATTCATGCCCGCTGGTAGAGTCAAGCGGTATCTGTGGCGTGTAACTCAGGATGTTGTGAAATGTTTGTCCTCAGACTGTCTGTGACAGAGTTCATCTTGCCAGCAGGCAGACCAGGCTGTGGTGGGGCACGGGGTCTCGTATGACCCTGGTATGGTCTGGTGGAAAATAAAGCTTTTCCTAGGGCAGACGACAGCAAGTGCAGAGGCTGGGTCTGGCAGTAACCTTTTGTGACTGCGGCACTGCTGTTGTGCAAATGGCTCCGTACCATTGAGTCCATTGAGTTTGGAGACCCCTGGCTTAACCGTCCCTGTCTACTTGTAGCAAATGTGTTTGCTGAGTTGCTTTTCTTGTCCTCCCTGATATGCGTGTCTGGAAGAGACTGTGAGATATTTTGTGTGAGAATCTCACAGGAGTCCTGTTCTTCTGATTCTGGGTACCAGCAGCCCTGCAATGGGGTCCTTCAGGTTGTCGAGTGGAGGGGCCATGGTTGTGGTAGGGCAGACCCGGTTGACGAGGTATGATTGTTACAGCTGCTGATCTGTGGTCTTCTGCTCTAGAATCCCATGTCACAGTGGCAACATACTAGCAGGGGAACAGGAGCGGTTCAGTAGCCGCAGGCATACAGGCAGCTGATGAATGGTGAGAGTGTTGCAATTAGCAAATGGTGTATTTGGCAAAAACAAGATTCCTGAGATCACAAATAGTAAAGGGACTGTTTCTGTGAATAGGCCAAAAGATGCATCCTTTTGTAGGCTGAGGCACTTTTCTGTGCCAGTAGGAGTTCTGTGACTTTCTGATCATGCTGGGTCTGCAGTAGTCTTCCAGCTCTGCTTGATCTGTGGGGCTAAAGGGTTAAAACTACTGCTTCTTGAGATCAGTGCATTGCTATCAGCAAAGGATCTGATATAAAGCATGTGATATGATTAAAGTAGACTAATAGCCTGTCTCTTCTGTTGTTTGAGAAAGCTGACTTAATTCTAAAGCTTCACAATCATTCAGAATAAGAGGCCAGAGGTCTCTTGCTTTGGGGTGGGTTGGTTTTTTTTTTTTTTTTTTTGGTTGTTTTTCTTCCTTTCTGCCACTTAAGATCATGTGGATGGACCCTAGGGTGAGATGTCTTGGGGAGAATCCTGGTGCCAGAAGACACTTCCATTCTCTGGTGGGCCAGTCCCCCAGGAGCGTGGGACTCTAGTGCTCTGGTGAGCACTTAGCTAGCTTGGCAGGGTGTCTGAGCTCCTCCAGAGGCTTGGCCTGAGAAGCATGAGGGAGTACTTGTCCTCCTACGCTCTTCTGGGTAGGCTAGCTCTAGCGCTTGGCTTCCAGCAGAGTCTGGCTTCAGCTATGGAGTGAACTACTGGGGCGGAGCCTGCTGTTGCTGGGAATGGCAGTGCATAAGCCGAGTTGGGCTCACCTTCCTTCCCATGCTGGGTGCTGGTGCCTCCTCCACCTGTCTGTGGAGAAGAGGGGTGCGGTCCCAAGACTCCATAGGCAGAGGGGAGGTGGAGAGAGAGGGTGTTTGTTTAGTTGCTGTTCAAGTTGCTAAGCTGGGGAAAACGTCCTGCCCTTGAAGTAAAACTACTCCCTCTGCACCTTTACTACATCCTTGCTAATTCCTGGAAAGAAACAAAAAGAACAGGAAACCCCATTTCCCACTTCAGGCAGATGCTGTGACTTCTCAGAAACAGGTCTGGCATGGGTGTGCTGAATCTAAACACCCACTAGATATCTGCCCTAGCATCTGAGAAAATGGAAGTAACTGAAAACCAGTTTGTTTTGAAAGGGAACTTTACAGTAGAAAGTCCTCGACTTTGACCTCTTGCATCTTATGGGAGGAGGAAAAAGATAAAAATCAGTTATACTACCTGGCTCCTACGTCAGTCTGGGGATCTCTGGTGCTGGCAATCTCTGGTGCTGTCTCATAAGATAGAAAAGAAAAAAAAAAAAAAAAAAAAAAAGGGTTTGC